>CM076570.1:1434577540-1434912438 GCA_034641835.2 Pinus albicaulis
GGTACAGTTTTACACTGTGCTACGCATACACCAGGTGGCACTGCGCAAATCGTCTAGCGCTGCCCTCAAGAAAAACTCGACACAGACAGCTCGATTCACCCGGCGTTGCGCTCAGACAGAGGCCCGACCCGCCTGGCGCTGCACTCAGAGGGCGACCCGACAGTGTGGGCAGGGTGCTACGCTCAGAAAAAAACCCTCCAAATTGCAAAGAAGGTGCCAAATGTTTCAAAGGAGGTCCTCCAGATTGGTTTCAAACCTTGCAAGCAAGCTAAAGAGGTAGGTGGCCTTATTCTCATCATCCTCCAAGTGTTTTTGTGTTTTGATAATTAAGGGGAAGCTATCAAACCCTAGTACCAAAAAAAAACCTAAGTCTTCATAATTACTGTTAGGAATCTGTAATCAGCAAGATTGGAAAAGTCCGATGACAAAAAAAACATCGTTTCAACCACTTTGGGATTCTAGGATCTAGCCCTCCTGAATCCAGAGAGGGATCTCTCCAATAAGTGCAAAGATGGATTTGTCTTTGAAGTTTTGGGTAATGATATTAGGCTAGTTATGAAGGCCGAGGGTTTGTTTTGTTTTTTGGATGGTTGAGCATGATTACTGTTTGAGGTGGAGAGTCCTAAATGCAAAGAGTTTCAAAGGTGTGAAGTTGCAAGCAATCATAACAAGCTTTGGCCAGAAATATAGATAATTGCAGGTTTTAGTCCATTGGACTATGGAGTCATAATAGGGTTTAATTGAAACAACAGGTTCAAGAGTGGTCCACGGGGCAAGTCATCTATGTCTAAGGATCTCTTTAAAGTTTGATTTATGGAATGAAATGATACATCAAGAAGGGGAATTAAACACATGAAGAACAAAGAGTAGCCTAGGATCTGGTAAGTACTTTGAAACTAGCCAGCCTTTGACAGACACTTAAGAAAAACATAAAAGCAATCTAGGATCTGGTAAGTACTTCGAAACTAGCCAGCCTTTGTTATACTTTCAATAGAAAACATAATAAAAACAGAGGGAAACTTGAAGGCAAATGTTAGAGTAGAAACTAGCGGGTCGGGCTCACCACAAATCCTCTCCTAGCTCTGCTTTACTTGGTTACTTTCAAGACAAACACAAAGATAACACAGAATGACCTAAGATCTGGTAAGTACTTTTAAACTAGCCAGCTTTTAACACATTCCAAGGGAAACTTTCAGAAAATCTTTTGGGATAAAAATATGACCAGGGCACACCATATCTTCCTTAGTTCATCTCTACTTAACATATACTGAAAATAACATTTAAGAATAACAATTAGCTCAGGTAGTAGGATGAGAGAACGCCAACATTCCTATGCTTGAACTAAATTAAATCATTCCTAAATAACACAAATTGGAAGAAAACATTTACATAAATATTTTCAGTCAGAGAAGGGTATTGATATACAATAGGTCCTAACTCTATGCATGATGTTCCTTATAAGAGAAAATGAACACAGTGAAAACAGAAATAAAACAACAGTTCACAATAAGAAATAACATCACCATTAACATAGACCGGGATCCCATAAATCAACTTGTATTGATGCCCCAAACCAGTTACAACTTTAAGTCCAATGCTTTAGTTTAGCAATCATCTACACTTCCCAAACTAACTTATCTATCACAAGTAGAGCTTCAAGAGCCAATGAACACTATTTATAGGTAGAAGTCTCAAGCTCAATTACATTTCAAAGTTCAGCAACCAATTCAACCCAACCCCTCTCTCATCTTCTGCAGTAGTATTTATAGAAGAATGAGGAGGTGAGATTTGATAAAAGATCTCTAAAGATAATTAATACAGACTTAATGGCTTCTCGACCTTTGGGGGGCTCAATGAAGAAGCTTACATAGGTGTCCTCTGTATTAAATAATTTACATTAAGATAAAAGCTCGGTGGGAGCTCTTCTTGACTTTTGAGGCTCAGTGTTGTGTTAAAGTAACTCTGCTGATATTTTGTCATTAAGTTTATTTGCAGAATTAACTTCTCTGGCTGTGCTGAGGAAAATACCTGATCTTGATCAATAACTTTGGCCTTTGTTTGAATGCTTTGAGGCACAGGTGGCACTGTGGTAGCTGGGAGGAATCGATTTGCCTCAGATGTGGCGATGGAGGCTTTATGTCTGATGAACCTTTATGATTTACCTTTAAAATGTGTTTTAATAGGGGGATTAGGCTTTTGATAATCCATATTAGCCGTAATCCCCACATATATGTCTTCAATCTCATGTTTTGGTGTGTTCCTGTCTTCGACACTGATACTCCTTGATTTGTGCTTGATTCACTATGTTTGTTGGTGTGCAGGGCCGCACAGGGATCGAATGGCATCAATGCCTCATGAATCATGGATGAAACGTGGAGTTGAATCCTGCGAATGATTCCCTTTGATGAATCGAAGGCGGGAGGATCATCACCCTCAGCCTTTGAAATTTTCTTCAGTATAGTAGAAAACCCATTTAAACCCTGCAAAATATGAACAACATTATAAAATCCTGCGTATATATAGGTTTGCTGCTTTAGAAGGCACATGGAGAGAGCATGGTTGTTGGATGGCATCATCCAATGGTCGAGATTGATTAGAGGAGGTCAGAGGAGAGCGGAGGAGGAAATTAAATCGGAACTGTCAATCACGCAGAGATCGACGGTTGAGAGCAAGGGAAAATAGTCAAAACGACAGAGTCATTTTACTTGGACGAACAGAGAAAATGGGCTAAAACCTTTGTTTCGGCAAAAAAGTGGCGGAAAAATGAGTTTGGGGATCGGGACACATGTGGGCCATCGGATGAGATCGGCCCATGCGATCAACGGTGGAGATAGGGTATCGAAAAACCTTATAAAACATGCCCAGACTTCAAAAAGGTTAATAAACTCATGCTGTATAAAGTCCCCCGGGTCCGGATTTGCTGACTATGTGGGGAAACAATAAAGATCCACCCCAATTAAAATCTGCCGTGTGGATACTGATGTGGCGCCAGGGACCACCGGCTCTTGTGGGACCGTTGACTGCCGCTGTGGACGAGGGGGCCGGGACGATGGAGTGTGGGCCATCGATCTGCAGATCAGATCGATGGCAGAGATGTTTTAAATAACCACGCCATACCACATTTATCTTACGGGCTTCTTCAGAGTGCGATCAATGTCCGATGAGCTGGATTCAGATCGGACGGCGCACGCCAATATCGCATAAGGCCGATATCCAACCTTTAATGAGTGATGAGGGCAGTATTTCAAAATGGCTCAAGGCCACGTGTCGGCCGGTGGTGCTGATTGCTGCCAAATGGAGAAAACCGCTTCCCTCTCAAAAGTGGTGCGATGAATTCCGCCCAGTTTTCTTTTAATATAATGATGATAAAACATTAAAAACCCAAAAATTAAATATACACAAAGGTTTGTGTTGGGAGGGTTTTATATTCGCGATTTGGCTTGGAGCCCACCTGCGGGGCCACGGATGTATGGAAGATAATATGACCAGGGGTTTATGCACAAGGCTAATCGACATCGGAGATTTCAATAAAGGGGGAAGACTTGTGCACTGTGTTACCTCCAATGCGATAAGCGCCCAAATAGCTTAGTGCCTGGTTCCAGTGCCAGGGCATATGGAGTGGAAATGGCTAAGGACTTAGCCCAAGGGGGATTAAACCTTTACACCAAAATATGTATTTTTTATGAAGTTTTCAATGTTTTTCAAGGGTTTTGAGGGTTTCAATAAGGCAAAGAAGGAGTCTTAAACCTTATCAACAGGGGTTTCGATAGGGGGAAAGGGGAAAATATGAAAATGAAATATTTCATGGGAAATGGAGGGGTAAATATGAGGTTAGTTTTGGAAGAGGAAAGGAAGGGGAAAGTGGATTTTGCAGTAGTATTTTGTCTTGGAAATCCGTAGGATTTCTGAGTGTAAAATGAGCACAGCAGTGAATATTTTGGACAAAGGCATGAGGCCTTCAAGAATTTTCAAGAGCCAACACTTTTTTGCAATAAAATTTGTTCCTTGAAGACTCCAAAAATGATTTAGCCACCTTTTGGTATAACAAATTTCATAGGTGGCTAACAATTACCACTCTCCTCTGACCTCCAAGCTAAGATCATCAGTTAAGGGGAGTGAATTGGGGTAGTTACACTTCATATTCAAAGACTAAGCCCCATTAATCTGAAGGAAACTCAATCATAAACCTAACCTCCATAACCCTCATTTGCAAGAGCTGCCCAACACGATTTTCATTTTACTCCTCTTGCCCAAGTTTTCCCACCATCAGCCCTAATCACCATGTCAGGAGTATAAGATAGTAGCAGTAGTGACAGAGGCCAAGGGAATATGAGGCCAAACTACATAGGAGGAAAAGTGAATATATTTGAACCCCAGAGCACAGTATATATTGTTGGTCAGCAATTGTCATTGATGTCAACCCAAGCAGCACCAGGGGCTAACCCAATATTGCATGGGAATTTTGACCTACCAAATTACTATATTTTTGTTCAAGAATGATTTTGATGGTTTCTAATTTTCGATATGTTTCTGTTGATATATGGCACGCCACGTAATTCTTCACGGTTTGAGAGATATTCATGTTTGAAGTTTGTACCCCTAGTTAGTGGGATAAAACCCCATAGGGTTGTGGCATGGGTCATTGAAAAGTCATAATTAATATTTTTTAAGCTGCTAAAATCCCTCCCACGTTCACTTGTTGAAGCCCCTCTCAACCTAAGCATTTATATAAATTGTGATCCTCATTTCCTCCTTATGCAAGGGATTTCGTTATCTGAAACAGGTCATCATGGATTTTTCGCTCTAACTTAATTTTTATGAAGGTTCAGAAGCTGAAATTTTTATGAGGTGAAGAAAAAATCCCAAGGAAGCTTTTGTGAAAATTTCAGATCAAGGTACGCAATATTTACGGAGATATGATCTGTGGAAGTCAGTGTTTTTGCAGGCTCTTGAAATTCATCTCAAATAATTGACCTTGGGAAAATCATCATAACTCTCTCTCTGAGTATCGGATTGGAATTCCATAAAAATTGACAGATAGTGCATAGGTTTTAGTTTTCTCTCTATCAATATCTGAGCCAATTGAAGAAACAATGACATGTGGCACGTCGTACAAGTTCGCTCTGCTGAAACAATTCATAATTGGGGCATTGTGAGAGATTGAGTATAAATCTCCCTTGAAGAATAAAAATTGGGTCAAACATGTGGCATTGGAAATATGACTCAGAGGACTACTATAAGACCAAAAATTAGATATTGGGGATCTGAAATAACAGAGATACACCAAATTCAATATCGAGCTCATAGAAGGCAAGAAAAAGCTAGATCATGTGTTGTCAAGGGCTACAAAGGACCAGACTTTCTAGGGCAGAAAAGCAAAGCAAGGTGTAGCAGAGGATAGCATGACAAGAGCAGAAACCAAGGTGCATAACAGCAGTAATAAGTTCATCACATGAAGTCTTCGAGTGGCCAGCACTGCATACAATCATTGTAAAGGTATCATTGCACCAAGTCATTGTAAATACATTATTGTAAAAATTGTACTAGTGTCTATCTGCCAAGAGTTGAAGAGGCAGTGTTGGGAGGTCTAGGATCATCATTAGGTGCTTGTGTCAAATTTTGGGTTATGGTATAGTGTATCTTCTTCTTATACATCATTATATATCATTGTAATGTGGACCATTTTCCCTGGTACGGGAGTCCATTCTTCTTTTATTCTTCTACAGGGTCGTAGGGTGGTGCTAGGGTGAGTTTTAGCTCATTGGGTGTTGGGGAATCCATTTAGTTTACTACTGAAAAATCTCTGGCGTTCAATTGGAGTTGAATATTAAAGAATTATTAGAAAATCATTAGGTGGTTTTTGTCCCGGAGTGGGTTTCCACCTTAAAAATTGTGTGCGTTTGTGTTCCTTTTTTTTGCTGCTATCATTGTACAAACACTGATAACAATTGAAGATTAAATAATGCTCTAATTGAAAGGAATACTGATTCACCCCCCCCCCCCCCCCCCAAAATATTTCCAACAATTGGTATCAGAGCTTGGTTCCCTCAATACCAGTTTAACAGCTGGAAGGAGGTCATGGAGCATACCAAGAATGGTGTACCTCTATTTAATGAAAATAATTATGCACTCTGGAAATGAAGAATGGAGGTCTATCTCTTGGTGAAAGGTTATGAAGTATGGGACACTGTTCAAAATGGATTTACATCAACCACGGATGAACAAGGTAAGAATAATTTGGTAAATGATGCAAAAGAAAAGAATATTATTATCAGTGGACTTATTGAATCTGCTTATAATAAGGTGTTGGGTTGTAAAACCGCCAAAAATGTATGGGACAAGCTTGAGAATATATATGCAGGTGAGTCAAATGTCAAAGAAGCAAAGCTTCAAATCTATAGAGAAAAATTTGAGCAACTCAGAATGAAAGAAGATTGCAACATTGCTACATACTTCCAATATGTTGATGAAATAACCAATACTTTGGAAGGATTGGGAGAGCCAGTTGATGAGAAGACTATTATATGAAAGATTCTTAGAACGTTACCAGGGAGATTCAACCCAAAGGTATCGGTCTTAGAATATAGTGCAAATATGGACAAACTCAACAAAGAGGAATTACATGGAGTTCTCATAGCATATGAAATGAGACTTGATGAAGAAGAGGGTACTTCGCATCCAGAAACTGCGTTCGTTGCATCTAAGAAAACCAATAAGGATAAACAATCTTCAATTGAAAATACATGCACCTGCAAGTGTGAAGAAAAGGGAGATGATGAAGAAGGTCTTTCAGATGAAGAATATGCTTACTTCACGAGAAAACTAAAAATTGGTAAGGGAAAATTCAAAGGTAAACTTCTATTGATATGTTTTGGTTGTGATGAGGTTTGGAATTTCGTAGAAAAATGTCCAAACAGAAGTTCAAAAAGAAAGAAAGGCTTTAAGAAATTCAACAAGAAAGGATCCAAAAGGAACTTTCTCTCTAAAGAAGATAGCTCATCATCCAATGAAGACAATGAAAGCGAAGAAGAAGCCAACGAGAGAGTATTGTTTATAGCCAAGCACAATAAACAAGAGGTATCAAACAACAAAGAAGAAGGATTGACCATAGAAGAATTTTATAAGGAAGAAATCAAGCTTATAAAAGATCTCAAGGTAGAGAAGATCCATTCCAATACTCTTGAAGAACAAGTTCAAAGTCTGAAAATTGAAATTGAAGAATACAAATGCATTGAAGAGTCACTTCAAAAGAAGCTGGAAGAAAGCAACCAAGAAAGGGAAGAATTAGAAGCCGAAGTAGTCTCGCTACGTGAGGAAGTGAAGAAAGGAAAAACTATCCAAAACTATGCCAACAGCTCAAGGGCATTGGAAGAACTCATCAACAATCAACGATCTTACAACAATAGAACTGACATAGGTTACAAAGAAGAAGAAGCAGGACCTTCTACAACAAAATACAATGAACCTATGAGATCTAACATGCATGTAGACTTCATTGGACAAGATTCACAAGAACAGCCTTGGAAGACAATTCCTCGACGAAAATTTCCATCCAAGTAACAACATATTTTTTATGGCTACTGTTATTCATTTGGAAAATTTGGTCATAAAGTTGTAGAATGTTGCACGTACCCTAGGAACGAATACAATTCCAGGATATCTGTCAAATATGAACCTCCCAGGGCTCAGCGAAACATCAATACATTTGAACATTTAAGAAGTAATATTGAATGTTACAAATGTAGAAACTTTGGACACATAGCCAAAGACTGCAAACTTGAAAATCCTCCAGAAGAATCTTCGAAGCCACAGAACGAATGAACATGGAAGAAGAAGAAGATTGATAATTGTGCTCTCGTTTTCAAGGCTCAAAACAACGAAGATGTGTGGTATGTTGATAGTAGTTGCTTAACACATATGACTGGAGATAGAAATAAATTTGTATCTCTGAAAGAGAAGAAGGATGGAACCATGTCCTTTGGAAATGATGGATCTTCAAATATTATAGGATCAGGTACTGTCACTCTCGGAAGCAAAGATGCTATAGCCAAGAATTTTCTATTGGTTGAAAACATGAATCATAATCTTCTCAGTGTTGGACAAATGTGTGATCAAGGACACACAATACTATTTAACTCTACAAAATGTGAAATCAGGAAAGGCATGTATGGTGAAATTGTGGCTATAGCAAGTCGAGCTCCAAATGACATATATGTTCTGGATGAAGCAAATAAAAATTTATAATAGCTAAAGAGGATGATATAATATTTGGTAGCAATGATGATCGACTAAGTAAGAAGTTTGCTACAAAGGTGCAAAGTGATTTCAAGATGTCTTTACTTGGTGAGCTGACATACTTCTTAGGGCTTCAAATATCTCAGCAAGAGAAAGGAATATTTATATGTCAAGCCAAGCACATCAAGGAAATGCTAAATAAATTTAAAATGGAAGACTACAAACCCATCCTTACTTCAATGGTAACAGGTTGCAAATTGAGCATAGACGACTCATATAAGAATGTGGATCAAAGGTTGTACAGATCTATGATTGGTAGTCTTTTATATGTAACGGCCTCCCGGCCAGATGTTATTCAAGCAGTTGGACAAGTAGCAAGATTCCAAGGAGCACCAAAAGAATCACATATTATTGCCATCAAAATAATTCTTCGATATCTAAAGGGAACAACAGAATATGGCTTATGGTATCCCAAGGGTAACAATCTCATTATTCATTCCTTTACATATATAGATTGGGTAGGAAATGTTGATGATCATGAGAGTACTCGTGAAGCATTGGAATATCTTCACTAGAAGCTTGGGATTCTCCCAAGTTCTCATTAGATTTTCCTTATTCAGAATATTAAGGGGGAGAGGAAGTGTGTGCAAGTCCATAGGATGGTGGTGTGTTAGGGGGAGTGGAAGTGTGTACAGGTCCACAGGATGGTTGTGTTTCAGGGGGAGTTACCCTTTTCCATTGATGTCAAAGGGGGAGAGAATGTTGTAGGAAGAGGTGTCATGATCGCAGGGCGAGTACTTGTGTTACCATCAATGCCAAAGGGGGAGATTATTGATTAGCGGTTGTCATTGATGTCAACCCAAGAAGCACTAGGGGCTAACCCAATATTGCATGGGAATTTTTACCTGCCAAGTTACTATATTCTGGTTCAATAATAATTTTGATGGTTTCTACTTGTCTAGATGTTTTCGTTGATATATGGCACGCCACGTAATTCTTCACGGTTTGAGAGATATTCATGTTTGAAGTTTGTACCCCCAGTTAGTGGGCTAAAACCCCATAGAGTTGTGGCATGGGTCATTGAAAAGTCATAATTAATATTTTTTAAGCTCATTAAAATCCCTACCACGTTCACTTGTTGAAGCCCCTCTCAACCTAAGAATTTATATAAATTTTGATCCTCATTTCCTCCTTATGCAAGGTATTTCATTATCTGAAATAGGTCATCGTGGAATTTTTGCTCTAACATTTTTTCTACAAAGGTTCAGAAGCTGCAATTTTTATGAGGCGAAGCCAAATCCTGAGGAAGCTTCTGTGAAAATTTCAGATCAAGGTGCACAATATTTTCGGAGATATGATCTGTGGAAGTCAGTGTTTTTGCAGGCTCCTGAAATTCATCTCAAAGAAGTGACCTTGGGAAAATAATCATAGTTCTCTCTCTGAGTATCGGATTGGAATTCCATAAAAAGTGGTAGATAGTGCATAGGCTATAGTTTTCGCTCTATAAATTTCAGAACCAATTGAAGAAACAGTGACACGTGGCATGCCATACAAGTTCGCTCTGCTGAAACAGTCCATAATAAGGGCATTGTTAGAGATTGGGTATAATTCTCCCTTGAAGAATCGAAATTGGGTCAGACCTGTGGCATTGGAAAGACGGCTCAGAGGACTACTATAGCACCAAAAATCAGATATTGGGGATCTGAAGTAACATAGATACACCAGATTCAATATCGAGCTCCTAGAAGGCAAGAAAAATCTAGATCATGTGTTGTCAAGGGCTGCAAAGGACCAAAATTTCTAGGGCAGCAAAGCAAAGCAAGGTGCAATAGAGGGTAGCATGACAAGAGCAGAAACTAAGGTGCATAACAGTAGCAATAAGTTCATCACATGAAGTCTTCAAGTGGGAAGCACTACATACAATCATTGTAAAGGTATCATTGTACTAAGTCATTGTAAATACATTATTGTAAAAATTGTACTAGTGTCTATCTGCCAAGAGTTGAAGAGGCAGTGTTGGGAGGTCTAGGATCATCATTAGGTGGTTGTGTCAAATTTGGGGTTATGGAATAGTGTATCTTCTTCTTCTACATCATTCTATATCATTGTAAAGTGGACCATTTTCCCTGGTACGGGAGTCCATTCTTCTTTTATTCTTCTACAGGGTGGTAGGGTGGTTCTAGGGTGAGTTGTAACTCATTGGGTGTTGGGGCATCCGTTCAGTTGACTACTGAAGAATCTCAGGCGTTGGAGCGTCCATCTAGTGGGAGCTGTAGAAGAATGCTTTTCTAGATTCTAGGAAGTTGGAGCTTTATTTTCAATTGGATTTGAATATTAAAGAATTATTAGAAAAGCATTAGGTGGTTTTTGTCCCGGAGTGGGTTTCCACCTTAAAGACTATGTGCATTTGTGTTCCTTTTGTTTGCTTCTATCATTGTACAAACACTGATAATAATTGAAGATTAACTAATGCTCTAGTTGAAAGTGTTAGTCATCCATAATTTTGATGATATCCAAAGATGAATAAATTTCCAAAACCAAATTTCTAGAACAAAATTGCAAAAAAACATTATGAGTTATAGAAATCTCACTGCCTTCATTTTTCTAAGCCTGTCAGTGCACCAAAATCTTCATCTATTTTTCCTAAAAATATTATCCTACTGTTCCTTAAGTGCTATTCCTTAGCAGTGTTGTTCCCTAAAACTTTTGTTCCTTAGCATTTCTGTTCCCTATTGATGTTCCTTAACAATGTTGTTCCTTAGCCTGTTGTTCCCTTCAAAATACTACTTTTCCTTGAAATGAAATCCACCAAGTAAGCCTACTATTCCCAAAGAAGTTGTTTTCTAAGGCCCCATTTTCCAAAGATCCCCTTTTTCCCTTCTCATTTCAACCTTCATTCCCTCTTAAAAAACCCTTTTAAAACAAATATAACCCTTTTTCATTTGGTTTAAAAATGCTTCATTTACCCATAAAAACCCCTTTAAACCCATAAAACCCCTCTTTTATGGTTTAAAATGCCTTTTTATACCTATCGGAACTTCTAAATTGGCCTAAAAAACCCCATTTTCGGCTTAAAAACAATATTTTTACAATCAAGGGTTTAAGCCCTCGAGGGCTGAGATATTTCGCCCACTTTCCTCCATAGGTACGAGCACCCACAACCAGGCACTAGCCCCATTGCATCAGACATTCCCATCGCAGCGATACTTTTTATATCACATCAGCGATACCATATGGTTCATCGCATCGCTCCCCCTTCCCCCGATGCGATTAGCCCTTCTGTCCTTGACTCCTGGTCGTTCTCCCCTCCACATGACCATGCTTCAGCCCAAACCCTTATTCTCCCCATCACATCGGCATTCCCTTTCCATTCCTCCTTCCCCCTTGTATTTTTTTTATTGATCTACCGATGCGATTAGTCCTCTCCCCCTCTGCTCCTGGTCACCTTATCCCTCCACTGGACCTTTTCCTCCCCCATTTTTAGCTTCGTTCCTTTGTATTCCCCCCCCCCCCCCCCACACCTTATAAAACAAAGAGGCTCCTCTCCTTTGTATTTTTCCATAACTAGAGTTTTTTGTTTTAAAATGGAAAACTAAGGTTTCCCTAACCCAAAGGCCCTCCCACTACACGACAAAGGGGGGTGACGTCAGCCGGGCCCTACCTTCCACTCATGGAGCTACCATCCAATCATCGCCTACCACCTATCTTCCACCATCCCCATCCATCGTTCAACTCTCTGCTATCGCGCTAAATCTCCGCCTTTGGATCTACCTCCCTAGATCCGATGGCTCATATGCGATATCGCACGCATTTGCCTCCTGAGGTTTAAAACCTCATTTCTACACGAAACTGGTGGTTTTTTTCAGGGCACGTGGCGAATGATAAATGGAATCGAATTCCCCCAGGGCAAAACCGCTAACCACCCAACTACACTACGAAAACCACCAGTGGTTTTCCAAAACCACTTTTGCTCAAATTTCGCACCAAGACTGTTTTGAAACCCATTTCTTCAAATTTTTCTCCATAAAACCCTTCTGTGCATTCATTTTCTCCTCACTGCTCCTTCCGCTTCTGCCTGACCTCTGTAAAGAAGTTTGTCCAACACTCACATGTTTTATTAACGTTTTGTTTGTCTTGTGTAGGTTTGATAGTGGTTTGAAAGGTAAAAACCCTCCCTCAGTCCATAAAGGAATGGGACCAGAAGGTTATGACCTTTGTGGTCCAAACAAAGGCCAAATCACGAAGAAAGGGAATTGCGAGGGTCAGTTTTATGTTTCGATCAGTGTTCTATGGGCACTGTTTACACTATCAAACCCTCAGAATCTCCAAGGCACCTGTCCACAACATCAAAAAGGAAAAGTCAGCCTCAAATTCAATATTTTCAGCTATTTTATCCTCAGGAAGTAAAAACAGGTTTAATACATAGAAAAGTAGTTGAGAAACATTCCTACCTCATGCCTTGCATGGTTTTTAAGGATAGGAGTGCATTTACTATGTCATTAATAACATTTTGAACCATAGCTAGTTCCACCTCCTCATTTTCAGCATAAATAATGCATTCTAACTCATTGTATGGGGGCATTTGATAACTCTTTGAAGTAATACATAGTTCTGCGGAGATTGAAAAAAAATTAATGTACTGGAACCTGTGGATGTTTTGACCTGTTTGTTGATGGAGAAAGCTATGTCATTGGATCCTTGAGCTTGGTTGTTGGTGAATTATTCTAAACTGTTTAATGTTTTTCCTGTTTCCATTCTGTTTTCATCATCTCTTGCTTGCAGTAGAGTAAAATGTCTATGCTAAGAAATGTCTCCTAGAAGCACCTTAGGCCTATTTGCTCTTCACTGTCTTTATGTTTTCATCTATTGAAGGTTATATTAAGTATTTCAACTGTTGTTTCAACCCTTATGCTCATTTATTTCCTAAATAGTTCAATACAGTGGCCTCAAGAATGATTTATGGTTTTCTCTGCTTCCTTGTTGCTACTTAAAAATGGTTTTTCAAGTCTCCCTTCAAAGTACCATTGTCCAAAATCTGCCAAAGAGGTCTATTTTGATCATACCCTTTGTACTTGCTCAAATAATTGTTTTGAAGGTCTTTATAGTTGTAATCACAAATGTTTAGGAGTTCCCTCTTCTATGAATGCAGTTATTTGTGAATCTTGAATGTTTTCTTATCCTTGAGAGTGAAATCTTTGATGAAATAGAGCATTCCTCGACTCTTAGATTTCATTTTGAAAGTTTGTCTTGAAATTATTATTTGTTGAAGTGTGATTTGTAGAATTCATGGTTAGCCCTGTCTATAAAATACTTCTTCATGTTCAAATGATGCTTTAAGTCCCTTTGTTGAAAAGTACATATAATTAAGGATTATTAACTGCCCTTAGTTCTACTTTTCATTCTAAAAACTTGATGTTCATTTCATTTCACCTGAAAACTTTGTAGATCCAACAACCAAGTTAGATTTTCCCTTTGAGATCCCTAATTCATCTACAAACTTGTTACAAACTTCCACTTGACTCCATTTCTCAATGACTTAGAGATTTCCCCTTTTCTATCTATGTTGCCTAGATTATCATGTCCCACAAAACAATCAAACAAACTCATGCTTAATAACTAGCCTAAAATCAACCTTTTTCAAGCAAACAAGTCATATCTTTGCAAATATATTGAAATATCCCTCTCTGAGACTAGCAGGGCTAGATCCTAGAGCTCTAAAGACTGGTTTATATGTTGCCTTGTCATTTGGTTTGCCAATCATCCGAATCACAAGATCCCAAAATTTTGGCGATCACGGTGGGACTTCTGAGTATATAATTTCATAAATACCTCTTAAAAATCTTTAGACCCTCAATAAATCAAATAATATCCAGTGAATCTACCACCTCATCTCCATAACAACATTCTGGCAATCACGGTGGGACCTATGGGTTCATAGTTTCCTAGCAAGCCCTTATAGACTCATTAGTCCTTCAACAACCATAGAAACTCAAAAAACCCAAAAAAAAATTCAGATTGGTTTCATAATAAACATTGGTGGTGGACCATAGAATATTTTACCTCCAAAAAATGCTAAAAATTTCCACCTGGCGACTTCACTGGCCTCCAGTAGGCCTATTACTTCACTAGTCCTTGTAAACTCCCCTGGGAATGCATTGAGAAAACTCAATCATGCTGTTGGTGGACAAAAAAGTTCAAATCTTCCACCTGGTGACTCCACAACCTCCAAAAGACCTAATGACTCCACTGGAAGAATACTCTGAACTGGTTGAAAAGATACAGTGACCTCTTTTTTACAAACATGGATCCAAGTATAGACAGAAAAGCTAAACTAAACACATTATTGGACCTAATTGGAAAAATAGTGTACATACTTAATAAGAAACTAGGAAGGAATGAGGTTGATACAGATGTTGATTATCCAAAGCAACCTATGCCTTTCCCTGATCAAACACAAACTCAACCACTACAAGACATAAACAACAAACAAAATATGTATGATGAGCAAGATTACAAAGAGAACAATGAGGAAGATTTTCAAGAAGGTATTGATTGCTTACCTATACCTTGTGTTTTATTGTTAAAAGAACTTTATGAACAAGCTGCAAACATAAACAAGGAACAATACCCTAAGGAAACAGTCAGCCATCTTGAACTCACAAAATTTGAAATAGGAGAAGAGACAACACAACTAGATTCTCTACCTTTATGTTATAACTCATTTCAAATTATTAAATAAGAATGGCATCCTGAAAATCTATTAGAAACAACTCATGAATCCCATGTTCAAAATGACTATCAAAAAGATCAAAAGGAGTTGTTTGAGAGTGGAAAAGATCAGGAGATAGAAGAAAATCCTCAGGATCCAACTGAAAACACAAGTATTTATTCACCTTTCTTTCTAGGTGAGGCTCAAGAAGACATCCATCCTCAAAATAAGCCTTCACAAGACAAAGAGGACTACTATACTTCTTCCCAAGGCCAAATAAAAATTCCTCCTCTTTTGACAGAAGAAGAAATTGATCAAATATTAAATAAACAGCCAACCCTCAAAAATTCATTTGAAAAAAACACTTCTGCTCATCTACCTACTGAACCTTGTTGTCTTGAACCAGAAAATAAACTTTTAGACCAGCTTAAAGAAAAACAGACTGATAACTCAATATGCTTGATTGGTGAAATTGTTTATACTAATTATTTTCCAATTTTTTATCAATATGATGATGATGATGAGCTCCAAATAGAAACTAATCATGCAGGGCAACCTGCAGTGGATTGGTGTCATAAATTTTATTATCATCAGCATGAAAGCAGTAATCAAACAATGCAGCCCATTAGAAATAAATTTCACGTAATTGGAAATTAGAAATCTATCAGTTGTAATGTTGAGATTGAGAAGGAAGAGGAATTTCTTGAGGAGGATGAAGATAAGGAGCCTTCTCTTGAAAGGGTTGAGGTAATAAAAGATACCCCTGCTCAAGAACATGATGATCTCTTCACAGAGTACAGTCCACTAAATCAGAGCATACCAGGACTACAAGAAGACAATGCTGCAATATATGATGAGTCCTCCAGTTCAAATAATAATGAAGATGAGGAAGAAGTTATTTCTCAAAAGAGTCTTAAGCTTGATCCAATGGAGGAAAAAATAAGTTTGGTTGAAACCTATCTTCCAAATATTCGTAACCAGGCTTTATTTCAAGATCCCTATGCTCATTTTTTGAAAATATGTGAAGAAGGGATAAAGGTTGTTAGAAGCAGTATATTAACAAAAGCAAGAAGATTTTTAAGCACTGCTGCTAAGAAACAATTGAAATGGGAGTGGCCCTTTTGTTTATCCAGCATGCTTAAAGAGATGAGCAAATACCAGTCATGGAACCATCTAACTGACTGGATGTATTGGAAAAGAGAATTTACCAGCTAAACATGTAAATATTTCAGAGTTAGATTAGTTTAGATAGAAATGCAATAAAGCTCAACCTTTGAGCATTTAGTTAGTTTTTGTTTTTTCTTTGAAAAAGAAAATTTGAAAGAATACAAAAACAATAGAAAAAGGAAAAGAGGGAAGATTCAAAAGAGGTACAGCCCCATACCCAAAAAAGATAATTTTCTGAAAGTGAGCAAATCTAAGTGCCACTGCTGATTAAAAAATGATATATTGTTCAATCATCTAGCCTAATCATGGCTAAACATACTTTAAATTTATGTTGATAAGTTAGTAGAAGCTCAAATTGATAAGATTTTTTCAAACTTGGCTTATCAATAGAATAGATTAGGATAGAAAGGAAATGGTTCTAACAAGCTCAAAATCTGAACCAAGGAAGAATAGAAAAAGAATAAGCTATAAATATATCAAAACCAGAGCTGGAAAAAGACTAGAAGGATGTTTATAATTTTCAGATCTTAAGCCTTCACCATTTTGTTTTATTTTTCTGCAAATAAATTCTATGTGCAGCTTGTACATACAACCATAGACACCATAGAAAATCAGACAGCCTAATCCTGATTTGACTGTGTTTAAATTTCCTGTTTTAGAAATAGAGAATAAAATCTGTCAAACATCTTAATCTTGACAGATAGATAGTTAGGTAGAGAAATAAGGAGTTCAACAGTTTAATCTGGACCCTTGGAAGAAATAAGGATAGAAATAGATTAGTTTATTTCTGTTTTCAAAAATAAAATGTCAAAGAGTTTGCTAGTTCAAATGCACTCAAAAAAGGAAGAAAAAATGCGAGGAAAAAGTAATATTGGGTAGGTAGAGATGTTGTTTTGAAGAAGTTACATGTTGCATATTGATAAAAGTTGTCCTTTTCAGAGAAAAATCCGCAAGAAAAGAAGAAATGTGCCCAATGGATGAGGCACTGGTCTGCTGAAACTCAAAGATTTTTGAGGTTCTAGACACCTAAAAGGACAACTGTCCTCCCCAAGTGGAGCCACTGTTAGTCATCCATAATTATGATGATATCCAAAGATGACTAAATTGCCAAACCCAAATTTTTAGAACAAAATTGCAAAAAAACATTATGAGTTCTAGAAATCTCACTGCCTTCATTTTTCTAAGTTCTTCAGTGCACCAAAATCTTCATCTATTTTTCCTAAAAATATTATCCTGTTGTTCCTTAAGTGTTGTTCCTTAGTAGCGCTGTTCCCTAAAATTGTTGTTCCTTAGCATTGTTGTTCCCTATTACTGTTCCTTAACAGTGTTGTTCCTTAGCCTGTTGTTCCCTTCAAAATATTGTTGTTTCCTTGAAAATAAATCCACCAAGTAAGCCTGTTATTCCCAAAGAAGCTGTTTTCTAAGGCCCCATTTTCCAAAGATCCCCTTTTTCCCTTCTCATTTCAACCTTCATTCCCTCTTAAAAAACCCTTTTAAAACCAATATAACCCTTTTTCATTTGGTTTAAAAATGCTTCATTTACCCATAAAAACCCCTCTTTTATGGTTTAAACTACCTTTTTATACCTATCGAAACTTCTAAATTGGCCTTAAAAACTCCATTTTTAGCTTAAAAATAGTCATTTTACAATCAAGGGTTTAAGCCCTCGAGGGCTTAGATCTTTCGCCCACTTTCCTCCATAGGTCCAAGCACCCGCGACCAGGCACTAGCCCCATCGCAGCCGCACTTTTTATATAGCATGTTGTGAAGCTAGCTCCAAAAATAGAAGAAAAGAGATATCAACGCCTTAGAAATAAGCCACTTCGAGGGGGCAACCTCAAATACATTACATGAATGAACAATTCTTGGATGATAAAAATTACAAAACCTCCTTTCTATATATAG
The DNA here is from genome assembly GCA_034641835.2 of Pinus albicaulis. NCBI lineage: Eukaryota > Viridiplantae > Streptophyta > Pinopsida > Pinales > Pinaceae > Pinus > Pinus albicaulis. The sequence goes on from CM076570.1 coordinate 1,434,595,557, forward strand.
GAGTCCATGGGGCCACAATGTAATCCTAGTGGGGCCACAATGTAATCTTAGCCGACCTAACAATAATAATTTAAGGGCACAATAATAACAATATGGGGGTTACAGGGGCACAATAATAACAATAAGGGGATTACACTAACAACAATAAGGGACTATACTAGTAATATATGGACCTAACATGCCCCTCTCCTTCAAAAAAGTGTTTTCCTCAATGCTTGAGTAGGTCTGGGTGCTTCTGTATAAAATTCTCATCCTCCCATGTAGAATATTCAGTGGGTAAGTTCTTCCACTTGATGAGATACTCTGAAATTGATCGATTCCGTAGCTGTCAAGTTCTTGTTTCCGTGACTGCTTCAGGTTCCAATATTATTTTTCCTTCCTCATCAAGTTCTAGCAATATTGTTTGAACTGGAATATTTTCACCTATAACCTTCTTTAAGAATGAAACATGGAAAATTGGATGCACTCGTGAAGAAGCAGGAAGCTCCAATTTGTATGCTATAGTACTAATCTTTTGCAACACCTTGTAAGGACAGTACTTTGGCGATAATTTATTATCCTTCTTAGCTTTCTTGAGGGACATTTGTTTGTATGGTTGTAGCCGTAAAAATACCCAGTCTCTTACATCAAAACTTCTCTCGCTACGATGTTGATCTGCCTGTTGTTTCATTCGATTTTGTGCCAAATTCAGGTTATCCTTTAAGAGTTGGATAGCTTCTTGTTGATGCTCGATGTGATCTTCCACTGCTTGAACCTTCAAATTTTCTCTTAAATATGATCTGATGGATGGTGGATGATATCCATAAAGTACCATAAATGGGTCATTTTTGCTGCAGTATGGAAGGAAGTGTTATACCACCATTCAGTGAGAGGTAACCACTTGACCCATTGTGTTTTTTTATCATATACAAAACAACGAAGATATCCTTCCAAATATTTATTTACGATCTCAGTTTGACCATCAGATTGAGGATGATAAGATGAGCTATGAGATAACTGAGTACCCAAACAAGAAAATAACTCCGTCCAAAAATTTCCAGTAAAAATGGGATCTCTGTCGCTCACAATAACCCTTGGGTTTCCATGTAGCTTTTGAATTGTGTCCATAAATATAGTAGCAACTGTACTTTATTTAAATGGATGAGATAATGCATAAAAGTGTGCATACTTGGTAAGTCTATCAACTACCACCATGATGACACTCTTTCCTTCGGACTTAGGTAAACCTGTGAAAAAATCCATTGAAATATCCTCCCAACGTTGAATTGGAATGGATAAAGGTTGTAGAAGTCCCGGGGTTTTAATTGTCTCAACTTTATTCTGCTGGCAAACCAAACATTCCGCCACAAAATTTTGAATATCAGATTTAAGGCCATCCCAAAAAAATTATTTCTTCACCCTGTGGTAAGTTTTTAAAAATCTTGAGTGTCCTCCTAAAGTAAAAGTGTGCAATTCCAAAAGAATCTTTTGTTTTATTTGGGAATTCTTACAAAGATATAAGTGATATTTGTACCATTAAGAATCATTTTTCCAACTAAATGTATCAGATGTACTAGGATCTTGCTGCAAATTTTGAATGAGTGTCCATACTTCTTTGTCCTTCTTCCATTCATCTCTTGCTTCGGTTATCCAATCTGGTTTGATAATAGAAATGGCACAAATAAATGCTTCCACCTCTTCATTCTCTCTTGAGAGTGCATATGCAAGAACATTAAGTTTCCCTTTTTTGTAGATTATTTCCAAGGAAGGGTTTCAAAATGGAATTCATCAACCCTTGAAATGTAGAAGGTGCATTGGTAAGGCCAAAAGGCATGAACAAAAATTCATAATGAGCCTCATGAGTTCGAAACACTGTTTTTGGAATATCTTCAGTCTTCATTCTAATTTGATGATATCCTGAACGAAGATCCAACTTGGTAAAACAAATTGCTCCATGTAATTCATCCAATAATTCATCAATCACAGGAATGGAAAATTTATCTTTAATGGTGAGCTTATTGAGGTCCATATAATCCAGACACATGCGCCATGATCCATCCTTCTTGTGTACCAATACTACAGGAGCAGAGAAAGAACTTTGACTAGGTTGAATTATACCCGCCTCTAACATTTCTGCCATCATACGTTCAATTTCGCTCTTTTGGACATAAGGATATCTATAAGGCCTGATGTTTGGAGGAACACTTCCCAGAATCAAATGAATAACATGATCATGATCAAGAATAGGTGGGAGTCCTTTGGGAGTTTCAAACACCTTGGAATGATTATCCAAGACTTGTTGGAGATCTGTAGAAATAGATGATTTTGATGTTGGAACTTCTAGTGAGCATAATTGTGCAATTATGCCCCATTGTTCTTTCTTTAGAAGCTTTGTCACTACATTAGAGCTTGTTATCTTTCTTAGCTTCCCTGCAATACCCCATAATTCGACTTCCTTTCCTTCTGAAAAAAATTTCAAGAAAAGTTCTTGAAAATTAAAAGCTACCGTCCCCAAAGATTGTAACCATTGTACTCCTAGTACAAAATCAACACCTCCCATAGGAATGGAAAGCATTGGACTATCAATACATATTCCCCCATGGTTAGTTTGATATTATGGCATTTTCCAGAGAAATTTATAGTTCCTCCATTTGCAACCATCACTTGACATTCTTGTGTTGGGTATAGGAAACAATTCAATTCCTTGGCTACCTTACAATGAATAAAATTATGTGTGCTACCCAAATCAATCAACACTATTACCTTTTTCTTCTTGATATGTCCTTCTATATTGAGAGTTTGAGGAGTGGTAATTTTGCCAATGCATTACACGATATGGTCGGACTCATTTCTTCCTCTTCTAGGGCTGGTTCCTGGTGTATATCTTCTTCTTGTTCATTTTCTTCTTCCTCTTCACAATCTATGTAAAATAATTTCTTCTCAGCACACTTATGACCTTTAGTGTATTTGGTATCACAAATGTAGAAAATCCCTTTTTCTCTTTTTTCTTCCAATTGTTGTGGTGTCAACCTTGTAGGTTGTGTAAATCTAGGCGTAGCAACACTTCCTTCTTTATAGAAGTGAGTGGTAGGATTCCTTGTCGCCATAATTTTACATTCAATTTTTCTTGCCAACCTGAATGCCTTCTCCAATGAATCAGGTTCCAAAACGTGAAATTCATGTTGGATGTTATCCTTTAAAGTGCCTATGAAGAGATCAATCCTGTGTTCCTCTGGAATATCAGTTACCCTTATATTCAATTTTTGAAGTCCTCAATGTGCTCCCCCACTAAACCCTTTTGTTTGAGATTTATCAATTGGCTAAAGAAGGTGTTGCTCTTTGTATCCTCATAATGTGCTATCATTTCCTCCATAAAAATTGACCAAGTGACAATTTTTTACGGGAGCAAAGCCATCGATACCATACAAATGTATTTTGTTCTAAATGTAAAGTTGCAATGCGTACCTTTTGTGTGTTTTTCACATTATGGAGATCAAAATATTTCTCCATCTATAGTATCCATGTTACAGGATCCTTTCCATCAAACTTCCTCATATCCATTTTTGGAATATTGTGGTTCTTCCCGCCAACATTAGAGTTTATGAAGTCACGATTAACATTTATTTTTTTCTCAACATGAGTTTCCTCTACTATCTTTTCACCATTAGGAAACATTTCTTGTATCAACTTTGTCAAACCTTCCATGTCTGCTTTTAGATCATTCTTCATGTTTTCCATGTTGTCTTTCATTTTTTCATCGATCTTAGCTTCCATGTCATCCATCTTAGATTCCATGTCTTTCTTCAAAGCATCCATATTATTCTTCAAAGCATCCATCTTCGCTTCCACGCATTTCTTCAAAACTTCCATTTCATTTTTTGTTGCTCTTTGCGAGAGCGAAATTTGGTGCACTTGCTCTTGTAATTTTGATAGATCATGTTGCAATTCTTCATCTTCATGAGCCATAGTAGAGCCTTTTGAAGGCTTAATGGGTGTTGAATTATTTTTATAGTGCATTTTTTAGAACCCAATACTGATATATATTCTACAATATTCCCTTGGAATCAATTCAAAATGATTCTTCAAACAAGACTTATGCAATTCGGAAAAAAAAATACACACCTTTTTCTTGCTTTTGAGGAGCTCGATATTGAAATTTGATTATCTATGTGATTGTTGTTCTTCAATATCTGAAATTTCGCACTGTGGTAGCCTTCTGAATTATCTTTTGAATGTTATAGGTCTGATTTGATTTTGATTCTCCAAGGCAAAGTTATGTCCAATCTCCCACAATGACCTAATTATGGACTAGTTCAGTATAGCGAACTTGTACGACTTGCCACGTGTCACTGTTTCATCTTTTAGCTCTGAAATTGATAGCAAGGAAACTACAGTCTGTTTACTTGCGACCATTTTTTACGGCACTCCAATCCGATGCTCAGAGAGAGAGTTATGAAGAGTTTCCCACGATCACCTCTTTGAGATGAAATTCAGGAGCTTGAAAAAGCACTACCTTCCACAGATCATATATCCGAACATGTTGCGAACCAAGCTCTAAAATTTAGTGACGCGTTTCCTCAGGATTTCAGCTTTGTGCCCTAACAATTTTAGATTCTGAAACTTCGTAGAAACAAAGTTATAGTGCAAATTCCACGATGACCTGTTTAGATTAAATTGAGGAGCCTGCAAAAAGACCTAACTTCCACAGATCATATCTCAAAAAATATTGCGAACCAAGCTCTAAAATTTTGCGATGATGTTCCTCTAGATTTCAGCTTCGCACCCTACAAATTTTAGCTTCTGAAATTTTGTAGAAAAGACGTTATAGCGAGAATGCCATGATGACCTGTTTAGAGCAGCAAAACCCTAGAATCCAAAGCTCTGATACGAAATGTTGTGAAGCCAACTCCAAAAATAGAAGAAAATAGATATCAATGCCTTAGAAATAAGCCACTTCGAGGGGGAAACCTCCAATAAATTACATGAATGAACAAGTCTTGGATGATACAAATTACAAAACCTCCTTTCTATTTATAGGAGTCCATGGGGCCACAATGTAAACCTAGTGGGGCCACAATGTAATCCTATCCGACCTAGCAATAATAATTTAAGGGCACGATAATAACAATATGGGGGTTACAGGGGTACAATAATAAAAATAAGGGGGTTACAGTAGCAACAATAAGGGACTATATTAGTAATATAGGGACCTAACATCGCATCGGCGATACCACATGGTTCATCGCATTGCTCCCCCTTCCCCCGATGCGATTAGCCCTTCTGTCCTCAACCCCTGGTTGTTATCCCATCCACATGACCATGCCTCAGCCTAAGCCCTTAGCCCCCCCATCGCATCGGCATTCCCTTTCCTTTCCTCCTTCCCCCTTGTCTTGTTTTTTATTGATCCGCCGATGCGATTAGTCCTCTCCCCCTCTGCTCCTGGTCACCTTATCAGTCCACCGAACCTTTTCCTCCCCCATTTTTAGCTCCTTTCCTTTTTATTTTCTCCCGTGCACCTTATAAAACAAAGAGGTTCCTCTCCTTTGTATTTTTCCATAACTGGAGTTTTTTGTTTTAAAATGGAAAACTAAGGTTTCCCTAACCCAAAGGCCCTCCCACTACACGACAAAGGGGGGCGACGTCAGCCGGGCCCTACCTTCCACCCACGAAGCTACCCTCCAATCATCGCCTGCCACCTATCTTCCATGATCCCCATCCACCGTTCAACTCTCCGCTATCGCGCTAAATCTCTGCCTTTGGATCTACCTCCCTAGATCTGACGGCTCATATGCGATATCATGCGCATTTCCCTCCCAAGGTTTAAAACCTCATTTCTACGTGAAATTGGTGGTTTTTCTCAGGGCACGTGGCGAGCGATGAATGGAATCGTGTTCGTCGAGGCAAAACCGCTAACCACCCAACTAGAACGCGAAAACCACCAGTGGTTTTCCAAAACCACTTTTTCTCAAATTTCGCGCCAAGACTATTTTGAAACCCATTTATTTGCAGTTTTCTCCATAAAACCCTTCTGTGCATTCATTTTCTCCTCACTACTCCTTTCGCTTTTGCCCGACCTCTGTAAAGCAGTTTTTCCAACACTTGCAGTTTTTATTAATGTTTTGTTTGTCTTGTGCAGGTTTGATAGCAGTTTTAAAGGTAAAAACCCTTCCTCAGTCCATAAAGGAACGGGACCAGAAGGTTACGACCTTTGTGGTCCAAACAGAGGCCAAATCACGAAGAAAGGGAATTTCCAGGGTTAGTTTCATGGTTCGATCAGTGTTCTATGGGCACTGTTTACACTATCAAACCCTCAGCATCTATAAGGCACCTGTCCACAACAACAAAAAGGAAAAGTCAGCGAATATTTAAAAATGAAGGGTTAAAGGCTAGAACCAAGCAAAAAATTGGATAAAGCGTAGCAATTAAAGGAAGGAATGAAGGCCAAAAAATCGAAGAAATAGGGAAATAAAGTTTCCAATCAAGCAGTGTATAAAGGAAAAAAGGAAACAATGTTACATTATGAAGGCCAAAGGCATCATCAGGCCTTAAAACACAGTTAACGATGAAGTAAAGGAAGATTAAGCCCAAAGAGAAGTTTTATGATTAAATCAAGAAGACTTGGGCTTAAATATAGCCTCGAATACATCAAAGGAGAAATTATTCACTTAATAACTCAAAATTGACACCTTTCACTTACTTTATGTCTCATAGGGAAAATTGGCAGTTATTACAAAAAAAGATATTTTAAAACTGTCAGACAATTATTGTAAAAGACATAAAACAACCTCAAAGTCAATTTTTTCAGCTATTCTATCCTCAGAAAGTAAAAACAGGTTTAATACATAGAAAAGTAGTTGAGAAACATTCCTACATCATGGCTTGCATGGTTTTTAAGGATAGGAGTGCATTTACTATGTCATTAATAACATTTTTAACCCTAGATAGTTCCACCTCCTCATTTGCAGCATAAACACTACATTCGAACTCATTGTATGGGGGAATTTGATAACTTTTTGAAGTAATACATAGTTCTGCGAAGATTGAAAAGAAATTAATGTACTGGAACCTGTGGATGTTTTGACCTGTTTGTTGATGGAAAAAGCTATGTCATTGGATCCCTAAGCTTGGCTATTGGTGAAGTATTCTAAATTGTTTAATGTTTTTCCTGTTTCCATTATGTTTTCATCATCTCTTGCTTGCAGTAGAGTAAAATGTTTAGGCTAAGAAATGTCTCCTAGAAGCACCTTAGGCCTATTTGCTCTTCACTGTCTTTATGTTTTCATTTGTTCAAGGTTTTATTAAGTAGTTCAGCTGCTGTTTCAACCATTATGCTCGTTTATTTCCTAAATAGTTCAATACAGTGGCCTTAAGAATGATTTAATGTTTTCCCTGCTTCCTTGTTGCTACTTAAAAACGGTTTTTCAAGTCTCCCTTCAAAGTACCATTGTCCAAAGTCTGCCGAAGAGGTCTATTTTGATCATACCCTTTGCACTTGCTCAAATAATTGTTTTGAAGGTCTTTATATTTGTAATCACAGATTTTTAGGAGTTCCCTCTTCTATGAATGCAGTTATTTGTGAATCTTGAATGTTTTCTTATCCTTGAGAGTGAAATCTTTGATGAAATAGAGCGTTCCTCGACTCTTAGATTTCATTTTGAAAGTTTGTCTTGAAATTATTATTTGCTGAAGTGTGATTTGTAGAATTCATGGTTAGCCATGTCTATGAAATAATTCTTCATGTTCAAATGATGCTTTAAGTCCCTTTGTTGAAGAGTACATATAATTAAGGATTCTTAACTGCCCTTAGTCATGAAAAATTTTAGGGGCTAATATTTGCAGCTGAGCTAATTTTCCATGATTTTTCCAAAAAAAAGATTCACCAATTTCCATTTTTTTGTAAAAATGATTCGCCCAAATTTTATAATATAAAATTATTTTACCTTTAAAATAGCCAACATTATATAGAGACTGTATATAAAATCATTATAAATTTGTATAATTTTACAAACATATCGATAAAATTTTATAGTTCACATATTAGGGACTAGTGAAATTCTCCAACGTTTTAAACTTCAAGATAATTTTCCATAAAATTATCCCTGCCCTTAGTTCTACTTTTCATTCTAAAACCTTGATGTTCATTTCATTTCACCTGAAAACTTTGTAGATCCAACAACCAAGTTAGATTTTCCCTTTGAAATCCCTAATTCATCTACAAACTTGTTACAAACTTCCACTTGACTCCATTGCCCAATGACTTAGAGATTTCCCCTTTTCTATCTATGTTACCTAGATTATCATGTCCCACAAAACAATCAAACAAACTCATGCTTAATAACTAGCCTAAAATCAACATTTTTCAAGCAAACAAGTCATATCTTTGCAAATATATTGAGAGATCCCTCTTTGAGAATAGGAGGGCTAGATCCTAGAGCTCTAAATATTGGTTTATATGTTGCCTTGTCATTTGGTTTGCCAATTGGCCCAATCATAGGATCCCAACATTCTGGCGATCACAATGGGACTTCTGAGTATATAATTGCATAAATACCTCTTAAAACTCTTTAGACCCTCAATAAATCAAAGAATATCCAGTGAATCTGCCACCTCATCTCCATAACAACATTCTGGTGATCACGGTGGGACCTCTGAGTTCATAGTTGCCTAGTAAACCCTTATAGACTCATTAGTCCTTCAATAACCATAGAAACTCAGAAAACCCCAAAAAAATTTCAGATTGGTTTCATAATAAACATTGGTGGTGGACCATAGAATATTTTACCTCCAAAAAATGCTAAAAATTTCCACCTGGCGACTCCACTGGCCTCCAGTAGGCCTATTACTTCACTAGTCCTTGTAAACTCCCCTGGGAATGCATTGAGCAAACTCAATCATGCTATTGGTGGATAGAAAAGTTCAAATCTTCCAGCTGGTGACTCCACAACCTCCAAAAGACCTAATGACTCCACTGGAAGAAGACTCTGAACTGGTTGAAAAGATACAGTGAACTCGTTTTTACAAACATGGATCCAAGTATAGACATAAAAGCTAAACTAAACACATTATTGGACCTAATTGGAGAAATAGTGTACATACTTAGTAAGAAATTGGAAAGGAATGAGGTTGATACAGATGTTGATTATCAAGAGCAACCTATGCCTTTCCCTAATCAAACACAAACTCAATGACTACAAGACATAAACAACAAACAAAATATGTATGATGAGCAAGATTACAAAGAGAACAATGAGGAAGATTGTCAAGAAGGTATTGATTGCCTACCTATACCTTGTGTTTTACTGTTAAAAGAACTTTATGAACAAGATGCAAACATAAACAAGGAACAATACCCTGAGGAAACAGTCAGCCATCTTGAACTCACAAAATATGAAATAGGAGAAGAGACAACACAACTAGAGTCTCTGCCTTTATGTTATAACTCATTTCAGATTATTAAAGAAGAATGGCATCTTGAAAATCTATTAGAAACAACTCATGAATCCCATGTTCAAAATGACTATCACAAAGATCAAAAGGAGTTGTTTGAGAGTGAAAAAGATAAGGAGATAGAAGAAAATCCTCAGGATCCAACTGAAAACACAAGTATTTATTCACCTTTCTTTCTAGGTGAGGCTAAAGAAGACATCCAGCCTCAAAATCAGCCTTCACAAGACAAAGAGGACTGTTGTACTTATGCCCAAGGCCAAATAAAAATTCCTCCTCTTTTGACAGAAGAAGAAATTGATCAAATATTAAATAAATAGCCAGCCCTCAAAACTTCATTTGAACAAAACACTTCTGCTCATCTACCTACTGAACCTTGTTGTCTTGAACTAGAAAATAAACTTGTAGACCAGCTTAAAGAAAAACATACTGATAACCCAATATGCTTGATTGGTGAAATTGTTTATACTAATGATTTTCCAATTTTTGATCAATCTGATGATGATGACGAGCTCCAAATAGAAACTAATCATGCAGGGCAACCAACAGTGGATTGGTGTCATAAATTTCATTATCATCAGCATGAAAGCAATAATCAAACAATGCAGCCCATCAGAAATAACATTCACATAATTGGAAATCAGCAATTTATCAGTTGTAATGTTGAGATTGAGAATAAAGAGGAATTTCTTGAGCAGGATGAAGATAAGGAGCCTTCTCCTGAAAGGGTTGAGGTAATAAAAGATACCCCTGCTCAAGAACATGATGATCTCTTCACAAAGTAGAGTCCACTAAATCAGAGCATACCAGGACTACAAGAGGACAATGATGCAATATATGATGAGTCCTCTAGTTCAGATAATAATGAAGATGAGGAAGAAGTTCTTTCTCAAAAGATTCTTAAGCTTGATCCAGTGGAGGAAAAAATAAGCTTGGTTGAAACCTATCTTCCAAATATTCATAACCAGACTTTATTTCAAGATCCCTATGCTCATTTTTTGAAAATATGTGAAGAAGGGATAAAGGTTGTTAGAAGCAGTATATTAACAAAAGCAAGAAGATATTTAAGCATTGCTGCTAAGAAAAAAGTGAAATGGGAGTGGCCCTTTTGTTTATCTAGCATGCTCAAAGAAATGAGCAAAGACCAGTCATGGAACCATCTGATTGACTGGATGTATTGGAAAAGAGAATTTACTAGCTTAACATGTAAATATTTAAGAGTTAGATTAGGTTAGATAGAAATGCAATAAAGCTCAGCCTTTTAGCATTTAGTTAGTTTTTGTTTTTTCTTTGAAAAAGAAAAATTGAAAGAATACAAAAACAATAGAAAAAGGAAAAGAGGGCAGATTCAAAAAAGGTATAGCCCCATACCCAAAAAAGAGAATTTTCTGAAAGTGAGCAAATCTAAGTGCCACTGCTGATTAAAAAACGATATATTGTTCAGTCATCTAGCCTAATCATGGCTGAACATACTTTAAATTTATGTTGATAAGTTAGTAGAAGCTCAAATTGATAAGATTTTTTCAGACTTGGCTTATCAATGGAATAGATTAGGATAGAAAGGAAATGGTTTTAACAAGCTCAAAATCTGAACCAAGGAAGAATAGAAAAAGAATAAGCTCTAAATAGATCAAAACCAGAGCTGGAAAAAGACTATAAGGATGTTTATAATTTTCAGATCTTAAGCCTTCACCATTTTGTTTTATTTTTCTGCCAATAAAGTCTATGTGTAGCTTGTACATACAGCCATAGACACCATAGCAAATCAGACAGTCTAATCCTGATTTGACTGTGTTTAACTTTTATGTTTTAGAAATAGAGAATAAAATATGTCAAACAGCTTAATCTTGACAGATAGATAGTTAGGTAGAGAAATAAGGAGTTCAACAGTTTAATCTGGACTCTTGGAAGAAATAAGGATAGAAATAGATTAGTTTATTTATGTTTTCAAAAATAAAATGTCAAAGATTTTTCTAGTTCAAATGCACTCAAAATAGGAAGAAAAAATGCTAGGAAAAAGTAAGATTGGGTAGGTAGAGATGCCATTTTTAAGAAGTTACATGTTGCAGATTGATAAAAGTTGTCATTTTTAGAGAAAAACCAAAAAGAAAAGAAGAAATCTACCCAATGGATGAGGCACTGGTCTGCTGAAAATCTAAGATTTCTGAGGTTCTGGACACTTAAAAGGACAACTGTCCTCCCCAAGTGGAGCCACTGTTAGTCATCCATAATTATGATGATATCCAAAGATGACTAAATTTCCAAACCCAGATTTCTAGAACAAAATTGCAAAAAAACATTATGAGTTCTAGAAATCTCACTGCCTTCATTTTTTTAAATCTGTCAGTGCACCAAAATCTTCATCTATTTTTCCTAAAAAGATTATCCTGTTGTTCCTTAAGTGTTGTTCCTTAGCAGTGTTGTTCCCTAAAACTATTGTTCCTTAGCATTGTTGTTCACTATTGTTGTTCCTTAACAGTGTTGTTCCTTAGCTTGCTATTCCCTTCAAGATACTGATGTTTCCTTGAAAAGAAATCCACCAAGTAAGTCTGTTGTTCCCAAAGAAGCTGTTTTCTAAGGCCCCATTTTCCAAAGATCCCCTTTTTCCCTTATCATTTAAACCTTCATTCCCTCTTAAAAAACCCTTTTAAAACCAATATAACCCGTTTTCATTTGGTTTAAAAATGCTTCATTTACCCATAAAAACCCCTTTAAACCCATAAAAAACCCTATTTTATGGTTTAAACTTCCTTTTTATACCTATCAGAACTTCTAAATTGGCCTAAAAAACCCCATTTTCGGCTTAAAAACAGTCTTTTTACAATCAAGGGTTTAAGCCCTCGAGGGTTTAGATCTTTCGCCCACTTTCCTCCATAGGTCCAAGCGCCCGTGACCAGGTGCTAGCCCCATCACATCGGACATTCCCATCGCAACGACGCTTTCTATATCGCATCGGCGATACCACATGGTTCATCGCATCGCTCCCCCTTCCCCTGATGCAATTAGTCCTTCTGTCCCCGACCCCTGGTCATTCTCCCCTCCACATGACCATGCCTCAGCCCAAGCGCTTAGCCCCCCCATCGCATCGGCATTCCCTTTCCTTTCCTCCTTCCCCCTTGTCTTGTTATTTATTGATCCGCCAATGTAATTAGTCCTCTCCCCCTCCGCTCCTGGTCACCTTATCCCTCCACCGGAGCTTTTCCTCCCCCATTTTTAGCTCCTTTCCTTTGTATTTTTCCCTCGCACACATTATAAAACAAAGAGGTTCCTCTCCTTTGTATTTTTCCATAACTAGAGTTTTTGTTTTAAAATGGAAAACTAAGGTTTCCCTAACCCAAAGGCCCTCCCACTACACGAAAAATGGGGGTGATGTCAGCCGGGTCCTACCTTCCACCCACGGAGCTACCATCCAATCATCGCCTCCCACCTATCTTCCACCATCCCCATCCACCGTTCAACTCTCCGCTATCGTGCTAAATCTTTGCCTTTGGATCTACCTCCCTAGATTTGACGGCTCATATGCGATATCGTGCGCATTTTCCTCCCAAGGTTTAAAACCTCATTTCTACACGAAACTGGTGGTTTTTCTTAGGGAACGTGGTGAGTGATGAATGGAATCGTGTTCCCCCCTGAAAAAACTGCTAACCACCCAACTACAACGCCAAAACCACAAGTGGTTTTCCAAAACCACTTTTTCTCAAATTTTGCGCCAAGACTATTTTGAAACCCATTTCTTCGCGGTTTTCTCCATAAAACCCTTCTGCACATTCATTTTCTCCTCACTACTCCTTCCACTTCTGCCTGACCTCTGTAAAGCAGTTTGTCCAACACTCACAGGTTTTATTAACATTTTGTTTGTCTTGTGCAGGTTTGATAGTGGTTTTAAAGGTAAAAACCCTCCCTCAGTCCATAAAGGAACGAGACTAGAAGGTTATGACCTTTGTGGTCCAAACAGAGGCCAAATCATGAAAAAAGGGAATTTCCAGGGTTAGTTTCATGGTTCGATCAGTGTTCTATGGGCACTGTTTACACTATCAAACCCTCAGCATCTCCAAGGCACCTATCCACAACAGAAAAAAGGAAATGTCAACGAATATTTAAAAATTAAGGGTTAAAGGCTAGAACCAAGCAAAAAATTGGATAAAGCGCAACAATTAAAGGAAGGAATGAAGGCCAAAAAACTGAAGAAACAGGGAAATAAAGTTTCCAATCAAGTAGTGTATAAAGGAAAAAAGGCAACAATGTTACATTATGAAGGCCAAAGGCATCATCAGGCCTTAAAACATAGTTAAAGATGAATTAAAGGCAGATTAAGCCCAAAGAGCAGTTTTATGACTAAATCAAGAAGACTTGGGCTTAAAGATAGCCTCAAATACATCAAAGGAGCAGTTATTCACTTAATAACTCAAAATTGACACCTTTCACTTATTTTATGTCTCAAAGGGAAAATTGGCAGTTATTACACAAAAAGATATTTTAAAACTGTCAGACAGTTATTGTAAAAGACAGAAAACAACCTCAAATTCAATATTTTCAGCTATTTTATCCTCAGGAAGTAAAAATAGGTTTAATACACAAAAAAGTAGTTGAGAAACATTCCTACCTCATCCCTTGCATGGTTTTTAAGGATAGGAGTGCATTTACTATGTCATTAATAAAATTTTGAACCCTAGATAGTTCCACCTCCTCATTTGCAGCATAAATACTGCATTCGAACTCATTGTATGGGGGCATTTGATAACTCTTTGAAGTAATACATAGTTCTGTGGATATTGAAAAGAAATTAATGTACTGGAACCTGTGGATGTTTTAACCTGTTTGTTGATGGAGAAAGCTATGTCATTGGATCCCTGAGCTTGGTTGTTGGTGAAGTATTCTAAACTGTTTAATTTTTTTCCTGTTTCCATTATGTTTTCATCATCTCTTGCTTGCAGTAGAGTAAAATTTTTAGGCTAAAAAATGTCTCCTAGAAGCACCTTAGGCTTGTTTTCTCTTCACTGTCTTTATGTTTTCATCTGCTGAAGGTTTTATTAAGTAGTCCAGCTGCTGTTTCAACCCTTATGCTCGTTTATTTCCTAAATAGTTCAATACATTGGCCTCAAGAATGATTTATGGTTTTCCCTACTTCCTTGTTTCTACTTAAAAACTGTTTTTGAATTCTCCCTTCAAAGTACCATTGTCCAAAGTCTGCCGAAGAGGTCTATTTTGATCATACCCTTTGTACTTGCTCAAATAATTTTTTTGAAGGTCTTTATAGTTGTAATCACAGATGTTTAGGAGTTCCCTCTTCTATGAATGTATTTATTTGTGAATCTTGAATGTTTTCTTATCCTTGAGAGTGAAAGCTTTGATGAAATAGAGCGTTCCTCGACTCTTAGATTTAATTTTGAAAGTTTGTCTTGAAATTATTATTTACTGAAGTGTGATTTGTAGAATTCATGGTTATCCCTGTCTATAAAATACTTCTTCATGTTCAAATGATGATTTAAGTCCCTTTGTTAAAAATTACATATAATTAAGGATTCTTAACTGCCCTTAGTTCTACTTTTCATTCTAAAACCTTGATGTTCATTTCATTTCACCTGAAAACTTTGTAGATCCAACAACCAAGTTATAATTTCCCTTTGATATCCCTAATTTATCTAAAAACTTCCACTTGACTCCATTTCCCAATGACTTAGAGATTTCCCCTTTTCTATCTATGCTTCCTAGTTTATCATGTCCCACAAAACAATCAAACAAACTCATGCTTAATAACTAGCCTAAAATCAACCTTTTTCAAGCAAGAAAGTCATATCTTTGCAAATATATTGAGAGATCCCTCTCCGAGACCAAGAGGGCTAGATCCTAGAGCTCTAAAGACTGGTTTATATGTTGCCTTGTCATTTGGTTTGCCAATCGGCCAAATCACAGGATCCCAACAGAAAGTAATATTGATTCACCACCCCCCCCCTCTCAGTATTTCCAACATATATCACCTCATCTCCCATGATCCTCTCATGTTTACAGAATGTAGGGTGCTTCCAATTTTGTGAGAGAGTTAAACAAGTGCAAAGCCACCTAGACCTTACAAGGCTTTTCATTCTTAACCTGCACAACAAACAATCAAGCCTTGCAGGAGTGGAATTTGAATTATCAGTAGATGCCATGTCTAATGCTACTGGTATCCCTGTTGTTGGTGAAAAGTGGTTTAAGAAAGCCAAATTGGACAAGAAATATTATGAGCCATTTGTCAAGACTAGGTACAGAATGGGTTGCAAGGAAATTTTCCCTTTCTCAAACCTCAAACAGAGATTTTCACCCTTGATGAAAGTCATTATGAAGTACTTTACCTGTGAAGGGAGGTACTCCAGACTCTATTCCTACCATGTTAGACTCCTCATGCATTTCACAAGGGTCAAGATGCTCAACTTGCCCTACTACCTATATAGAAGTATGAACAAAATTTCTTCTGTTTTCTGGAGAAGGAGTCCTTCCCAACAAATGCGGATTTTATTTCACCATTCCTTGATCAAGATGGTGGTATTACATCAGTTGGAACAGTAGGGTATACCTTGGGAGGTATTCATATGTTAGGTCCCTATATTACTAGTATAGTCCCTTATTTTTGTTAGTGTAACCCTCTTATTGTTATTATTGTACACATGTAACCCTCATATTGTTATTATTGTGCCCTTAAATTATTATTGTGGCCCACTAGGATTACATTATGGCCCCATGGACTCCTATATATAGAAAGGAGGTTTTGTAAATTGTATCATCCAAGAATTGTTCATTTATGTAATGTATTGGAGGTTGCCCCCTCGAAATGGCTTATTTCTAAGGCGTTGATATCTCTTTTCTTCTATTTTTGGAGCTGGTTACACAACATTTGGTATCAGAGCTTTGGATTCTAGGGTTTCGCTGCTCCAAACAGGTCATCGTGGAATTTTCACTATAACTTGTTTTCTACGAAGTTTCAGAAGCCTAAATTTTTAGGGTGCGAAGAAGAAATCCTGAGGAAGCTTGTCTAAAAATTTTAGAGCTTGGTTCACAATAGTTTCGGAGATATGATCTGTGGAAGTTAGGTCTTTTTTCAGGCTCCCGAATTTCAATTAAAAAGGTCATCGCGAATTTTTGTTGGAAATATTGAGAGGCGGGGGTGAATCAGTATTTCTTTCAATTAGAGCATTAGTTAATCTTCAATTATTATCAGTGTTTGTACAATTATAGCAGCAAACAAGAGGAACACAAATGCACATAGTTTTTAAGGTGGAAACCCACTCCGAGACAAAAACCACCTAATGCTTTTCTAATAATTCTTTTCAACTCCAATTGAAAATAAAGTTCCAACTTCCTAGAATCTAGAAAAGCATTCTTCTCCAGCTCCCACTGGATGGACACTCCAACGCCCAAGATTCTTGAGTAGTCAACTGAATGGATGCCCCAACACCCAATGAGCTACAATTCACCCTAGCACCACCCCACCACCCTATAGAAGAATAAAAAAATGAATGGACTCCCGTACCAGAAAAAATGGTCCACTTTACAATGATATAGAATGATGTAGAAGAAGAAGATATACTATACCATAACCCCAAATTTGACACAAACACCTAATGATGATCCTAGACCTCCCAACGCTGCCTCTTCAACCCTTGGCAGATAGATAATAGTACAATTTGTACAATAATGTATTTACAATGACTAGGTCCAATGATACCTTTACAATGATTGTGCGTGCCGCCCACGGAAGACTTTATGATGAACTTCTTGCTACTGTTATGCACCTGTGTTGCTACTCTTGTCATGCTACCCTCTGCTGCACCTTGTTTTTCTTTTATCTCGTAGAAAGTCTGGTCCTATGCAATCCTTGACAACACATGATCTAGCTTTTCTCTTGCCTTGTAGGAGCTCGATATTGAATCTGGTGTATCTCTGTCATTTCAGATCCTCAATATCTGATTTTTGGTCCTGTAGTAGTCCTCTGAGTCATCTTTCCAATGCCATAGGTCTGACCCAATTTGGATTCTTGAAGAGAGATTTATACCCAATCTCTCACAATGCCCTAATTATGGATTGTTTCAGAAGAGCGCACTTGTACGGTGTTCCATGTGTCATTGTTTCTTGATTTGTTTCTAAAATTGATAGAGTGAAAATTAAATACTGTGCACTATCCATCACTTTTTACATAATTCCAATCTGATACTCAGAGAGAGAGAGTTATGAAGAATTTACCAAGGTCACCTCTTTAAGATGAACTTCAGGAGCCTGCAAACACCCTGACTTCCATAGATCATATATCCAAAAATATTGCGCACCTTGATTTGAAATTTTTACAGTAGCTTCATCAGTATTTCAGATTCACCTAATAAAAATTTCAATTTCTGAACCTTCTTAGAAAATAAGTTAGAGAGCAAATTTCACGATGACCTGTTTCAGATGGCGAAATCCCTTGCCTAAGGAGGAAAAGAAGATCACAATTTATATAAATGCTTAAGTTGAGAGGGGCTTCAACAAGTGAATGTGGGAGGGATTTTAGGAGCTTAAAAAATATTAATTATGACATTTCAATGACCCTTGCCCCAACCCCATGGGGTTTTAGCCCACTAACTGGGGGTACAAACTTCAAACATGAATATCTCTCAAACCGTGAATAATTACATGGCATGCCATATATCAATGGAAATATCTCGACAAGTAGAAACCATCAAAAGAATTATTGACCCAGAATATATTAATTTGGTAGGTCAAAATTCCCATGCAATATTGGATTATCCCCTGGTGCTGCTTGGGTTGACATCAATGACAACCACTGATAAAAAATCTCCCCCTTTGGCATTGATGGCAACACAAGTACTCCCCTTGCAATCATGACACCTCTTCCTAAAACATTCTCTCCCCCTTTGACATCAATGGCAAAGGGTAAATCCCCCTGAAACACAACCATCCTGCGGACCTATACACACTTCCACTCCCCCTGACACACAACCGTCCTGCAAACCTATAATCTAATGAGAACTTGGGAGAATCCCAAGCTTTTGACGAAGATATTCAAATGCTTCACGAGGTAAAAGTTTAGTGAAGATATCAGCAATTTGTTCTTTTGTACAAACATACTCAAGTTTGATATTATTTTCAGCAACTTGTTCTCTAACAAAATGATATTTGATCGGAATGTGTTTTGTTTTTGAATGCATGATAGGATGCTTGGAGATGCTGATGGCACTAGTGTTGTCACAGAATATGGGAATAGGCTCATTGAATTGTACTTGAAGATATTGCAAATTTTGTTTCATCCAAAGGACTTGAGTACAACATGATGCTGCTACAATGTATTCTGCTTCCGCTGTAGATGACAAGATTGAAGTTTGCTTTTTGCTCAACCATGATACGAGACAACCACCTAGATAGAATGCTACTCCACTAGTACTCTTACGATAATCAATGCTTCCTTCCCAATATGCATCTGTAAAGGCTTGAATAATGAGATTGTTACCCTTAGGATACCACAAGCCATATTCTTCTGTGCCCTTTACATATCGAAGAATTCTTTTGACGACAATAATATGTGATTCTTTTGGTGCTGCTTGGAATCTTGATACTTGTCCAAATGCTTTCATAACATCTGGCTGAGAGGCTGTTACATATAGAAGACTACCAATCATAGATCTGTACAACCTCTGATCCACATCCTTAGATGAGTCGTCTATGCTCCATTTGCAACCTGTTACCATCGGAGTAAGGATGAGTTTGCAATCTTCCATTTTGAATTTCTTGAGCATTTCATTGATGTACTTGGCTTGACATATAAATATTCCTTTCTCTTGCTGAGATATTTGAAGCCCTAAGAAGTATGTCAGCTCACCAAGTAAAGACATCTCAAACTCACTTTGCATCTTTGTAGAAAAGTTCTTACTTAGTTGATCATCATTGCTACCAAATATTATATCTTCCACATATACCTCAACAATTGTTAAATTATCTTTATCTATTTGTACATAAAGATTGCTATCAACAGTACCTTTCTTGAACCCTTGTTGACATAGATATCCATCAAGATGAGCATACCATGCTCTGGGAGCCTGCTTGAGACCATATAGAGCCTTCTTTAACCTGCAGACATAGTCTTCTTTTTGTGATAGTAGAAAACCTTTAGGTTGTTCGATGTAAACTTCTTCTTCTAATTCTCCATTCAGAAATGCTGACTTAACATCCATTTGGTAGACTTTGATTTTTCTTGAACATGCATAGGCGAGAAACATTCAGATGGCTTCCATTCTGGCAACTGGTGCAAATGTTTCGTTGAAATCAATTCCTTCCACTTGTGCATAGCCTTTGCAAACCAATCTTGCTTTGTTTCTGGTAACCTGCCCATCTTCATTCAATTTGTTCTTGAACACCCATTTAGTCCCAATGAAATTTTTATATTTTGGTCATGGAACTAATTCCCAGGTGTTATTCTTCTCAATTTGATCCAATTCTTCATTCATAGCTGCTACCCAATGTTCATTCTGGCTGGCTTCCTCAAAACTACTAGGCTCAAAGGTTGCTAGAAAAGCAACGTGAGCTTGTTGTGATGAACGAAGCCGTCGACCTTCATTTATGTCACCAATGATTTGATTTGATGGATGGTTCTTTTGAATCCACTCTTTTGTTCTCCTTGGAGGAGCTTCTTGTTGTTGTTTTGGTATATCTTGATGATCATTGTTTGCTTCTTCATCGTTGATAGTTGCTTCTTGTTCTACAATTTTATCTGTCTTTTTCAGCCTCTGTCTCAAGTTTCAAGATTCTAGATCCTCATCATTACTCGCTAGAACACGATCTTCGTCAAATGTAACATTTATGCTCTCCACTATCTGTTTTGATCTTAGATTATAGCATTTATAGGGCTTTCTTTTGCATGAGTAACCAAAAAAGATACCGCCATCAACACGTGATTCAAACTTACCCAAATTTTGATCTTCTCTTTTGATATAACATTTTCTTCCGAAGATTCTGAAATATTTTACATTAGCTGGTTTTCCTTTCCATAATTCATATGGAGTCTTGTTGCAATTATTTCTAAGAAGACTTTGGTTGATAATGAAGACTATCGTATCAATTGCTTGAACCCATAAATTTTCATCCAATTTTGAGTCCTTCAACATTGTTCTACCCATTTCCTGTACGGTTCTATTCTTTCTTTCAGCAACTCCATTTTACTGAGGTGTTCGTGCTGTTGAAAATTGCCTTTTTATTCCATTTTCATCACAGTATTGCTGAAATAATTTGAAAGTGAATTCTCCACCATTATCTAATCTTAAACACTTTATTTTCAAATCAATTTCATTTACAACCAACTCCTTGTATATCTTAAAGCACTCAAATGCTTCAGATTTTTTCTTTAGGAAACTGACGGCTATCATCCTGGTATAGTCATCTATCATTAACATGAAATATAATTCTCCGTCTAAGAATTTTTTTCTCACAGGACCACACAGATCAGTATGTATCAATTCCAATGGATGTGATGCAAAGTGTTATTTTGTTTTAAATTGGAATTTTGTCTGCTTGCCATGCCGACATACCTCACATAGTGTGTTGGAAGGTTTTGAGATTTTCGGCATTTCTCGTACTGCTTCCTTTTTGCTTATCCTGACAAGATTGTCAAAGTTTATGTGACCCATTCGTTTGTGCCATAACCATCTTTTATCTTCTTTAGCTAGTAGACATGCTTTGGTTGCTTCATCCAGAACATATATGTCCTTTGGAGCTCGACTTGCTGTAGCCACAATTTTACCATACCTACCTTTCCTGATTTCACATTTTTTGGAGTTGAATAGCAATGTGTGTCCTTGATCACACATTTGTCCAACACTGAGCATATTGTGATTCATTTTTTTGACCAATAGGACATTCTTGGCTATAACATCTTTGCTTCCGAGAGTGATGGTACCTGATCCTATAACATTTGAAGATCCATCATTTCCAAAGGATATGGTTCCATCCTTCTTCTCTTTCAGGGATACAAATTTCCTTCTATCTCTAGTCATATGCGTTGAGCAACCGCTGTCAACATACCACACATATTTATTTTTTGAGCCTTGAGAGTGAGAGCACAATTATTAGTCTTCTTCTTCTTCCATGTTCATTCATTCCGTGGCTTCGAAGATTCTTCTGGAGGATTTTCAAGTCTGTAATCTTTGGCTATGTGTCCAAAGTTCTGACATTTGTAACATTCCATATTATTTATTAAATTTTCAAATCTATTGATGTTTTTTTCAGCCCTGGGAGGTTCATGTTAGAAGAATATCTTGGAATTGTATTGGTTCCTAGGGTACATGCAACATTCTACAACTTTATGACCAAATTTTCCACATGAATAACAATAGCCATGAAAAATATGTTGGTACCTGGATGAAACTCTTCATCGAGGAATCGTCTTCCAAGGATGTGCTTGTGAATCTTGTCCAGTGAAGTCTTCATGTATGTCAGATCTCATAGGTTCATTGTATTTTGTTGTAGAAGGTCCTGCTTCTTCTTCTTTGTAATTGAGGCCAGTTCTGTCGTTGTAAGATCGTTGATTGTTGATGAGTTCTTCCAATTCCCTTGAGCTGTTGGCATAGTTTTGGATAGTTTTTCCCTTCTTCACTTCCTTATGCAGCGAGACTACTTCGGCTTCTAATGCTTCCCTTTCTTGGTTTCTTTCTTCCAACTTCTTTTGAAGTGACTCTTCAATACATTTGTGTTCTTCAACCTCCATTTTGAGACCTTGAACTTGATCTTCAAGAGTATTAGAACGGATCTTCTCAGCATTGAGCTCTTTTATAAGCTTGATTGCCTCCTCATAAAATTCTTCTATGGTCAACCCTTCTTCTTCATTGTTTGATACTTCTTGCTTATTGTGCTTGGCCATAAAAAATACTCTCTCATTGGCTTCTTCTTTGCTGTCACTTTCTTCATCGGATGATGAGCTATCTTCTTTAGAGAGAAAGTTCCTTTTGGATCCTTTCTTTTTGCCTTGCTTGTTGGATTTCTTAAAGCCTTTCTTTCCTTTTGAGTTGCCATCAATTTTGTTTAGACATTTTGCTACGAAATGCCCAACCTCACCACAACTGAAACATATCAATGGAAGTTTAACTTTGAATTTTCCCTTACCAGGTTTTAGTTTTCCTGTAAAGTAAGCATATTCTTAATCTGAAAGACCTTCTCCATCATCTCCCTTTTCTTCACACTTGCAGGTGCATGTCATTTCAATTGAAGGTTGTTTGTACTTATTGGTTTGATTAGATGCAACAAATGCAGTTTCTAGATTTGAAGTACCCTTTTCTTCATCAAGTCTCATTTCATATGCTATGAGAACTCCATGTAATTCTTCCTTGCTGAGTTTGTCCAGATTTGCACTATATTCTAAGACCGATACCTTTGGCTTTAATCTCCCTAGTGGCATTCTAATAATCTTCCGTATAATAGTCTTCTCGTCAACTGGCTCTCCCAATCCTTCCAGAGTATTGGTTATTTCATCAAAGTATTGGAAGTATGCAGCAATGTTGCAATCTTCTTTCATTCTGAGTTGCTCAAATTTTGCTCTATAGATTTGAAGTTTTGCTTCTTTGACATTTGAGTCACCTGCATAGATATTCTCAACCTTATCCCATACATTTTTGGCGGTTTTACAACCCAACACCTTATGATAAGTAGATTCAATAAGTCCACTGATAATAATATTCTTTGCTTTTGCATAATTTACCAAATTATTCTTACCTTGTTCATCCGCGGTTGATGTAAATCCATTTTGAACAGTGTCCCATACTTCGTAACCTTGCTCCAAGAGATAAACCTCCATTCTTCCTTTCCAAAGTGCATAATTATTTTCATTGAATAGAGGTACACCATTCTTGGTATGCTCCATGACCTCCTTCCAGCTGTTAAACTGCTATTAAAGGAACCAAGGTCCGATTCCAATTGTTGGAAATACTGAGAAGGGGGGGGGGTGAATAAGTATTCCTTTCAATTAGATCATTAGTTAATATTCAATTATTATCAGTGTTTGTACAATGATAGTAGCAAACAAGAGGAACACAAATGCACATAGTTTCTAAGGTGGAAACCCACTCTGGGACAAAAACCACCTAATGATTTTCTAATAATTCTTTAATATTCAACTCCAATTGAAAATAAAGCTCCAACTTCCTAGAATCTAGAAAAGCATTCTTCTCCAGCTCCCACTGGATGGCTGCTCCAATGCCCGAGATTATTCAGTAGTCAACTAAACAGATGCCCCAACACCCAATGAGCTATAACTCATCCTAGCACCACCCTACCACCCTATAGAAGAATAAAAGAAGAATGGACTCCCGTACCAGCGAAAATGGTCCACTTTACAATGATATAGAATGATGTAGAAAAATAATATATACTAGACCATAACCCCAACTTTGACACAACCACCTAATGATGATCCTAGACCTCCCAACACTGCCTGTTTAACCCTTGGTAGATAGATACTCGTACAATTTGTACAATAATTTATTTACAATGACTAAGTACAATGATACCTTTACAATGATTGTATGTAGTGCTACCCACTTGAAGACTTCATATGATGAACTTCTTACTACTGTTATGCACCTTGGTTGTTGCTCTTATCATGCTACCCTCTGCTACACCTTGCTTTGCTTTTCTTCCATAGAAATTCTGGTCCTTTGCAACCCTTGACAACACATGATCTAGCTTTTTCTTTCCTTCTAGGAGCTCGATATTGAATCTAGTGTATATCTATTATTTCAGATCCTCAATATCTAGTTTTAAGTCTTGTAGTAGTCCTCTGAGTCATATTTCCAATGCCATAGGTCTGACCCAATTTGGATTCTTCAAGATAGAGTTATACCCAATCTCTCACAATGCCCTAATTATGGACTGTTTCAGCAGAGCGCACTTGTACGGTGGGTCACGTGTCACTGTTTCTTTATTTGGCTCTGAAATTGATAGAGAGAAAATCAAAGACTGTTCACTATCCTCCAATTTTTACAGAATTCCAATCCGATACTCAGAGAGAGAGTTATGACGAATTTACCAAGGTCACTTCTTTGAGATGAATTTCAGGAGCCTGCAAAAACCCTAACTTCCACAGATCATATCTCCAAAAATGTTGCGCACCTTGATCTAAAATTTTTACAGCAGCTTCCTCAAGATTTAAAATTCACCTCATAAAAATTTCAGCTTCTGAACCATCGTAGAAAAAACGCTAGAGTGCAAATTCCATGATGACCTATTTTAGATGGCGAAATCCCTTGCCTAAGGAGGAAAAGAAGATCACAATTTATATAAAT
Organism: Pinus albicaulis; assembly: GCA_034641835.2. Classification (NCBI taxonomy): domain Eukaryota; kingdom Viridiplantae; phylum Streptophyta; class Pinopsida; order Pinales; family Pinaceae; genus Pinus; species Pinus albicaulis. The sequence goes on from CM076570.1 coordinate 1,434,620,273, forward strand.
GCTTAAGTTGGGAGGGGCTTCAAAAAGTGAACGTGGGAGGGATTTTAGGAGCTTAAAAAATACTAATTATGACTTTTCAATGACCCATGCCCCAACCCCATGGGGTTTTAGCCCACTAACTGAGGGTACAAACTTCAAACATGAATATCTCTCAAACCGTGAAGAATTACATGGCATGCCATATATCAACGGAAATATCTCGACAAGTAGAAACCATCAAAAGCATTATTGACCCAGAATATGTTAATTTGGTAGGTCAAAATTCCCATGCAATATTGGGTTATCCCCTGGTGCTGCTTTTGTTGACATCAATGACAAACACTGATCAACAATCTCCCCCTTTGGCATTGATGGAAACACAAGTACTCCCCCTGCAATCATGACACCTCTTCCTACAACATTCTCTCCCCATTTGACATCAATGGCAAAGGGTAACTCCCCCTGAAACACAACCATCCTGCGGACCTGTACACACTTCCACTCCCCCTGACACACAACCGTCCTGCAAACCTGTAATCTAATGAGAACTTGGGAGAATCCCAAGCTTTTGACGAAGATATTCAAATGCTTCACGAGGTAAAGGTTTAGTGAAGATATCAGAAATTTTTTCTTTTGTACAAACATACTCAAGTTTGATATTCTTTTCAGCGACTTGTTCTCTAACAAAATGATATTTGATCAGAATGTGTTTTGTTTTTGAATGCATGACAGGATTCTTGGAGATGCTGATGGCACTAGTGTTGTCACAGAATATGGGAATAGGCTCACTGAATTGTACTTGAAGATCTTGCAAAAAAAATTTCATCCAAAGGACTTGAGTACAACATGATGTTGTTGCAATGTATTTTGCTTCCGTTGTAGATAATGAGATTGAAGTTTTCTTTTTTCTCAACCATGATACGAGACAACCACCTAAATAGAATGTTGCTCCACTAGTACTCTTATGATCATCAACACTTCTTTCCCAATCTACATCTTTAAAGGCTTGAATAATGAGATTTTTACCCTTGGGATACCACAAGCCATATTATTTTGTGCCCTTTAGATATCGAAGAATTATTTTGACGGCAATAATATGTGATTCTTTTAGTGCTGCTTGGAATCTTGCTACTTGTCCAACTGCTTGCATAACATCTGGCCGAGAGGCTATTACATATAGAATACTACCAATCGTAGATCTGTACAACCTCTGATCCACATCCTTAGATGAGTTGTCTATGCTCAATTTGCAACCTGTTACCATCGGAAGTAGGATGGGTTTGCAATCTTCCATTTTGAATTTCTTGAGCATTTCCTTTATGTACTTGGCTTGACATATAAATATTCCTTTCTCTTGCTGAGATATTTGAAGCCCTAAGAAGTATGTCAGCTCACCAAGTAAAGACATCTCAAACTCACTTTACATCTTTGTAGAAAAATTCTTACTTAGTCGATCATCATTGCTACCAAATATTATATCATCCACATATACCTCAACGATTGTTAAATTATCTTTATCTATTTGTACATAAAGATTGCAACCAACAGTACCTTTCTTGAACCCTTGTTGACGTAGATATCCATCAAGACGAGCATACCATGCTCTGGGAGCCTGCTTGAGACCATATAGAGCCTTCTTTAACCTGCAGACATAGTCTTCTTTTTGTGATAGTAGAAAACCTTCAGGTTGTTAGATGTAAACTTCTTCTTCTAATTATCCATTCAGAAATGCTGACTTAACATCCATTTGGTAGACTTTTATTTTTCTTGAACATGCATAGGCGAGAAACATTCGGATGGTTTCCATTCTGGCAACTAGTGCAAATATTTCATCGAAATCAATTCCTTCCACTTGTGCATAGCCTTTGCAAACCAATCTTGCTTTGTTCCTGGTAACCTTCCCATCTTCATTCAATTTGTTCCTGAACACCCATTTAGTCCCAATGACATTTTTATCTTTTGGTCATGGAACTAATTCCCATGTGTTATTCTTCTCAATTTCATCCAATTCTTCATTCATAGCTGCTACCCAATGTTCATTCTGGCTAGCTTCCTCAAAACTACTAGGCTCAAAGGTTGCTAGAAAATCAACGTGAGCTTGTTGTGATGAACGAAGCTGTCGACCTTCATTTATGTCACCAATGATTTAATTTGATGGATGGTTCTTTTGAATCCACTCTTTTGTTCTCCTTGGAGGAGCTTCTTGTTGTTTTTCTGGTATATCTTGATGATGATTGTTTACTTCTTCCTCGTTGATAGTGCTTCTTGTTCTACAATTTTATCTGTGTCTTTTTCAGCCTCTGTCTCAAGTTTCAAAGATTCTAGATCCTCATCATTACTCGCTAGAACACCATCTTCGTCAAATGTAACATTTATGCTCTCCACTATCTATTTTTGTCTTAGATTATAGCATTTATAGGCCTTTCTTTTGCGTGAGTAACCAAAAAAGATACCTTCATCAACACGTGATTCAAACTTACCCAAATTTTGATCTTCTCTTTTGATATAACATTTGCTTCCGAAGATTCTGAAATATTTTACATTAGCTGTTTTTCCTTTCCATAATTCATATGGAGTCTTGTTGCAATTATTTCTGAGAAGACTTCGGCTGATAATGAATACTTCCATATCAATTTCTTGAACCCAGAATTTTTCATCCAATTTTGAGTACTTCAACATTGTTCTACCCATTTCCTGTATGGTTCTATTCTTTCTTTTAGCAACTCCATTTTGCTGAGGTGTTCGTGCTGTTGAAATTTTCCTTTTTATTCCATTTTCGTCACAGTATTGCTGAAATAATTTGAAAGTGAATTCTCCGCCATTATCTGATCTTAAACACTTTATTTTCAAATCAGTTTCATTTTAAACCAACTCCTTGTAGATCTTAAAGCACTCAAATGCTTCAGATTTTTTCTTTAGGAAACTGACGACCGTCATCCTGGTATAGTCATCTATCATTAACATGAAATATACTTCTCTGTCTAAGCCTTTTGTTCTCACAAGACCACATAGATCAGTATGTATCAATTCCAATGGATGTGATGCAAAGTGTTCTTTGGTTTTAAATTGGACTTTTGTCTGCTTGCCATGCCAACATGCCTAACATAGTGTGTTGGAATGTTTTGAGATTTTCGGCATTTCTCGTACTGCTTCCTTTTTGCTTATCCTGACAAGATTGTCAAAGTTTATGTGACCCATTCATTTGTGCCATAACCAGCTTTCATCTTCTTTAGCTAGTAGACATGCTTTAGTTGCTTCATCCGTTAATACATATGTCGTTTGGAGCTCGACTTGCCGTAGCCACAATTTTACCATACCTCGCTTTCCTTTCCTGATTTCACATTTTGTGGAGTTGAATAGCATTGTGTGTCCTTGATCACACATTTGTCCAACACTGAGCAGATTGTGATTCATGTTTTCAACCAATAGAACATTCTTGGCTATAACATCTTTGCTTCTGAGAGTAACGGTACCTGATCCTATAACATTTGAAGATCCATCATTTCCAAAGGATATGTTTCCATCCTTCTTCTCTTTCAGAGATACAAATTTCCTTCTATCTCCAGTCATATGCGTTGAGCAACCACTGTCAAAATACCACACATATTTATTTTTTTGAGCCTTGAGAGCGAGAGCACAATTATCAGTCTTCTTCTTCTTCCATGTTCGTTCATTCTATGGATTTGAAGATTCTTCTGGAGGATTTTCAAGTCTGCAGTCTCTGGCTATGTGTCCAAATTTCTGACATTGGTAACATTCCCTATTATTTCTTAAATGTTCAAATCTATTGATGTTTCTTTGAGCCCTGGGAGGTTCATATTTGAAGAATCTCTTGGAATTGTATTGGTTCCTAGGGTACGTGCGACATTCTATAGCTTTATGACCAAATTTTCCACATGAATAACAATAGCCATGAAAAATATGTTGGTACCTGGATGAAAATCTTCGTCGAGGAATCGTCTTCCAAGGATGTGCTTGCGAATCTTGTCCAATGAAGTCTTCATGTATGTCAGATCTCAGAGGTTCATTGTAGTTTGTTGTAGAAGGTCCTTCTTCTTCTTCTTTGTAACCGAGGCCAGTTTTGTCGTTGTAAGATCGTTGATTGTTGATGAGTTCTTCCAATGCCCTTGAGCTATTGGCATTGTTTTGGACAATTTTTCCGTTCCTTACGCAGCGAGACTACTTCGGCTTCTAATGCTTCCCTTTCTTGGTTTATTTCTTCCAACTTTTTTTGAAGTGACTCTTCAATACATTTTTGTTCTGTTGGCAATATGATGCAGAGTGTTGTCCTTGATGGCAACCCACTTGATAAAGATGATGGAAACCTACTTGATGAAAGTTGTACTTGATGGAAACTGACTTGATATACTAATTAATGATGTAAATCTGTTATGTCTACAAAGCAGCTCAGATGTAATGATGTAAGGAATTCCAGTATGTGCTAGACCAGTGATGAAAAGTGTGTGTCTCAATGCATACGCGGGTTTGTCTAGTAGAAGTAGCGTATGCACGCGGGAAAGTACGTGCCAAGTCGTGTATGCTCAATTGCGCTCTAAAAGTGTAAAACCAAGGGTTACTACCATGGTATTGACCCATTGTATTGAGCACTGGGTTGTCTATTTGATCCCATCCAGGAATACCATCGGAAGAGGTGTGGTTTTGGCTCATGGTATTGATAAAGGGTAAACCTATATAAGGAGAAGAAAATCATTGTGCAAAGTGGAGTGCAGGTGTCTGGGCTTTAAATGAATACTTCACTCTGAAGTTTATCTGTATGGTTGAAATCTGTTCTTAATCGATAAATCTGAATCTATGATGCACCCATGAATATGATGAAGGTTCAAAATCTCTAGATCTAAAAATGATGAATCTCTAGGATGATCTGAAAAGAAGTATTGAAGACCTGGCGCAAATCTATTGAAGATATTGAAGAAATCTGGGTAAGTCCATAGATCTGATCTGTTCTACAAATTTTATCTTTTCTAGATCTATACGCATGTTCGTTTCATGAAAAGCGCGTATATACGCGGATCTGTTTAAACAAAGGAGTGTATGGACTGTTAGGGTTTTTCTGAAAAGTGCACAGATGTATACGCAGGTTTCCTTTATTAAAATCGCGTATATACACGAGCCTGTTTGAATAAAAGCGCGTATGAAATTTGAACTGATGGTTGCTCAAAGCTGATTGTGATTCAACTCTGAAGTCTGGGTTACCTCTAATATTCTGGTTACAGTGGTTTCACTGTTCTGTTTGATGCTCTTGGAAAAGGACGTTTGCTAATAAGTGAAGGATTGTGTTGAAGATGTTTGATCCAGTTTGAAAATTGATGAAACGTGGTCTGCAATGGATCTGAGGGTTGAAGCCTTCAGTCTGAAAGTAGAAGCTTTCTGCCAGGAGAGGCTGGTGTTAATATCAGGGGGTAGTAGCTCCCTTCCAGGAGAGGATGGTAAACGAGAGCAGGGGGTTGTTGCTCCCTTCCAGGAAAGGATGGTAAACGAGAGAAGGTTGTAGCCTTCTGCAGGTAGGTGCCTATGTGCTGGTATGAGTCTGCGCTAGTACATGTTGTAAGAAGTTTTCTTAATAATAAAGATTGAAGACTGAGACGATGGCAGTGGTGGTTTTCTCCCAAATTGGGTTTCCACCTAAAAATCCTGGTGTTCATGTGTGATTGCTTGTGTGTGATGATTAATCTATTCTTTCTACACCTGTTTACTGTTTTCTGAACATCTGATAAATGAGTAATGCAATGATCTAAGTCATGAATTAAATGCATAATTAATTCACTAGATATAAACGAGTTCTGTAAAGGATATCCGCGTATATCCGCGAGTTGAATTCAGGAAAGTAGCATATGGGTTTTTAAGAAGGAAATATCAAAGTTCAATTGACTGCACTAAATACTGATTCACCCCCCCCCCCCCTCTCAATATTTTTCCCAACAATTCGTATCAGAGGAGGTCCTTCTGGAAAAAGCTTAGCCGCTAGAAGGAAGATCAAGCAAGATGAGCAATCAAGATGGAACAACATCTATCAAGCCTCCACTCTTTAATGGAAGCAATTTAATCTTCTGGAAAATAAGGATGAGATCCTATCTTCAGTCTATGGGAGTAGATGTATGGGCCATTGTTAAACAAGGATATCAATATCCAGCCACAGTACCAATGGATCCGACGGAAAAGAAGAATTATGAAACAAATGAAAAGGCGGTCAATGCACTATTGGGAAGCCTAACTGAATCAGAATTTGTCAAGGTTATGCAGCTGAATACAACAAAGGCAATATGGGACAAAATCATCCTAAGTTATGAAGGAGATGCAAAGGTAAAAAGTGCAAAACTCCAAACTCTCAGAATTGAATATGAAAATTTGAAGATGCATAATGATGAGAGTGTTGCTAGTTTCTTCTTACATCTTGATGATATTGTAAATCGTATGAGAAACATGGGAGAAACAATAGCAGAATCTACTTTGGTTGAGAAAATCTTAAGATCACTAACGGCAAAATTTGAGTGAAAAGTTTCTGCTCTTGAAGAAAAACAGGATCTTCAAAATCTTACTGTCGTACAACTCCATGGCATACTAACTGCTTATGAAATGAGAAGAGGAGGACCATCTGAAGTCAAAGAAGCCGTCTTTAGAGTTTCTACAAAAGGGAAGGAAGTACAAGGATCAGGATATATCTCAGAAGAAGATGAAGTAAATTTTGTAAAGAAACTTCAACTTGGCATAGGATGGTTCAGAGGTAAGCTTCCTTTCAAATGTTTTGATTGTGGAAGAGTTGGTCATTATGCTGCTAAGTGTCCTTATAAAGAAACATCTGCAAAAGGGAAGGAAGCAGCAAGAAGGAATAAGCACCGGTCTAGCACTAGGAAAAGTTACTACACTCATGAAGACAATGATGGGTTCTCTGATAGTGAGGAAGAATGTGAACAAGATCTTAGACTTCTCATGGCATTTGAATCTAAAGATGAAAAGGATACTTTTGTGGATGCTCTAGAGGACAATGATTTTCTTGAAGAAAACAATCAACTCAAAATCCGCTTAGAAGAATGTAAAATTCTCTTAGAAGAAAGGAAAATCACCATAGAGACTCTGAAAAAGCAGAATGAAGAAGCGAAGATACACAATGAGAATTTAGAATGTGAAGTAGTAAGTCTAAGAAAAGAACTTGAGAAAGAAAAGACTCTGAATCTTAGATTTGCTAAAGGATCTGAAACCTTAGATGAGATTATCAAGGTACAACGTTCTCCTCTTATAAAGACAGGTCTTGGATATACTGGAGAATCCTCTCAGGCTTCAGCACCAAATTATCTAAAAGAAGCTACAGTTGGTTTACTACATTCAGCCACTCAGCAAGGGAATAAAGAATCTTTACAGGTAAAGCATGATCATCAAAATTTAAGGAACACTAACAGGAATGTCTTTCAAAGAAGCTACAACCAACAGGTAAATTCAAATAGAAGATTTCATGATAGAAAAAATCTCTACTTCAATGGACAATGTTTCTCATGTCACAATTTTGGTCATAAAGTTGTTCAATGTGTTGCCTATAAAAGCATCATGACAAGAGAAGCAAGAAAGAAAAGGATGGATATTGAACCAAAGAAGAACACCTATAACAACTTTTCTCCTCTTCAAAATGAAGTTTAATGTACTTATTGCAATAACGTTGGCCATTTAGAATCTGAATGCAGGAGCAAAGTCCAACCAAAATAGGATTTTCCTTCAAGTTCCAAAATATGGAAAAAGAAGGAATTACAGGTTGAAAATTGTGGGATAGCGTTATTTGCAGAAGGTGAAGAAAATAAATGGTACATTGATAGTGGATGCTCAAGACACATGACAGGTGACAAAAGCAAACTTCTTGCATATAATGCTCTAGAAAAAGAAAAGAAAGTTACATTTGGAAATGATACCCCTGCTGTAATTAAAGGAAAAGGGTCCATGTTTTTAAAAGAAAAGGTGAAGGCTAATGATGTCATGTATGTGGATGGATTAAGGCATAACCTTTTAAGTGTAAGTCAAATGTGTGATCAAGGAACTGAAGTTGTCTTTAGTTCAAAATAATGTGTGGTGCGTGATCTTGATACAGGTAAAACTATTATAAAAGGCAAAAGAACTCCAAGCAACCTGTATGTATTGAAGAACTGCAAAGATCAATGTTACTTGAGAAAATCTTCAGAAAATTAGCTATGGCATAGAAGGCTGGGGCATCTGAGCTTCTCTCAAATCAAAAAATCAAGCAGAATTAAAGTTGTTCGTGGTCTTCCCAATATTTCTCTACCAGAGAGTATCATATGCAAATCTTTCCAATTCGGTAAGCAGACCAGAGTACAATTTAATGCCAAAGAAGGATCATCAAGTAAGCCTCTTGAACTTATTCATACTGACATATGTGGACCTATGAGGAAAAAGTCACCACATGGGGAAGAATACTATATCTTATTTATTGATGATTTCTCTAGGATGTGTTGGATTGGGTTAATTAAACACAAAGATGAAGCATTTGAAAAATTTCAGATCTTCAAAGCACTGGTGGAAAATGAATTAGATCTAAAAATCAAGTGTCTTAGATCTGATTGAGGAGGAGAATATACATCAAATGAATTCCTTGAATTTTGTGAACAACATGGCATAAAAAGATAGTTCTCTGTAGCTGGCACCCCACAACAAAATGGCGTAGCAGAAAGAATGAATAGAACAATTCAACAAATGGCTAGAGCTATGCTTGATGATTCTAGAACACCTGACATTTTCTGGGGAGAAGCAGCACATACAATAGCAAACATTCTCAACAAGGCACATGTTCAGGTAAATAGTGACAAAACTCCATATGAACTCTGGTATGGTAATTCTCCCTCTGTGAAGCATTTTAGAGTTTTTGGAAGTAAATGCTTTATCAAAAATAATGATGAAAAGCTTGGCAATTTTGAACCTAGATCAGATGAAGGGATACTTCTTGGTTACTCATCTACAAGAAAAGCATACAAATGTTACAATAAAAGGCTTCGAAATATTTTTGAATGTATTGATGTTTTCATTGATGAGTCTCCTGCGGCCCCTAAAGAAGTAAAACAAACAACAGAAGAAGATGATGGTGACTATTGTCCTTATACATCAAATAGGAATGATATAGAAAGTGGATCCAATGAAGAACCTGAAGATGATATATCTGAAAAGGCTCCTTCCAGATATGTTCAAAAGAATCATCCAGAATCTCAGATTTTGGGAGATAAGGCATCAGGTGTACAAACAAGAAGGACTCTTGTAGGGTCCTCTAGCTATCTGGAATTTCTATCCACTATTGAACCACACAATGTCAATCAAGCTAGCAAAGATGAATGTTGGGTTCAAGCCATGAATGAAGAGCTTGATCAAATCGAAAAAAATGACACTTGGGAATTAGTACCAAGACCTCATAACAAAAATGTCATTTGAACTAAATGGATATTCAAAAACAAGTTAAATGAAAATGGGGATGTCGTAAGAAATAAAGCTAGACTTGTTTGCAAGGGGTATATTCAACAAGAAGGTATAGACTTTGAAGAAAATTTTGCTCCTGTAGCTAGACTTGAAGCCATAAGAATGTTTCTTGCTTTTTCAAGTTTTCAACAAATCAAAGTTTATCAAATGGATGTTAAATCTACATTTCTCAATGGTGATCTAGAAGAAGAAGTCTATATAGAACAACCAGAAGGATTCATTTTGGGAAATGATGAAAATCTTGTTTTTAGACTTAAAAAGGCTCTATATGGTCTCAAACAAGCTCCAAGGGCATGGTATTATCGTCTTGACAAATATCTTCATCAACAAGGATTTTCAAAAGGGTCTGCTAATAGTAACTTATACACAAAAATTGAAAATGATAAACTATTGATTGTGGTTGTATATGTTGATGATATCATTTTTGGAAGTAATGAAGAATCTATGAGTCAGAAATTTGCTTCTGTCATGCAACAAGAATTTGAAATGTCTTTACTTGGGGAACTAACATTCTTTCTTGGCTTGCAAGTGCATCAAACTGCAGATGGTATATTCTTATCACAAGAAAAATACCTTAAGCAAATTATGAAGAAGTATGGCATGGAAGAGTGCAAACCTGTAAGTACACCAATGATAACCGGATGTAATCTCAGTTCTCATGATGATTCTCCCATGGTGAACCAACCAGATTACAGATCTATGATAGGAAGTCTACTTTATCTCACTGGGACTAGACCGGACATTATGCATGCAGTTGGGATTGTTGGATGATTCCAAGCTAATCCAAAATAATCTCACCTTCAGGCTGTCAAAAGAATATTCAAATATCTGCAAGGAACTCAAGACTTTGGAATATGGTATCCAAAGAATGCTGATCTTACTCTTCATGCTCACACTGATTTAGATTGGGCTGGAAATGTTGATGATCGGAAAAGCACTAGTGGTGGTGCATTCTATATGGGGCCCCGGTTAGTATCTTGGTTCAGCAAGAAGAAAAGCTCTATTGCCTTATCTATAGCAGAAGCAGAGTATGTGGCTGCCGCATCATGTTGCACTCAACTTCTTTGGATGATGCAAACCTTACAAGATTTCCAAATCAAATGTTCACCTCCTATTTCCATTATGTGTGATAATACAAGTGCCATCAGTATCTCAAAGAATCCTATTATGCACTCCAAGACCAAGCACATTCCCATCAAGTATCATTTCTTACGTGAACAAGTGCTGGAACAAAAGGTGAAGTTGGAGTATGTTCCCTCCAAAGAACAAGTTGCTGATATATTTACCAAACCTCTGCCCAGGGAAGCGTTCGAATATCTCAGACAGAATCTGGGAGTAGTCTCTGCCATGCAGAGGATCAGATTTGATTAAAATTCTAAAGATTAATTTGGATATGCGGTTTTCCTGAAAGAAAGTCGTGTATATACGCTAGTTCATACACAGAAAACCGCGTATGTGTGGTTGCTGACAATTTTTTTTCTGGGTCAACATTTCTTCAGCATAAGCTATGGTGCTGTCTAGTATCTCTGATGCTATTTGGAGTCTCTGGTGGTATTTCGGCTCTTATATTTCTGTTTCATTCTCTGATTTTGGGTGCAGATGCCTTGATGATTTGCTGTTGAAAGTGTTCAGGATGCACATATTCAGGGGGAGCATTAGCCTTGCTGAGAATAATGCATTGCTGGCATTATGATGATTCTGAATTATGATCTCTCTCTTTAGCTTCTTTTGTCTTTGGTATGAAGAGTCATATTTGTAATTTGATGAAAAGGTCATGTTGAGACCTATGATGTAATTTGTAATTTTCAGTCATGTAAGGACTTGTTCAATATGTAAACCCACTTGGTTGGGTAGCTGAGTCAAAATGTGTAAACCCACTTGGTTGGGTACTTGAGTCTCATCTGTAAATCCACTTGGTTAGATCTTTGATGTAAGTATGAGTCCTTGGTGAGAGGAAGGTCATAGAGTCATGTACTTCATTGAAAAACATGTTTGAAGATCTGGCATGATCTCAGGGGAAGCATGGTAACTTCAGTGCACATTAGATCTACAGCGCCCTTATTTCGACATGAGGAGAAAAACCTTGTGTTGGTGTTAATCCACCCTTTGCCCTTGATGTCAAAGGGGGAGAGTGACATGGTGCTTGAATAGGGGGAGACTATCATTATGCTTAATGTATCTATCTGTTGAGATCAAACACCATCATGGTTTCCATCAAGTCCAAAGGGGGAGATTGTTGGAAATATGATTCAGAGTGTTGTCCTTGATGGCAACCCACTTGATAAAGATGATGGCAACCTACTTGATGAAAGTTGTACTTGATGGAAACTGACTTGATATATTAATTAATGATGTAAATCTATTATGTCTACAGAGCAGCTCAGATGTAATGATGTAAGGATTTCCAGTATGTGCTAGACCAGTGATGAAAAGTGTGTGTCTCAATGCATACGCGGGTTTTTCTAGTAAAAGTAGCGTATGCACGCGGGAAAGTACGTGCCAAGTCGCGTATGCTCAATTGCGCTCTAAAAGTGTAAAACCAGGGGTTACTACCATGGTATTGACCCATTGTATTGAGCGCTGGGTTGTCTATTTGATCCCATCCAGGAATACCATTGGAAGAGGTGTGGTTTTGGCTCATGGTATTGATAAAGGGTAAACCTATATAAGGAGAAGAAAATCATTGTGCAAAGTGGAGTGCAAGTGTCTGGGCTTTAAATGAATACTTCACTCTGAAGTTTATCTGTATGGTTGAACTCTGTTCTTAATCAATAGATCTGAATCTATGATGCACCCATGAATATGATGAAGGTTCAAAATATCTAGATCTGAAAATGATGAATCTCTAGGATGATCTGAAAAGAAGTATTGAAGACCTGGCGCAAATCTATTGAAGATATTGAAGAAATCTGGGTAAGTCCATAGATCTGATCTGTTCTACAAATTTTATCTTTTCTAGATCTATACGCATGTTCATTTCATGAAAAGCGTGTATATACGTGGATCTGTTTAAACAAAGGAGCGTATGGACTGTTAGGGTTTTTTTGAAAAGTGCACAGATGTATACGCGGGTTTCCTTTATTAAAAGCGCGTATGTACGCGAGTCTGTTTGAATAAAAGCGCGTATGCAATTTGAACTGATGGTTGCTCAAAGCTGATTGTGATTCAACTCTGAAGTCTGGGTTACCTCTGATATTCTGGTTACAGTGGTTTCACTGTTCTGTTTGATGCTCTGGGAAAAGGACGTTTACTGATAAGTGAAGGATTGTGTTGAAGTTGTTTGATCTAGTTTGAAAATTGATGAAACATGGTCTGCAGTGGATCTAAGGGTTGAAGCCTTCAGTCTGAAAGTAGAATCTTTCTACCAGGAGAGGCTGGTGTTAATATCAGGGGGTAGTAGCTCCCTTCCAAGAGAGGCTGGTAAACGAGAGTAGGGGGTTGTTTCTCCCTTCCAGGAAAGGCTGGTAAATGAGAGAAGGTTGTAGCCTTCTGCAAGTAGGTGCCTGCGTGCTGGTATGAGTCTGCGCCAGTACATGTTGTAAGAAGTTTTCTTAATAATAAAGATTGAAGACTGAGACGACGGCAGTGGTGGTTTTCTCCCAAATTGGGTTTCCACCTAAAAATCCTGGTGTTCATGTGTGATTGCTTGTGTGTGATGATTACTCTGTTCTTTCTACACCTGTTTACTGTTTTCTGAACATCTGATAAATGAGTAATGCAATGATCTAAGTCATGAATTAAATGCATAATTAATTCACTGGATATACGCGAGTTCTGTAAAGGATATCCGTGTATATACGCGAGTTGAATTCAGGAAAGTAGCGTATGGGTTTTTAAGAAGGAAATATCAAAGTTCAATTGACTGCACTAAATACTGATTCACCCCCCCCCCCCCCTCTCAGTATTTTTCCCAACATGTTCTTCAACCTCAATTTTGAGACCTTGAACTTGTACTTCAAGAGTATTGGAACGGATCTTCTCAGCATTGAGCTCTTTTATAAGCTTGATTGCCTCGTAAAATTCTTTTATGGTCAACCCTTATTCTTCATTGTTTGATACTTCTTGTTTATTTTTCTTGGCCGTAAACAATACTTTCTCATTGGCTTCTTCTTTGCTGTCACTTTCTTCATCGGATGATGAGCTATCTTCTTTAGAGAGGAAGTTCCTTTTGGATCCTTTCTTTTTTCCTTGCTTGTTGAATTTCTTAAAGCCTTTCTTTCCTTTTGAGTTTCCATCACTTTTGTTCAGACATTTTGCTACGAAATGCCCAACCTCACCACAACTGAAACATATCAATGGTTGTTTACCTTTGAATTTTCCCTTACCAGGTTTTAGTTTTCTCATAAAGTAAGCATATTCTTCATCTGAAAGACCTTCTCCATCATCTCCCTTTTCTTCACACTTGCAAATGCATATCATTTCAATTGAAGGTTGTTTGTCCTTATTGGTTTTCTTAGATTCAACGAACGTAGTTTCTAGATTTGAAGTACCCTTTTCTTCATCAAGTCTCATTTCATATACTATGAGAACTCCAGGTAATTCTTCCTTGCTGAGTTTGTCCAGATTTTCACTGTATTCTAAGATCGATACATTTGGGTTGAATCTCCCTGGTAACGTTCTGAGAATATTCCGTATAATAGTCTTCTCGTCAACTAGCTCTCCCAATCCTTCCAGAGTATTGGTTATTTCATCAACGTATTGGAAGTATGCAACAATTTTGCAATCTTCTTTCATTCTAAGTTGCTCAAATTTTTCTCTATAGATTTGAAGCTTTGCTTCTTTGAAATTTGAGTCACCTGCATATATCTTCTCAACCTTGTCCCATACATTTTTGGCGGTTTTACAACCCAACACCTTAAGATAAGCAGATTCAATAAGTCCACTGATAATAATATTATTTTCTTTTGCATCATTTACCAAATTCTTCTTACCTTGTTCATTTGTGGTTGATATAAATCCATTTTGAACAGTGTCCCATACTTCATAACCTTGCGCCAAGAGATAGACCTCCATTCTTCCTTTCCAAAGTGCATAATTATTTTCCTTGAATAGAGGTACACCATTCTTGGTATGCTCCATGACCTCCTTCCAGCTGTTAAACTGATATTGAAGGAACCAAGGTCCGATTCCAATTGTTGGAAATACTGAGAAGGGGGGGGGGGGGGTGAATCAATATTCCTTTCAATTAGAGAATTAGTTAATCTTCAATTATTATCAGTGTTTGTACAATGATAGCAGCAAACAAGAGGAACACAAATGCACACAGTTTTTAAGGTGGAAACCCACTCCGAGACAAAAACCACCTAATGCTTTACTAATAATTCTTTAATATTCAACTACAATTGAAAATAAAGCTCCAACTTCCTAGAATCTAGAAAATCATTCTTCTCCAGCTCCCACTGGATGGACGCTCCAACGCCCGAGATTCTTCAGTAGTCAACTGAATTGATGCGCCAACACCCAATGAGATACAACTCACCCTAGCACCAACCTACCACCCTATAGAAGAATAAAAGAAGAATGGACTCCTGTACCAGGGAAAATGGTCCACTTTACAATGATATAGAATGATGTAGAAGAAGAAGATATACTAGAACATAGCCCAAACTTTGACACAACCACCTAATGATGATCCTAGACCTCCCAACCCTGCCTCTTTAACCCTTGGCAGATAGATACTAGTACAATTTTTACAATAATGTATTTACAATGGCTAAGTACAATGATACCTTTACAACGATTGTATGCAGTGCTGCCCACTTGAAGACTTCATACGATGAAATTCTTGTTGTTGTTATGTACCTTGGTTGCTGCTCTTGTCATTTTACCCTCTTCTGCACCTTGCTTTGCTTTTATGTCGTAGAAATTATGGTCCTTTACAACCCTTGACAACACATGATCTAGCTTTTTCTTGCCTTCTAGGAGCTCAATATTGAATCTGGTGTATCTCTATTATTTCAGATCCTCAATATCTTATTTTTGGTCCTGTATTATTCCTCTCAATCATCTTTCCAATGCCATAGGTCTGACCCAATTTTGATTCTTCAAGGGAGATTTATACCCAATCTCTCACAATGCCCTAATTATGTATTTTTTCAGCAGAGCGCACTTGTACGGCATGCCACATGTCATTGTTTCTTCATTTGACTCTGAAATTGATAGAGAAAAAATTACAGACTATGAACTATCCAAAAACTTTTACGGAATTCCAATCCGATACTCAGAGAGAGAGTTATGATGAATTTACCAAGGTCACTTCTTTGAGATGAATTTCAGGAGCCTGCAAAAACCCTAACTTCCACAGATCATATCTCCAAAAATGTTATGCACCTTGATCTGGAATTTTTACAGCAACTTCCCCAGGATTTCTGCTTCGCCTCATAAAAATTTCAGCTTCTAAACCTTCGTAGAAAAAAAGTTAGAGCGCAAATGCCACGATGACCTGTTTCAGATGGCGAAATCCCTTTCCTAAGGAGGAAAAGAAGATCACAATTTATATAAATGATTAAGTTGAGAGGGGCTTCAACAAGTGAATGTGGGAGGGATTTTAGTAGCTTAAAAAATATTACTTATGAATTTTCAATGACCCATGCCCCAACTCCATGGGGTTTTAGCTCACTAACTGGGGGTACAAACATCAAACATGAATATCTCTCAAACCGTGAAGAATTACATGGCGTGCCATATATCAACGGAAATATCTCGACAAGTAGAAGCCATCAAAATAATTATTGACCTAGAATATATTGATTTGGTAGGTCAAAATTCCCATGCAATATTGGGTTATCCCTTGGTGCTGCTTGGGTTGACATCAATGACAACCACTAATCAACAATTTTCGCTATAATTTTTTTTTCTACATAGTTTCAGAGGCTGAAATTTTTCTAGTGCGAAGCTGAAATCATGAGGAACATCGTCGCAAAATATCGGAGCTTGGTTCACAATATTTTCGAAGATATGATCTTTGTAAGTTAGGTCTTTTTCAGGATCCCGAATTTCATCTCAAAGAGTTGATCGTGGGAAAATATTCATAACTCTCTATTTGAGCATCAGATTGGAATTCTGTAAAAGGTGACTGGAATTAAATGGATTTTTGTTTCCCATCTATAAATTTCAGAGCCAAAGGAGCAAATAGTGCAAGTCATACAAGTTAGCTCGACTGAACCAGTCCATAATTAGGTCATTCTAGGAGATTGGACCTGTGGCATTTGAAAGAAGCCTCAGGGGACTACTACAGGGCCAAATTTCAGATATTGAGGATATGCAAATATAGAGATAAGTCAATTTCAATATCGAGCTCCTCAAAAGAAATTAAAAGGTGTGTATTTTTTTTCCGAATTTAATAAGTCTTGTTTGAAGAATCAAGTTGAATTGATTCCAAGGGCATATTGTAGAATAGATATCAGTATTGGATTCTAAAATGGCCCCTAAAAATAATTCAACACCCATTAAGCCTTTAGAAGGCTCTACTATGACTCATGAAGATGAAGAATGGCAACATGACATATAAAAATTACAAGATCAAGTGCAACAAATTTCTCTCTCGCAAAGAGCAACAAAAAATGACATGGAAGTTTTGAAGAAAGGTGTGGAAACTAAGATGGATGGTGTTAGTATGAATCCTTCGTCGAAGTGTACAAAAAAGGACCACTTTAGCTACGCATAACTAATAGCCCTAACAACAAAAGTGGCTGCCAATATCTTCAGATCTGCGGTTAGTTAGACAGAAAAGAGTTGCAAAAAACCAGATCTATGCATGGAAAGACATTAAGCAGAAAAAGTAAGGGTTTGCTCCATATACCAATAGACAAGACAAGAATGATTTTTGAAAGAATTTTTATATTAATGGGGCACCTGGGAGGAAAACAAGAAGGTGTATCCAATTCCCCTCAGTGGGATGGGTTCTTGGAAGTCCTCAGCACTTCAGATCTAAGATTTCTCTCTCTTGTTGGTGTAGAAGACCCACACAAAGAATGGAACTCAAAGGGAGCTCTTGCAGCAAATGGCAGAAAATGATGACCAAGTGTATAGATCCAGAGTGATCTAATAGGCAACAAAAGGTGAAGAATGGTAGGAAAAACCCTCCGATTTATAACAAAATATTGGGTCATTCTAGATCTTGGTGCATGGGTTAACCAGATCTAGATCCACTTTTTATGGAATATTTTATTATATTTGTTGGAGGGAAAAGGTATTTGACTTGGGTCAAATCCCTTAATTTGTCAAAAATAAATAAATAAATTATTTATTTATCTTTTTAAGGAAGCGGTTAGAAGATAATCAAATAAATAATGATTTATTTAATTATTTAAGGAAGTGGTTGAAAGATAATTAAACAAATAATGATTTATTTAATTATTTGTGGGTGATTTGGTCATATTTAACAAGGAATATCATCTAAATAAGGTTTAAATGATTATTCCTAGAAATAATAAGATAAATAAAGGTTTATCTAATTAATTTCTTTGATTTTGGGTTAAACATGACTGGGAATAATAATTAAATTATGGTTTAATTAATTATTCCATGAGGAAAATCAAAAAAATATAGGTTTGTTTAATATTTCCTTTTGGGGTTTCCTATTTTAACATAGTGAAAGCAATTTTACTTAGGGTAAAATTGGTCTTACATGGTGTACTTGGGTCCATCTAATGATAATAGGTTAGATGACCAAAAAATGGTGTAACAGATGGTTTGAAGAAAGGCGTGGAATATAAGATGGATGGTTTGAAAAATGGCATTGAAGCTAAGATGGATGGCATGGAAGCTGACATGGAATCTAAGATGGATGACAGGAAGCTAAGATGGAAAACATGAAGAATGATCTAAAACTAGACATTAGATGTTTGGCAAAGTTTATAAAAGAAATGTTTCCTAATGGTGAAAAGATAGTCGATGAAACTCATGATGAGAAAAAAATAAGTGTTAATCATGATTTCATAAACTCTAATGTTGGATGGAAGAACCACCATATTCCAATGATGGATATGAGGAAGTTTTATGTCAAGGACCCCGTAACATGGATACTACAGATGGAGAAATTTTTTGATCTCAATAATGTGCAAAACACACAAAAGGTATGCATTGCAACTTTACATTTAGAACAAAATACATTTGTATGGTATCGATGGCTTTTCTCCCATAAAAAAAATTTCACTTGGTCAATTTTTATGGAGGAAATGATAGCACATTATGGGGATACAAAGAGAAACACTTTCTTTAGCCAATTGATAAATCTCAAACAAAAGTGTTCAAGTGGGGATAAGCATTGAGGACTTCCAAAAATTGAATATAATGGTAAATCGATATCTTAGAGGAACATAGGATTGATCTCTTCATAGGTACTTTAAAGGATAAAATCCAACATGAAGTTCGTTTTTGGAACCTAATTCATCAGAGAATATATTTGTGCTGGCAAGAAAAATCATGATAAAATTATGGCAACAAGGAAGCCTACCACTCACTTCTATAAAGATGGAAGTGTTGCTACTCCTAGATTTCCACAACCTACAAGGTTGACACCACAACAATTGGAAGAAAAAAGAGCAAAAGGGCTTTGCTACAGTTGTGATAGCAAATACACTAAAGGTCATAAGTGTGCTGAGAAGAAATTATTTTACATAAGTTGTGAAGAGGAAGAAGAAAATGAACAAGAATCTTCAAAAGAAGAGGATATACACTAGGAACTAGCCCTAGAAGAGGAAGAAATGAGTCCGACCATATCGTGTAATGCATTGGTAGGAATTACCACTCCTCAAACTCTCAAGATAGAAGGACATATCAAGAAGAAAAAGGTAATAATGTTGATTGATTTAGGGAGTACCCATAATTTTATTCATTGTAAGGTAGCCAAGGAATTGAATTGTTTCCTATACCCAACACCAGAATGTCAAGTGATGGTTGCAAATGGAGGAACTATAAATTGCTATGGAAACTGCCATAATATCAAGCTAACCATGGGGGAATATGTATTGAATAGACCAATGCTTTCCATTCCTATGGGAGGTGTTGATGTTGTACTAGGAGTACAATGGTTACAATCTTAGGGGGTGGTAGCTTTTAATTTTCAAGAACTTTTCTTGAAATGTTTTTCAGAAGGAAAGGAAGTCGAATTACGGGGTATTGCGGGGAAGCCAGGAAAGATAATAAGCTCTAATGTCATGAAAAAGCTTCTAAAGAAAGGACAACGAGGCATAATTGCATAATTATGCTCACTAGAAGTTCCCACATCAAAATAATCTATTTCTGCAGATCTCCAAAAATTCTTGGAAAATCATTCCAAGGTGTTTGAAACTCCCAAAGGACTCCCACGTATTCGTGATCATGATCATGCTATTCATTTGATTCCAGGAAGTGTTCCTCCAAACACCAGGCCTTATAGATATCCTTATGTCCAAAAGAGTGAAATTGAACATATGATTGTAGAAATGTTAGAGGCGGGTATAATTCAACTTAGTCAAAGTTATTTCTCTGCTCCTATAGTATTGGTACACAAGAAGGATGGATCATGGCACATGTGTCCGGATTATAGGGAGCTCAATCAGCTCACTATTTAAGATAAATTTCCCATTCCTATGATTGATGAATTATTGGATGAATTACATGGAGCAATTTATTTTGCCAAGTTGGATCTTCATTCAGGATATCATCAAATTAGAATGAAGACCGAAGATATTCTGAAAAGAACATTTCGAACTCATGAGGGTCATTATGAATTTTTGGTCATGCCTTTTGGCCTTACCAATGCACCTTCTACATTTCAAGGGTTGATGAATTCCATTTTCAAACCCTTCCTTGGAAAATTTGTGCTAGTATTTTTTGATGATATACTAATCTATAGTAGGTCTTGGAAGGATCATGTTGAACATGTTGACAGGGTGCTCAAACTATTGTAGGAGAAACAATTATATGCAAAAACATCCAAATGTTTCTTTGGAGTACAAGAGGTGGAATATCTGGGTTATATTGTATCTCACGAGGGTGTTAAGGTAGACCCTAACAAAATTAAAGCCATTAAGGAATGGAAAGTCCCCACAACCATAAAGCAGTTGCAAGGATTTCTCAGGTTAACAGGGTATTATCACAAGTTTGTTAAGAATTATGGGAGAATAGCAGCACCTCTAAAAACATTGAAGAAAGATGCATTTTCATGGACTCCTGAAGCAACTAAGGCCTTTGAACATCTTAAAGAGGAAATGTGTCTAGCACCGGTATTAGCTATGCCAGACTTCACAAAAACCTTTATTGTGGAATTTGATGCCTCAGGAAATGGAATGGGTGTTGTTTTGATTCAAGGAAGACCCATTTCTTTTGAAAGTTGTCCAATCAAAGGAAAGTATTTACAGAAACCTATTTATGAGAAGGAAATGTTAGCAATATTGCATGCACTAAAGAAATGATGAACTTACCTAATGGGAAGACACTTCAAGATAAAAACTGATCATGATAGCCTTAAACACTTTTTGGAACAAAGACTATCTTCAGAAGAGTAGCAAAAATGGGTCACAAAGATGTTGGGTTATGACTTTGAAATAATCCACAAAAAAGGGAAGCTAAATGTTGTTGCAGATACACTCTTAAGAAATAATGAAGAGGTGGAAGCATAGCTTTGTGCCATTTCTATTATCCAACCAGATTGGATAACCGAAGCAAGAGATGAATGGAATAAGGACAAAAAAGTGTGGACACCCATTCAAAATTTGCAGCAAGATCCTATTACATCTGATACATTTAGTTGGAAAATTGATTCCTTATGGTACAAATATCGCTTATATCTTTGTAAGAATTCTCAACTAAAACAAAATATTATTTTGGAATTGCACACTTCTTCTTTAGGAGGACACTCAGGATTTTTAAAAACTTACCACAGGGTGAAGAAATACTTTTTTAGGGATGGCCTTAAATCTGATATTCAAAATTTTTTCATGGAATGTTTGGTTTGCCAGCAGAATAAAGTTGAGACATTAAGACCCCAGGTCTTCTACAACATTTATCCATTCCAAGTCAACGTTGGGAGGAGATTTCAATGGATTTTATCATAGGTTTACCTAAGTCCGAAGGAAAGAGTATCATCATGGTGGTAGTTGATAGACTTACTAAGTATGCACTCTTTTGTGAATTGTTTCATCTATTTAAAGCAAGTACAGTTGCTACTACATTTATGGACACAATTCAAAAGCTTTATGGAAACCCAAGGGTTATTGTGAGCAAAAAAGATCCCATTTTTACTGGAAATTTTTGGACGAAGTTATTTTCTTGTTTGGGTACTCAATTAGCTCATAGCTCATCTTATCATCCTCAATCCGATGGTAAAACTAAGATAGTAAATAAATGTTTGGAAGGATATCTTCGTTGTTTTGTATCCGATAAACAAACACAATGGGTCAAGTGGTTACCTCTTGTTGAATGGTGGTATAACACTTCCTTCCATACTACAACAAAAATGACCCCATTTATGGCACTTTATGGATATCATCCACCATCCATCACATCATCTTTAAGAGAAAATTCGAAGGTTCAAGCAGTGGAAGATCACATCAAGCATCAACAAGAAGTTACCCAACTCTTAAAGGATAACCTGAATTTGGCACAAATTCGAATGAAGCAACAGGCAGATCAACATCGCAGCGAGAGAAGTTTTGATGTAGGAGACTGGGTATTTTACGGCTACAACCATACAAACAAATGTCCCTCAAGCAAGCTAAGAAGGATAATAAATTATTGCCAAAGTACTATGGTCCTTACAAGGCGTTGCAAAATATTGGCACTATGGCATACAAATTGGAGCTTCCTGCTTCTTCACAAGTGCATCTATTTTACCATGTTTCATGCTTAAAGAAGGTTATAGGTGAAAATCTTCCAGTTCAAATAATATTTCCAGAACTTGATGAGGAACGAAAAATCATATTGGAACTTGAAGTAGTCATGAAAACAAGAACTCAACAACTACGAAATCGATCAATTTCAGAGTATCTCATCAAGTGGAAGAACTTACCCACTGAAGATTCTACATGGGAGGATGAGAATTTTATACAGAAGCACCCAGAGCTAATCAAGCATTGAGGACAAAACTTTTTTGAAGGAGAGGGGCATGTTAGCTCCCTATATTACTAGTATAGTCCCTTGTTATTGTTAGTGTAACCCCCTTATTGTTATTATTGTACCCCTGTAACCCCCATATTGTTATTATTGTGCCCTTAAATTATTATTGCTAGGTCGGCTAGGATTACATTGTGGCCCCATGGACTCCTATATATAGAAAGGAGGTTTTGTAATTTGTCTCATCCAAGAATTGTTCATTCATGTAATGTATTGGAGGTTGCCCCCTTGAAGTGGCTTATTTATAAGGCGTTGATATCTCTTTTATTCTATTTTTGGAGTTGGTTTCACAACATCATAGCACATGAAGTCTTCACAAGCACACAGCTCCCTCATCAACCTAGCTTGACCTCATCATCTACACAAGTGCCCTCACCTCAAGAAAAACTCCCCTCCTCTCCTTCTCTTGATGCATAAAATGAAGAAGGAAGTGGAAATGATGAATTAAGTGAAAATGAGGGAGATAATGATAATGATTCAAATCAAAATGAAGAAGGTGAGAGTGACAATAAATCAGTCCAAAATGAAGAAGAAGAAAATGATGAGGAAGAGGAAAATGATGATGAAGAAGAAGGAAATGGTGATGAAGAAAGGCGCAGTGAGCATGAGACTGATGAAGGTGAAAACAGTGAGCATGACAGTGAGCAAAACAGTGACAAAATGGAAGAGGATGATGAAGAAGATGAGGAGGTTGAAAGTGGAAACGAAATGAGCATTGTTGAAGAGGAGATCAGCAATAAAACAGAGAATACAGAAGCAAAGAATGAAGAGGAAAATGAAGAGGTGGAGACAGAAAATGATGATGAAGCTATGAAAGATAATGAAGACAATAAAGAAGATGAAAATGACAAAGAGGATGACAGTGAGGAAGATGCAGAAATTGAAGGCAGCAGTGACCAAAATGAAGTCAGCCTCAGTGATGAGGAGGACAACAAAGAAGAAAATAGTCATGAAAACAATCATCCCCTCAGTGATAATGACAATGATAACAGTGCAGAAGCTGAAGATGAAGGTAATCCTAGTAATGATGACAGTGAAAAAGGGGAAGAGACTCATAGTCTAAATGATGATCACAGCCATGACAAAGATACCAACAAGACCACAATCACTTCTCTTTCACTCACATATCAAAGAGGGCCAAGGCTAGTGTTTTCTTCCTCCAAGAGGCAAGGGACCATGCCATCCACCTCAGCTCAAAAGCTTGACAAGGGCAAACAAAATATGAAAAAGGTGAGAAAGGTAAGAGAGGCAGGAAAACTAAACAAAAGCCCCAATTCATTGACCTTGACAGTTATAATAAAGATGAGGAGATGGCCACTAGAATACTAATCCAAAGAAAAGATGCACAAATTAGGGAGCTAGAGAGATATTTTGGCATGGAACAATGTATCATTCAGTATTATAAGAATGAACACAAGTATTTTAAGAAGGTAAAAAGGGGCCTTGCTCTCCAGAAAAAGATGACCAAGCACTATGCAATGAAAAACAAACTTGCTTGTGCCAAACTCAAAGAGGCCCTCATTGAAATTCAAGCACTAAAATAAGGAAAAGACCAAGCTAGACTTGGAATTTTTGCATCAGCTTCCCTACAGGTCTCTCAAACCCCTTGACGGAGACATCCACCAATTTTGAAGGAATTTGGACAAGTTTTTGTTTTTTGAGATTTTGGAGGCCTATAAGCGCAGCGTCACTGGTGCATCCTCTGAGGAAAAAATATAAATTTTTGGATTTATCATAACTAGCACACTATTCTCACCAAATTTTAGAGCAATTGGAGCATTTTTGACCCCTCAAATGGTGAAAAAAACACCTCATTTTTCACCATTCTGCCTCCTTTTCAGGCCTGGCGCTGTGCTCAGAGCAGTCTTGGGGATTTGACTTTTTGAATAGGTTATAGGTTCTCAATCAGAAAACCAAAGGTATATTTGGAAAGAGGTCGCAACAATATTACTAACGAGCCATCACGGAGCAAACTCCGACATCGGAAAGACCCCCAAAACTTGGCTGCAATAAGACCTATTTTCTGCCTAAGGTGGTGCTGCGCTTATGGACAACACTATGTGTTTTTGGCCAAAAGTCAACAAAGCACACAAATTTATTGCAAAATCATATTTTAGTGTTTTTTAAGGCAAATCACTCTAGAATTAGGTGCTAGAAGTTATTTTGGCATTTATTTCATGTGATATTTTGTGCCTTGGGCCTTGCATGGTCTCTTGGGCATTTATGACATTTATGAGTGATTTTGACATTTTCCAACCCTATCTAGGGTTTTTTCCCTCTCTTGCTAAGATAAATAGAGCATGAGGGTTTCATTTTAAATGTTGACATTTGATGAGTTTTGAGAGCAATACATGGTTTTCTTGAGTTTGAAGAAGAAATTGGTCTTGTGGAGTTTCTGAATGGCTTGCTTGGATTGATGATGAAGGAGGATAGCTTGCAGGATACCTGAGCTTGGTTATTGGTGAAGTGATTCTATTTCATGTTATTATTTTCTCATGTTTTCATTATGTTTCCATCCTTCTATGTTGCAGTAGAATAGAAGAGTATAGGCTAAGAAATGTTGTTGGAGGCACCTTAATCCTTCATGTTGTCTATTATCTTTATGTTTTCTTTTGCTGGGTTTGTTTAAGGAATTATTAGCTGCTCCTTAGATCTACCTATGCTTTTTTATTCCATGAATGGTTCAATATGGTAGTTTTCAAATATGTTTTATGGTTAGCCCTGCCTATTTGATGCTATTTAAACTCTGTTTTGGAATCTCTCTTTGAAGTATTACTTGTTAGGTTTTAGCCAAAGAAGCCATGTTTTTATCATGCCCTTTATCCATGCTTAAAAAGTTGCCTTAAAGTTCTTTGTAGCTTGATCATTGATGTTTAGGCACTCCCTCTTCATTGATAAAATTTATTTGTTATCTTGAATGTTTTCTAACCTTGAAGGTGAAATCACTAGAAGTTAAATGAGTTTCTCGCCTTCTATATTTCATTGGAATTGTTCATCTTGAATTCTTGTTTTCTTAAAGTGTAATATAAGAGCTATTGGTTTTCCTTGTCTTATGATTATGTCCCTATGTTAATCAGTATTTGAGACTATCTTGTTTAAAAGTATTTGTTTAAGGATTCTTTACTTCCCTTGTACACCTACTATTTTCACAAACTTATTGTTCATTTCACTTCACACATACCTTAAAGATCCATTTGACCATGCTAGATTTTCCATGTTATGCATCTTGTTTCATTGTTGAGATATCCATGAATTTCATAGACTCCATAGTCCAATGATTTGAAGACCTCTCACTCCACCTATTCTACTAGACTATCTTACCCAGCCAAACAATCAACAAACCCTACACTTAAAAACTAGCCTAAAATCAAACCTTAACAGCAAAAAGTTCACATCCTTTGCATACAATAGAGAGAGCCCTCTTTGAGTCCAGGAATGCTAGGTCCTAGGACTCCAAATACTGGTCTGATGTTACCTTGTGCATTTGGTCTACCAATCTACTAAATCACGAGACCCTAACACATTGAATGCATCACTATAGTCACCATTGATAGTCCATATCACCCTTTCACCTATGTCTCCACTGGGTCTCCACTGGATCTGACATGCAATTAGTTAAGTGTTGTATTTCTTCAGTTGCAAGTAAGACACTACTTGTGAATTAATTAACTAATTAATTCACTCATCTTTCACTAGTGTATGTTCATTTACAACTAGAACAAATGAGTTTAACTCACTAAATTGAGTTAAACTAAATAAGAACTCACATAACTACTCTTCCAACTCCGTTACAAATTTCCATTTTTAGTTATAACGAAGTCCTCCATGCATGAGTCACCAACCACCCTAGGAACTGCGTAATTCCTTCAGCCCACTGATGTGCCACATATGTTCACTGAAATAAAGTGCTCCAAGAGAATAAGTTACTATTTATTGTCTGATTATTATTGAGGGCTAATAATAATCGACATGCATTCTGTTTTTAGATTAGCGATCTATAAATAGACTTTGCCCATATTCTAAAAATAAGAACTCATCTAAAGATAGAATTTGCTTAACCATCTAGAATCAACATCCTGCTAATTTTAGAATATGTTTCCGGATGCCACTTTCACTTTTTCTTGTTGCAATCTTCAACATGCTAAACATATGTATGTTATATATGTGATGTTTGATAGAAAAAAATATGTATGTTTATAAAACTCAGATTTGTAATACTTTGTTGTGTTAAAAGGGATTTCTATGTGGGCCATACCCCACATGTCACAAAGAAATGATCTGAACGCAAATCAAAGGACCAGGAGCTCAGGCAGAACAGCGTTGCGACAGTGAAGCAAATGAAAAGGTTGAAATTGGAAGAAGAGTTGGGCTAAAAGGGGTAGTTATGCAACAAATTTGGAATATAATTGCAGAAACAAAGCTAAGAAACTAAAAGGGCTGAGTAAAATAATTGATTGTAACTGTAAATGTATTATTTATTTTATATTGTTTGTGATGCAAAGGCTAGTCTCCGTAGACAAAGAAAAACTCCAATTAAATACTGAAATGAGTATATCGAGTTGTAACATCCTGAAATGTTGAGCGAGGAAATGAGAAGTTGGAAGGAAAAAAGGCATACCTGTTCATTCATATTCCCATATGGAATGCAAACAACCATGAAGTGATCTCTATAAATGATTTTATTGTGATTAGCATAAAGAGATTAGAGAGTGGAAGAAGAATAAAGAGAAGATAGAGAAGCTGTGAAGATACAGAGATGATATAAAGCAGACTTGAAGGCTGGAAGGACAACAGTGAAGAAGGAGAAAAACAAAGCTGATATCCAGGTAAATCGGCATATGATTTTACTGTAGAGTAAGGAATTTGGTGCTTCCATATCAAGTTGTAGCTTGATAGATGTCCAGTTGTAGTTGGTTGAGGTAGGAGCCTCCTGTGGGTTGTAGCCTACATAAAATACATGGGAGTTGGTGCTTCCATTTCAAGTTGTCGCTTGATAGATGTCCAGTTGGAGCTAGTTAAGGTAGGAGCCTCCTGTGGGTTGTATCCTACAGAAAATACATGGGAGTTGGTGCTTCCATTTCAAGTTGTAGCTTGATATATGTCTAGTTGGAGTTGGTCGAGGTAGGAGCCTCATGTGGGTTGTAGCCTACAGAAAACAGATGGGAGTTGGAGCTTCCTTGCAAGTTGTAGCTTGTATAATTTGAGGTAGTAGCCTCCTGTAGGTTGGAGCCTATAGAAAATCAGTGGTGAGAGGGAGTTGGAGCTTTCATTTGCATCACAACAATAATAAGATGTGGTTTTCTCCCTTATGGGTTTCCACTTATATATGTTTTCCATGTGCATGATTATTATGTGTTGATGGTTTGTATTTAATCTGCATAATACTTGCTGCTCACATACTAAGATTGATGTTTCATTATATAATAATTTGATCATGAAATGAAGGTTTAGTTAAGTTTAAAGGAAAGTTTTAAAAGTCCATGAATGTTTTAAACTGATTCACCCCTCTCTTAGTTTAACTAAGGGTTCAACAATTGGTATAAGAGTAGGTTCCTTTGGTGTAAGCCTAATAGCTTGAAGGAGAGCTGGTTTAGTCATGGACTATCAAAATGTAGCCATGTTGAATACAACAAACTCTCCTAAATGGAGAGATAAGGTTAAAACAGATTTAATGGCTTATGAACCTGAGGTATGAAAGCTTATATGTGATGGCTACTGCACAGCCTCTCCCTCTTTGCAAGAAAAACAGTGGAATTCCAAGGAAAAATGTGTGATATATAACAGTATTCATAACAAGGATCTTGATTTAATAATGGATTTAACCTCTGAAAAAGGAATCTAGAATAGATTGCATCTCATGCATGAAGGAGACACTAGTGGATGCATTATCAAGAAGGAGAAGATAAACCAGAAGAAGAAGAAAAATTCCTTTCAAAAGGAAAAAGGTCAATCAAATAAGATACCTGCTAGGGTGAATGGATGTGAGTACCATGAAGAAATTATAGTTGAGGAAAAATCCAAACTTGATACGACCTTGACTAAAACAGAAATATTGAAGAATGAAAACAAAAACCTTAAGACATTGGTGTAGATATGTGCTGAGAGAGAATATGAAGATAAGGAAGAAATTTTTGGCCTAAAGGCACTACTTGAAGAAGCAAGGAAAGTAGAAGACATTTTGCTACAGAAAATAAGAGAGAAAAGTTTGAAATGTGGAAGATTGGAAGAAGAGGCGGTAAGCCTAAGGATGAAATTAGAGAAGGCCCAAATTGAACTAATTATGAATATTCCACAGATGAAAAGCTCTGGATAGTTGGAACAGATTCTAAATGCTCAAATATCTCCTCTCATAAAGGCTGGGATAGGTTATGAAGGAGAAACCAGTAAGTCCAAGGTAGAAGATAACAAGAATATCATTTTTGTAAAAGCTGTAAAGGATAATGAAGCAGCTTGAAAGATTTCTACAGAAGTAGAAGCTAGCAAGAACATGATTTGTAAAGAAAATAATAGAAACAAGTAGCAACATGGAAGGACAGAGAATGAGTGGAAGAAACAGTCAGCTACAAAAGGCCCATACACTCATGAATATGAATTGAACAAATTCAGAAGCTGTCAAAGGAGGTTCTTTCCTCCCGTGAGAAGTATCACTTGTTTTTCCTGCCACAAACCTGGACATATTGCAGCATACTATAAGACAAAGAAAATCCAGTCCAACCAATAAAGGATGCAGAAAATGAAAATACTACCTCAAGAAAATAAATGGAGAGGACAACCTTTCACTAGGTACACTAATCGATTCCATGGCTATTGTTTTTCATGCTATGAATTTGGACATAAATCTGTTGAATGTAAATTGTGTTCAAAAAGGGGAAAAAATGCAATACATCAGCTCAACCTTAGGTAAAATAAGATGTTATTCATGCAACAAGCTTGGTCATAAAGTAAAAGACTATAACCTGCCACATACATTAAATAACTCTATTCAAATGATGGAATCCAATCAAATCAGACAAGACTGTGAATAAAAAAGAAGTGCAGACATTATGAAGAACCCTAATAAAGTATGGAAAGAGAAGAGAAAGGGGAAGCCTGTTGCCTCAATAACATAATGAATCCATCATAGTCTCAGGGGGAGCTGCTCTAGGAAAAAACGTAAATATCCAGCCAGTAATAGATAAGAAGAAACATCCCAAGGGGGAAGAAATTCATAAATAGTCCCCATAAAAGTAGTCTAAGAAGAGCTCCTTGGAATAAGAACAACTAAAAGTCCAGGAAGGGAAAGGAAAATTCCTCAGACAGAAAACAATAAAGGAAGAAGGATACCTGAAGCATTCAATAGCCAACAGGATTGATTGAAGGAGAGAAGGAAACAAGCAGCCATGGTGGTAGAGGGAACATCAACCATGATCATGTAAGCTAAGAAGACAACAACAAACTAAGTGATAAATGGTTAAAATCACAAAAAATATGTTTCAAGCTATAGAAATGGAAATATCCATAGAGGATGATCACATTGTGCATCACACTGCAAGAATTAACAATGAAACACAATTAAGAAGGATGAGTAAGAGAAATTTTTATCATCATTATATCATTACATCATTCATCAATAGAAGGTTCCCTTGAGAGGAAAGCAGTTAAATGAGTGATAAAACTGCGAGTAAAATGCCCTTTTAGATTCCTAATAAAGAAATTGAATATGTCTTCCCGAAAATCATTATGTTAGAACAATTGAAGTGTATATAGAGCAACAATGATTCTGGAGCAGTCCTAGAAAGGAATATGCAGTGACATTATTTTAAACAATAATGACAGAATAAACAAAAGGTTAATTATGCCAAGATTAGATTTAGTATATTGATGATTACTATTGAGAACAGTGGAGAGCTCAATAGTAGAAACTATGAAGTTTGTCTTAACTATGGGTGCATGTGCGAGCTGAAGTGAATTTACTACTTGGTTTATCAAAGTAGTATCAATTTTTATTTGGAACAAGCAGCCTACCTATCAAAAGAATACCAAGTGTCATCAGTGGAGCAGTGGTATGGTACAGGTCCTTAGGATTAGAGTATTATGGTAGAAGTACATCAAGGTAGCATTCCCAGTTTTATCTGCATTGTTAAAGCATGAAAAGGTCAATAACAATGCTAAAGGAACATTATCTTGTTTACACTTGAAGTATTATATTGAGCATTGAAGCAGTATCTATTTCTAGATATAACTGCATGCCTTTGTCAAGTCAGTACAAATATATCTTCAAGGCCTCTTTCTTAAGATCATTCATAAAACTATGTGAAGCCTGTTTGCTGAGATTTCAATTAAAAAACTTGAAATTGTTTTGCTAAATATCATCATGATAGAACAATTAAATTATCTAAAGTATGAATTACTAGTTGTGTTAATATTACATTTGAAGCTCAAGAGTCTGGTATTGATTCATATAAAGCCTACTTCAATAGAAATGAATTGATGGTATGTCACCATTGAAGAGAGGTTGATCATTGACATACATACCCCCTTATGTCATAAATAAAATTTCATAGTTGATAAGTGAGACTGACCAATACATTGAATGTATCTAGCCTCAAGGGTTAGTTTTGAAAGTATAATGTACAAGTAGTAAATACATTTGGTCTCTCAGATTGAAAGATATTGTCTAATCTTACAATAAGTTGTAAGTTCTAGTTTGATTCATTGATCACATCAGTTTCAAGGGCCTTTCGGCTGTTAGTGTAATATTCATATCAACAGTCCAACACATATCATCACCAATAGACAGTAAAGGTGAACTTCAACTATAAAATATATATTGGAATCATCATATTTGAATAGATGTGTACTACAAATATGTATCTCAGGTGAAGGTCATAATATGGACTGAAGTATATTTGGAGCAGACTTGATATGTCATATGGAGCATTCTTAGTATTTTAGTATTGTTCCAATGATGCATCTCTGATTATATAATTTTGTTCTATGAAGTGTCCTTATCATCACTTTCATCTTTATACAAAGAAAAGGAGTCTGTGCTTTGGGATGATATCAGCTTATTATTTATATACATACAAGTTAAATGATTCTCAAAAGTGTTCTCCCAACAACTCCTATACACCAGTCTGGAGCAGCAAGGTATAAAGTCAGAATAAGAAGGCCTAAACACAACTCAGAGAGAGGTGCAACCCTTTTCCATTGATGTAAAAGGGGGAGGAAAATAGAAAGGCTCCTCTGGAAAGAAAGCAGAGGAAGAAAGACACTTCTTAGAATTAAAGGGGGAGGAAGTCCTGGAGGAAGTATTGGAGTATTGCCATCAATGCCAAAGGGGGAGACTATTGGAAATATTTTCATTGATGGAAAAGAAGAAAAAAAGAGCATCACATGAACTATCAATAAGGAAAAGGAGAAAATAATAAAATAATACAGTAATAAAGCATAAAAGAGAGGCAGAGGAGCATCAGAGATTCAAGTAGCACTATTAGACTATTAGCAGAGGCAGAAAAGAAGAAAATGTAGCTAAGAAGCTATTGGAAATATGATGCAATGTGTTGTCCTTGATGGCAACCTACTTGATGAAGTTGTCCTTGATGGAAACCTACTTGATGAGTTTCCTATGATAAGCAACGTATGTGTTAAATATATAAGGATGACGTAGCTACAGATTAGTTCAGATGTGACAGAGAAAATAATTCCAGTGAGTGCCAGAATAATGATGAATAAGATATTTCACAAAGCATACGCGAGTTTGTAAAGGCAAAGTAGCATATGTACGCGGATAAGTATGTCCCAAGTCACGTATGCGCTTTTGCACTCCAAAATTATAATACCAAGGGGCATTACCATGGTTTTGGCACACAGTATTTAGCGTTGTATGGCTTATTTGATTCCGTCCAAGAATACCATCGGAATTTGCGTGGTTTTGGCTCATGGTATTGGTAAAAGCTAAATCTATTTAAGGAGAAGAAGATCATAGTGCAAGATGTGCATGTGTAAGGGTTTTTGATGAATAAATTCCTCTAAGAAATATCTGCATGGTTGAACTCTGTTCTTAATTGACAGATCTGAATCTATGATGCACTTATGGATATGATGAAGGTTCAAGATCTCTAGATCTATAAATGATGAATCTCTAGGATGATCTGCAAAAGAAATGATGAAGACCTGGCACAAGTCTAATGAAGAAATTGAAGAAATCTGGGTAAGTTTTATAGATCTGGTCTGTTCTACAAATTTTTTTTTTACAGATCTATATGCTAGTTGGTTTCAAAAAAAGCGCGTATATACATGGGTTCTCTTCATGAAAAGCGCATATGGCAGTTAGGGTTTCTGAAGAATAAAATACACAGAAGTATACACGAGTTGGTGTGCAGGAAGGTGCGTATGTACGCGGATTCAGTGAAGCAAAGTAGCGTATGCTATTTGAATTAATGAATGTTCAGGGTTGAGTTTGTATCTACATATCTATTCTGAAGTCTGGGTTATTTCTGATATTCTGGTTACAGTGGTCTCACTGTTCTGTTTGAAGTATTGGGAAAAATATGTTTGTTGATGTTAGGTAAAGGGTTGTGTTGAAGCTGTTTGATCCAATATAAAAATTGATGAAACGTGGTCCGCAGTGGTGCTGAGGGTCGAAGCCTTCAGTGAGGGGGTTGTAGCTCCCTTCCAGTGGTAGCTGGTAAATGAGAGTAGGGGGTAGTAGCTCCCTTCCAGGAGAGGCCGGTAAACGAGATCAGGGGGTTGGAGCTCCCTTCCAATAGTGGCTGGAGAACGAGAGAAGGTTGCAGCCTTCTGCAGGTGGGTGCCTACGTGCTGGTATGAGTCTGCGCTAGTACAACATTGTAAGAAGTTTTCTTTATAATAAATATTGAAGACAGAGACGACAATAATGGTGGTTTTCTCCCGAATTGGGTTTCCACCTTAAATATTGGTGTTCATATGTGTTGCTTATGTGTGATGGTTTATTCTGTTATTACTACACATGCTTACTTCTTACTAAACATCTGATGAATGAATGATGCAATGATCTAAGTAAAGAATTAAATGCATAATAAGATCTCTGGACATAACGCAAGTTTTCTTAAGGATATCCGCGTGTAAACACGAGTTGGGTTCAGTAAAGTAGCATATGGGTTTAAGAGAAAGAAAAAGTAAAAAGTTTTCAGTCATCTCAAAATACTGATTCACCCCCCCCCCCCCTCTCGCCAAGATTTTTCCAATAATCGGTTTCGCAGCAGTCCATCAAGTAGAAGCTTGATCGCTTGAAGAAGATCCGTCGCAATGGGAAGTCATGAAGGAGTATTTTATCTAAGGCCACCTCTATTCAATGGAAGTAATCTCGTGGAATGCATATTCGAAGATACGAACAAAAGCATATTTTCAAAGTCTGCAAAAAAGTGGGCAATCGCAAGAAGGTTATCAAAAGATTCAACAATTATTCCTACTAATGCAGCAGAAAGGAAGAAATATGAAATCAATGCCAAAGAAGTCAATGTTTTATTAGGAAGCATGTCTGAATCAGAATTTGTTAAAGCGATGCAGCTAAATTCAGTAAAGGAAGTATGGGAAAAAATCATTTCAAGCTATGAAGGAGATACAAAGGTAAAAAGTGCAAAACTCCAAACTCTCAGAATTGAATGTGAAAATTTAAGGATGCATAGTGATGAGAGTATTGCCAGTTTCCTTTTACGTCTAGATGATATTGTAAATCGTATGAGAAACTTGGGTGAAATCATAACTGATACTACTCTGGTAGAAAAACTCTTAAGATGTTTGACTTCAAAATTTGAGTCAAAAGTATCAGCTATTGAAGAAAGGCAAGATCTGCAAACTCTTACTATTGTTCAATTACATGGTATCCTGATTGATTTTGAAATGAGAAAAGGAGGTCCCTCTCAAATCAAAGAAGTTTCCTTTAAGGCATGTGCAAAAGGAAAATAAAATGAAGCTGTCAAGGAATCGAGTTATATATCAGAAGAAGAAGAAGCAAATTTTGTGAGAAGACTCCAACCAGGTACTAGAAGATTCAGAGGTAAGCTTCCCTTCAAGTGTTTTGCTTGTGGAAGAGTTGGTCGTTATGCTGCTAAATGTCCTTATGAAGAAAATCATGATAAAGGGAAACAATTTGAAAAGGGAAAGAGTTATTATACAAATGAAGATAATGATGAAATGTCAAATGAGGATAAAGAAGATTCTGACCAATATCTGCAAGTGCTCATGGCAAGGAAGCAAAAGAAGAGGGCTACTCAAGGAAAGAATATATCTCAGAAATCATGTATGACAGAAAATGAAGATGATGCAAAAGGTATTAATCCTTGTTCTTTTGATTCACTTCCTTATGCAAGCAATGGTGAATATAGTGAAAATTATAGTGAAAGTAACAGTATGGGTCTAGAAGCAAATCTCAAGATCAATGTTGAAGATCAATTTAAAAAGAAGGAATCTATCTACAAAGATGTGATCTCTAGAATGAAAGAACAGATAAACAAATATCAAAGGTTGTATGATGAAGTAACCATTCACAGTGAAGGACTTGAAGCAAAAATCATCTCTCTCAAAGTAGATCTTAAAATATCAAATAAGAAGAATGAAGAACTTCTACAATCATTTGAAGAAGAAGGACTTGAAGTAGAAATCATCTCTCTCAAAGCAGATCTGGAAAAATAAAATAAGAAGAATGAATAACTTTTACAAACTTTTGAAGAACAAGAAAATGGGTTGAAAGAAGAAATTTTAAAATTGAATTATCAAGTAGAAGAAGGAAGAAGGGTCGAAGAAAGTATGAAGAAGCAATGCCAAATATTGGAGGTTGAGGTTAACATTCTAAAAGGTAAATTAGAAGAAAAAGATAAACTCTTGAGGTTTCAAGATAGTACTAAGATTCCGGACAATATTCAATAGAAGGAATATTCGTTAAATTTGGTCTTGGTTTTTTATGAAACTGCGTTAAAGAAGAATCTAGTCTACATTCTACAAGAAAGTGTTAAAGATTCAAAGGACATCAATGCAAAAACCCGAAGTGTTGAAAGAAACAAAAGGTCAATTCGACAATCATGAAATTCAAAAGAAATCATTCCTTTCTTTGATCAATAATGTTGAATGCTTTAAATGTCATAATTATGGGCATGTTTTTCTTCCACCAGTGTATGCATTCCTCCATCCACAAACAAACGTATTCTACACGTAAAGGTACTGTGTTTCTTTTAAGGATATTGTTTTTCATGCAAGCAAGTTTGGTCATAAAGCAGTTGATTGCAATAAAAGAAAGAATAGAAAAACACATTATGATCCCTATGCTTACTTTTCTGGTCACACAAGATGTTATGCTTGTAACAAGTATGGACATGTAGAAAAAGAATGCAAGATGAATAGATCTAAGAAATTGGATAATTTTCAGCACACAATAAGAAATTTCAAGCAAAGATGGAAAAGGAAGGAGGACCAGTAAAAAATGTAGGGGATAATAATCCTGCTGCAGTCTTCCGCTTCTAAAGCTTACTTCTCATAATGACTACAGGAGTGATGTGAGATACATTATAGGGATTAGTAATGTATCATCACAGTTGGAGCAATAGATGGTGATTCCCATGGCTGGTTTGTTAATTCTGGTTGTATTTATTTCTAACAGTGCATCTGATGTGAAGAAGATAGGTACAAGTGTTATAAGTTCAGGGGGAGATGGAATTGTGAATTTTTTTTGTATTTCACTTTCCATACGTGGGTTTCGTGAACCAAAGTCACATATACACGCGAGTTCGGTTGTAGGCAAAAGCGTATGTTTTTCTGATAAGAAAAACAATGAGTCAAGCTCAAGAACAGGAGCACAGTTTCAGGGGGAGCATTAGCCTTGCTGAGAGTAATGCATATTTGGCATTATGATGGTTCTGAAATATGATCTCTCTCTTGAGGTATTTTTGGTATTGGTCATAAAAATTCATATTTGTAATTTGATGAAAAGGTTATGTTGAGACTTCTTCAAATTTGTAAACACTCTTGGTTGGGTAGTTGAGTCAAAATGTGTAAACTAACTTAGTTGGGTACTTGAGTCACATATGTAAATCCACTTTGTTGGATCATTGATGTAAGTATGAGTCTTTGGTGATAGGAAAGGTCATAGAATCTTGTACTTCATTGAAAAATATGTTTGAAGATTTAGCATGAACTCACGGGGAGCATGGTAACTTCAGTGCACATAAGATCTACAGAGCTCTTCTTTCTATAAGAGAAGATAAACCTTGTTTTGGTTTTGATCCGCCCTTTGCCCTCGATGTCAAAGAGGGAGAGTATCATGGTGTTTGAATAATGGTTATAATCAATGTATCTATCTAGTGTGGTGATCAAACACCATCATGGTTGCCATCAAGTCCAAAGGGGGAGATTGTTGGCAATATGATACAATGTGTTGTCCTTGATGGCAACCTACTTGATGAAGTTGTCCTTGATGGAAACCTACTTGATGAGTTGCCTATGATAAGCAACCTATGTGTTAAATATGTAAGGATGATGTAGCTACAGATTAGTTCAGATGTGACAGAGAAAAGAATTCCAGTAAGTGCCAGAATAATGATGAATAAGATATGTCACAAAGCATACGCGGGTTTGTAAAGGCAAAGTAGCATATGTACGCGGATAAGTACGTCCCAAGTCGTGTATGCCCTTTTGCACTCCAAAATTATAATACCAAGGGGCATTACCATGGTTTTGGCACACAGTATTGAGCGTTGTATGGCTTATTTGATTCTGTCCAAGAATACCATCGGAAGTTGTGTGGTTTTGGCTCATGGTATTGGTAAAAGCTAAATCCATTTAAGGAGAAGAAGATCATAGTGCAAGGTGTGCATGTGTAATGGTTGTTGATGAATAAATTCCTCTAAGAAATATCTGCATGGTTGAACTCTGTTCTTAATTGATAGATCTGAATCTATGATGCACTTATGGATATGATGAAGGTTCAAGATCTCTAGATCTAGAAATGATGAATCTCTACGATGATCTGCAAAAG
The DNA here is from genome assembly GCA_034641835.2 of Pinus albicaulis. Lineage (NCBI taxonomy): Eukaryota > Viridiplantae > Streptophyta > Pinopsida > Pinales > Pinaceae > Pinus > Pinus albicaulis. Next base: position 1,434,657,825 of record CM076570.1, read on the forward strand.
AAATGATGAAGACCTGGCGCAAGTCTGATGAAGAAATTGAAGAAATCTGGGTAAGTTTTATAGATCTAGTCTATTCTACAAAATTTATTTTTACAGATCTATACGCTAGTTGGTTTCAGAAAAAGCACATATATACACGGGTTCTCTTCATGAAAAGCGCGTATGGCAGTTAGGGTTTTTGAAGAATAAAATACACAAAAGTATATGCGATTTGGTGTGCAGGAAGGCGCATATGTATGAGAATTCAGTGAAGCAAAGTAGCGTATGCTATTTGAATTAATGAATGTTCAGGGTTGAGTTTGTATCTGCATATCTATTCTGAAGTCTGGGTTATTTCTGATATTCTGGTTACAGTGGTCTCACTGTTCTGTTTGAAGTATTGGGCAAAATATGTTTGTTGATCTTAAGTAAAGGGTTGTGTTGAAGCTGTTTGATCCAGTATAAAAATTGATGAAACGTGGTCCACAGTGGTGCTGAGGGTCGAAGCCTTTAGTGAGGGTGTTGTAGCTCCCTTCCAGTGGTAGCTGGTAAACAAGAGCAGGGGGTAGTAGCTCCCTTCCAAGAGAGGCTGGTAAACGAGATCAGGGGGTTGGAGCTCCCTTCCTGTAGTGGCTGGAGAACGAGAGAAGGTTGCAGCCTTCTGCAGGTGGGTGCTTGCGTGCTGGTATGAGTTTGCACCAGTACAACATTGTAAGAAGTTTTCTTTATAATAAATATTGAAGACAGAGACGACAAAAACAGTGGTTTTCTCCCGAATTGGGTTTCCACCTTAAATACTGGTGTTGATATGTGTTTCTTATGTGTGATGGTTTATTTTTTTATTACTGCACATGCTTACTTCTTACTAAACATCTGATGAATGAATGATGCAATGATCTAAGTAAAGAATTAAATGCATAATAAGATCTTTGGACATAACGCAAGTTTTCGTAAGGATATCCACGTGTACACGCGAGTTGGGTTCAGTAAAGTAGCGTATGGGTTTAAGAGAAAGAAAAAGTAAAAAGTTTTCAGTCATCTCAAAATACTGATTCACCCCCCCCTCTCAATATTTTTCCAGCAGAAGCAAGGCAGAAAAGGAGCAGATGTAGCTGAGGCAGCAAAGGCAGAGAAGCAGCAAAATCAGAGAGGCATCAAATGCAGCTAAGCAGCAAAGGCGGAGAAGCAAAAAAAGCAAAGAGGTAGCGAATGCAACTAAGCAGCGAATGTAGTAGAGGCAATGAATGCAGCTAAGAAGGAACCAAAGGCAGCAAGGTAGCAGAGGAAAAAAATAAGTAGATACAATAAAGGCAGTGAATGCAGCAGAGGAATCAGATGAAGAAGAGAGGCAACGAATTGCTTCAGCTCACAGCAAAAGGAAATCGGATTTGCAAGACACAACGAGGACCAAAGATCTTACACAGAGTAGAAGCAAGAAGAGGCAAGATCCGAGAGGAAGAGGCCAATTAAACAAAGATGATTAAGCCAAGAGAGAGAGGCGAGAGCTAAGAGACAGAGAAGGCTTTAATCAGTATGAAAAGGGTAAATGTCAAGTGTGATAACTTGGGATGACATTCAATAACAAAGACAAGCTTAGGAACAAGCTCAAGAGGAACAACGTGGAGAAACCAGAGTAACAGAGCGTGACAATATAAAGAACAAAAAATTGACTAAGGCAAAGAATTCTTTGAAGAATTCCAAGGGAGGCGAACAAACGGTCAGGATTAGATCGCAAAAGTGAAGGCGAGAGATGGATGACAGAGATTGAATCGCTTCAGGAGTGATTTTTAAAATCGCAACATTTAAGAGTTTAGCGTTAAGGCCACTGCAAGGAAAGTTAAGTTGTGTGTGATGCGAAGCGGAGAAGGGAAACGTGGTGGCATGGTGCAAAATCATAGATCGCACAAAATAGAGGTAATCACTAAGTTAAATTGTTGTAATTTTCTAAATATGAAGTGCCGACGATGACTTGGCAGTGACGTGGTGATGACATAGCAATGACGTGGAAAGCTGATGTGGCAAATGACGTGGCCCCGATCCCACAGATTGCAGGAATTTATGATGACGTGTCAAGGTAACGTGGCAGTGACATGGCAGGGTGACGTGGCATGATGACGTGGACCTTTCCCGCATACCACACATCACAACGCTTAAGGGATAGCACTAATGCGACTGCAAGTTAAGTTAAATTTATGTGATGCGAAATCGAGGGACACATGTCGACCTTGCGCAACATTTCATCCTATAATAAATAGGGTTTAACTTCAAAGAAATCTTAAGGTATGTTATTTTGGTTGTTATGCAGTAAGGATCAAGTGATGCGATGTGATGAAGGGAGTCCACGTGGCAGCATAGCGCACGAGCGCAGATTGCAGATCACATGGTTTATGGTTTATCGCTATTGGTAGAGTGGGAAACCTGTGGGCAAGTGTTTGTGATGAATTGTGATTGGTTCAAGGTACTATGGGACCCGATAGCCCTGTTCCGTGTATGTTATATACGCGTTTTTTGATTTCTCAAATTATGTATGTTAATACGTGCGGTTGATTGCTAAACATATTTATGTTATATATATATTTTTTGATCGATAAACATATGTATGTTGATAAAACTTGGATTTTTAATACTTCGTTGTGTTAAAAGGGAGTTTTATGTGGGCCATACCCCACATGTCACAAAGAAATGATCTGAACACAAATCAAAGGACTAGGAGCTCGGGTAGAATAGTGTTGCAATAGTGAAGCAAATGAAAAGGTTGAACGCGGAAGAAGAGTCGGCTAAAAGGGGCAGTTATGCAACAAAGTTGGAATATAACTGCAAAAACAAAAAAGACAAAAAGAAAACAAGAAAAAGAGGACAAACACTTAGCAAAGCTAAGAAAATGAAAGGGCTGAGTAAAATAATTTATTGTAACTGTAAATGTAATATTTATTCTATATTTTTTGTGATGCAAAGGTAAGTCTTTGTAGGCAAAGAAAAACTCCAATTAAATACTGAAATGAGTATATAGAGTTGTAACATCCTGAAATGATGAGGGAGGAAATGAGAAGGTGGAAGGAAAAAAGGCATACCTGTTCATTTCATATACCCATATGGAATGCAAACATCCATGAAGTGATCTCTATAAATGATGTTATTTTGATATGCATAAAGAGGTTAGAGAGTGGAAGAAGAAGAAAGAGTAGATAGAGAAGCTGTGAACATCCAGAGATAATATAAAGCAGACTTGAAGGCTGGAAGGAAAACAGTGAAGAAGGAGAAAAACAGAGTTGATATCCAGGTAAATCAGCATATGATTTTATTGTAGAATGAGGAATTTGGTGCTTCCATATCAATTTGTAGCTTGATAGATGTCCAGTTGTAGCTAGTTGAGGTAGGAACCTCCTGTGGGTTGTAGCCTACAAAAAATACATGGGAGTTGGTGCTTCCATTTCAAGTTGTAGCTTAATAGATGTCCAATTTGAGTTGGTTGAGGTAGGAGCCTCCTGTGGGTTGTAGCCTACAAATAATACATGGGAGTTAGTGCTTCCATTTAAAGTTGTAGCTTGATAGATGTCCAGTTGGATCTGGTCGAGGTAGGAGCCTCCTATGGGTTGTAGCCTGCAAAAAATAGATGGGAGTTGGAGCTTCCTTGCAAGTTGTAGCTTGCAGAATTTAAGGTAGTAGCCTCTTGTAGGTTGGAGCCTACATAAAATCAATGGTGAGAGGGAGTTGGAGATTTCCTTTGCATCACAACGATAATAAGATGTGGTTTTATCCCTTATGGGTTTCCACTTATATATGTTGTCCATGTGCATGATGATTATGTGTTGATGGTCTGTATTTAATCTGCATAATACTTGTTGCTCACATACTAAGATTGTTGTTTCATTATATAATAATTTGATCATGAAATGAAGGTGTAATTAAGTTTAAAGGAAATTTTTAAGAGTCCATGAATGTATTAAACTGATTCACCCTCCTCTAAGTTTAACTAAAGGTTCAACATTTATCTCAGAAAATCATCTTTCTATTAATGTAATTCATCATGGTAAATGTAATTATGTCAAGGATAAGTTACCTAGGGGTATTTTCATTAGGTAAAATTTATCATTAAGTCAAATGAATCAGTTTGAATGTATTTAAGGAGGAGTCACTTGGACCTCCCTACACTCTACATATCAGTTCAGATTATTGTGGATCAACTCCTCAACTTAGGGATTTGACCCCTGTGGTTGGGAGAGGTTGTTTGAGGCCTATATCATGTAATTTTTGACTCATTTTCAAAGGTTGGGGATCATTTTGGATGATAGCTTGTTAATCAAGGAACTATTGTACTCATTTTGGCTAGTTAATAAAGATGAGTTGCAGCTATTTTCTTGGGATAATTGTGGTATGATGTTAATCATGTTGGAAATATTGTCATTGATGGAAAAGGAGCACAAAGGAGCAACACCTAAATTATCATCAAAACAAAGGAGCACAAAGGAACAATAGTTAAGCAGCAAAGGTAGAAAGGCAGCATTAGACAAGAACCAGAGGCAACGGATGAAACAGATAGGTGACTAGAAGTAGAGACAGTGAATTGAAGCAGAGGCAACAAAGAATTAGAGAGGTAGCGGAGTTGAAGGATACAACAAGGGTCAAAGATCTTATACAGAACAAGCTCAGGAGGGAGTTGTGCTAAAGACAAGAAAGGTTCGGGGTCTTTAGAGATCTGCAGAGTGTGTGAGTGCTTCAGTTTGGGCAAAGAGGGGCTTGTTCCTGTAAGCCTACGGGCAGTTGAAAAGGGCCATTTGATTTGAAGATCTGGTCAAGACAAGAAGCCTTTGTAAGTAATTTAATCTGCATATATGAGGAATCTGTTTCAGTATTACATGGGTATCATTTGGTTTAAGGTCTGTGTGGTAGGCTTTGAGTTTCAATAGGAAATCGTATAAGAAACAGTACGTGATAAACTCTGTGTTAAGGGTTAATGTCAACGTTTGATTCATAAGAAATTTTAATATGCCGAGGGTCATGTTATAAAGTTTTGATTCTTGAATAAATAAATTCAAATTGATGCTATTGAATTGAAATTCCATGAACCTTTATTGAAGGCCAAAATTGCTTGACCGAAATAGGTATTGAATAAGGCACTTGAAGGAAACTTACAAGTTCCGTTGTGTAATTATGGTTCCGTAAAGTTCTGGGTTTTGAAGTCCATATAGGGATTTTATTGTAATGGGAGTTGAATTGAGGTTACAGGAGCATGAAACTTGAAGGCACAAAGTAACAATCCTTGAATATGTCGAGAGGAAGAAGGTACATTGGAGAGGTTTAATTACTGGGTGGAACCCTGATTCTGTTAAACTATGAAAGAGAACTGGTCTTTTTACAATCACGAATTTGAGGTTCGGTAATGAATTGAAAGCAGTCTTCAATAAAGAAGAACTGGAGCACCGTCGAATGAATCGAGTAGGAGCACCATAAGTGATGGTGCGGTTTGAAGAGAAGCGAAACTCTAGTTATGTAGCAGAAATCAAGTTAAAGAGGCGTGATCGAATTAGAAGATGCTTGGGTTAATGAACTGAAATCCAATGGTTCGTTGAGTAAATAAGAAGGTGGAACCATGAATAAACGAGAAGGCGGAACAATGAATGAGGAGGCGGTTTTGAGAAATAAAACCAGTAGTATCGCGTGGCTAATTAAGTGGTAAGTTGTTTTGCCTTTTTGAACGCGATAAGGTTAGCCAGTGGATGCGTGGCAAAGAGTGGTTTTTAAAAACCATTTTTATCGCGTAATTTCTGAGAATTAAAACCCGTGCATTTTGGTTACATGATTATCGTTGGATTGGGGAGAAACAATGCGATCAATAGACAGTCGTTGGATGTGAATGGTAAGTTAATGTTGGGACCCATTTTTATCATGTGATTTCGGATGGTTAAAGTCCAATGCCTTATGGAGCGCGATAGCCGTCAGATGTGCGCACTATTGAGGTTTGGAACGTGATGAAATCTAGACCATCAGATCCATTCGGAAATTAGTCAAGGTAAGAATAGCTGTGGGACCCCAAGACATTCATATTTGTTGGTGTTGGTTTGAAGAATTAAGAGGTAGGCATCTTTATTACGCGATGATCGTTGGATCATTCAAATGGTAGAGAGATGATGAGAATGCCGTCGATTCGCTGGATGAAAGGTATGTTAATCAAGTTGTGGGCCAAATCCATGTTAATGGCATTGGATGATATGATATGTTGAAATATATGTGGGTCATAAAAATTATTTTAAAGTGATTAACCGAAGTTAATGGAGGTTTTGATATGTATTAATGGATTATCGTCCGCATATAAATAATTTTTTATAGATATAATCGCATGTGAGTTGGTAAGCCTTGGGGCCAAACGAATGTATGTTTATAGCCTTTACCAAAGCCAAAACATATAAAGGTACTCCATCGATGGATTAATAAAGTTGTGGAGAACATAAATGAAAGTGTTGGCCGAAGTGTGATTATTGAATTTTATTCCAAAGACAGGTATTGTTTCCATTTCATAAAGTGAGTTTATGGTTTATAACCACAGGTCTTTAAGGAAAAGAGAATTAAATTCCTCTTTTTGTTAATTTTCCAAGAGGGGCATGTTAATGGATCCACAAGTGAATTTGCATTATTGGGTTATAACAGAGATTTTAACCTTTGATGGAAAAGCTTCAACATTAATTTGAATTTTCCAGATTGGGAATTTGAGCTGGATTGAGAGGTGGTTTTAAAACCATAAGAATTTTATTTTAATATCTCAAATATGGAATTTGAGATATAAAAATTTGGCATTAAATTGTCAAGGTTGCCCAGATTGGAGTTTGGTTGGAGAAAAAGTTTGGGATGCATCTTTATATGCATGAGAGTAGAGAATGTGGGTTTTGGTAAAGCTGCCAGATTTAGAAAATAATTTGGGAAATGCATTCTACATGCATAGAAAGCAGGAGAGTATGCAGAACTGTTACACTACAATAGTAGAAAAGACAAACACGCATTGAGCCAAGAACTGAAAGGGTTGAATGAGATATATCTGTTGCAAATGTAAATGTAAATGTTTTAATTAATTTTTATATTGTTTTTGATGCAAAGGAAAGTCTCCGTAGGCAAATAAATACCCCACTATAATATTGAAATGTATACATATTGTTATATTTTCTGAAGTGCCAGGCAAGAAAACGAGAAGGTGGAAGGCAAAGAGTCATACATATTCACTTCGAATTCCTTGTGGAATACAAACAGTCATGAGGTGAACTCTATAAATGATATCACATAGATATGCATAAGAGACTAGAGAATGGAGAAATGAGGCAGAGAGGGTAAGAAGAAGGAGGAGTAGATAGAGAAGCTGGGAAGATTCAGAGATGATATAAGGCAAATATGAAGGCTGGTGGACAACAGTGAAGAAGGAACAGAACAGAGCTGATATCCAGGTAAATCAGCATGTGTTTTTTTTTGAAAGATTGAGGAAGTTGGTGCTTCCATATCAAGTTGTAGCTTGATAGATGTCAGTTGTAGCTGGCTAAGGTAGGAGCCTCCTGTAGGTTGTAGCCTGCAGAAAATAGATGGGAGTTGGAGCTTCCTTGCAAGTTGTAGCTTGCAGAATTGAGGTAGGAGCCTCTTGTAGGTTGGAGCCTACAGAAAATCAGTGATGAGAGGGAGTTAGAGCTTGCCTTTGCATCACAACAATAATAAGATGTGGTTTTCTCCCTTATGGGTTTCCACTTATATCTGTTGTCTATGTGCATGATGTTTATGTGTTGATATGGTGTATCTAATCTGCTTAATACTTGCTGCTCACATATTAAGATTGCTGTTACATTATGTAATAAGTTGATCATGAAATGAAGGTGTAAATAAGTTTAAAGGAAAGTTTTAAAATTCCATGAATGTGTTAAACTGATTCACCCCCCTTCTCAGTTTAACTAAGGGTTCAACAATTGGTATCAGAGCAGGTTCCTTTGGTGTAAGCCTTATAGCTTGAAGGAGATCTGGTTGAGTCATGGACTATCAAAATGTACCCGTGCTAAATACAACAAACTTTCTTGAATGGAGAGATAAGGTTAAAACAGATTTAATGGCTTTTGAACCTGAGGTATGGAAGCTAGTATGTGATGGTTATTACACAGACTCTACCTCTTTGCAAGAACAATAGTGGAATGCCAAGGAAAAATGTGTGATATATAACAGTCTTCATAACAAGGATCTTGACTTAATAATGGATCTAACCTCTGGAAAAGAAATATGGGATAGATTGCATTTCATGCATGAAGTAGACACTAGGAGTTAAATTTTCAAGAAGGAGAAGAGAATGAAGAAGAGGAAAAATTCATGTCAAGAGGAAAATGTTCAATCAAATGAGGTAATTGCTAGTGTGAATGGATGTGAGTACCATGAAGAAATTACAGTTGAGGAAAAAGCCAAACTTGACACAGCCTTGACTGAAATAGATATATTGAAGAATGAAAACAAAGACCTTAAGACATTGGTGCAAATATGTGATGAAAGAGAATATGAATATAAGGAAGAAATTGTTTGCCTGAAGGCACAACTTGAAGAAGAAAGGAAAGTAGAAGACACTCTATTGCAACAAATGAGAGAGAAAAGTCTGGAATGTGGAAGATTGGAAGAAGAGGTGGTAAGCCTAAGGATGAAATTAGAAAATGCCCAAATTGAACTAATTATGAGTATTCCACAAATGAAAAGCTCTGGAGAATTGGACCAAATTATAAATGCTCAAAGGTCTCCTCTCATAAATACTGGGATAGGCTATGAAGGAGAAACAAGTAAGTCCAAGGTAGAAGATAACAAGAATATCATTTTTGTAAAAGCTTTAAAGGATAATGAAGCAGCTCAGAAGATTCATACAGAAGTAGAAGCCAACAAGAACATGATTTGTAAAGAAACAAATAGAAACAAGCAGCAACATGAAAGGACAGAGAATGAGAGGATGAAACAATCAACTTCTAAAGGCTCATACGCTCCTAAGGATGAATTGAACAAATTCGGAAGATGTCAAAGGAGGTTCTTTCCTCCTATGAAAAATATCACATGTTTCTCTTGTCATAAACCAGGACATATTGCAACACAATGTAAGACAAAGAGAATCAATTTTAACCAGCAAAAGATGCAGCAAATTAGAAGACTACCTCAAGCAAACAAATGGAAAGGACAACCACTCACTAGGTACACTAATCAATTCCCTGGCTACTGTTTTTCATGCAATGAATTTGGACATAAATCTGTTGAATGTAAATTGTGTTAAAAAAGGGGAACAAAATATTATACATCAGCTCAAACGTACCTTGGTAAAATAAGGTGTTATGTATGCCTCAAGCTTGGTCACAAAGTAAAATACTGTAAACTACCATATACATTAAATAACTCTAGACAGATGATGGAATCCAATCCAATCTGACAAAAATGTGAATCAAAAAGAAGTACAGACATTATGAAGAACCGTAATAAAGTTTGGAAGGAAAAGAGAAAGGGGGGGCCTGTTAAATCAATAACATAATGAATCCATCACAGTCTCAGGGGGAGCTGCTCTAAGAAGAAACATCCCAGGGGGAGAACAGTCCATAAATAGTCCCCTTGAAAGTAGTCTAAGAAGAGCTCCTTGGAATGAGAACAACTATAAGATTAGGAAGGGAAAGGACAATTTCTCTAACAGAGAACTATAGAGGAAGAAGAATACCTGAAGCACACAATAGCCAACAGGTTGATGGAAGGAAATAAGGCAACAAGCAGCCATGATGGTAGAGGGAACATCAGCCATGAACATGTAAGCTAAGAAGACATCAACACATTAAGTGATGAATGGTTAAAATCACAAAAATTATGTTTCGAGCTATAGAACTGGAAAGACCCATAAAGGATGATCACATTGTGCATCATACTGCTATAATTAACAATGAATCAAATTAAGAAGGATGAGTAAGAGAAGTGCCTATCATCATTATATCATTACATCATTCATCTTTGAAAAGTCCCCTTGGATGAATGCAATTAAGTGAGTGATAAATCTCTGACTGATTTTCCCATGAAGATTCCTAGAATAGAAATTGAAGATGTCTTCCCAAAGATCATTATGTTAGAAAAATTGAATTGAATATAAAGCAGCAATGATTCTGGAGCAGTCCTAGAAAGGAACATGCAATGGCATTCCTTTGAATAGAATGACAGAATAAGAAAAATGGTTAATGATGCCAAGATCAAATTCAATATATTGATGATTGTTGGTGTGAACAATGGAAATCTCAATAGTAGAAACTATGAAGGTTGTCTTAACTATGGGTTCATGTGCGAGATGAAGTGAAAGGAGTATCAATTGGTATTTGGTACAAGAAGCATACCTATCAACAGAATACCAAGTGTTATCAGTGGAGCAGTGGTATGGTACAAGTCCTCAGGATCAAAGGATTATGGAAAAAGTACATCAAGGTAGTATACCTAGCATTATCTGCATTATTAAAGCATAAAAGGGTCAATGAAAGGGCAAAAGGATCATTATCTTGTTTACACTTGAAGTAGTATATTGAGCATTGAAGCAATATCTATTTCTAGATATAACTTCATGCCTTCCTCAAGTCAGTACATATATATCTTCAAGGCCTCTCTCTTAAGATCATTCATAACACCATGTGAATTCTGTTTGCTGAGATTTCAATTAAACATCTTGAATATGTTTTTGCGGAAGATCATCATGATAGAACAATTAAAGTATATGAAGTATGAAGAACTTGTTGTGTTGATATTACATTTGAAGCTCAAGATTCTATTATTGATTCATCAAAAGCATACTTCAGCGGAATGGATTTGCTAGTATTTCACCATTAAAGAGAGGTTGATTGTTGACATACATACCCCCTTATGTCATAAATAAAATTGCATAGTTGATAGATGAGACTGACCAATAAATTGAATGTATCGAGCCTCATGGGTTTGTTTTGAAAGTACATTGTACAAGCAGTAAAGTCATTTGGTCTCTTATAGTGAAAGATATTGTCTAGTCTCACAATAAGTTGTAAGCTCTGGTTTGATTCATTGATCACATCAGTAACAAGGACCTTTCAGCTATTAAGTGTAATATCCATGTTAGCAGAAAAACTCATATCACCACCAACAGGAAGTAAAGGTGAACCACAACTATAAAAGATATATTGGCATCGTCATATTTGAATAGATGTGTACTCCAGATATGTGTCTCAGATGAATATCATAATATGGACTGAAGTATATTTGGAGTAGACTTTGTATGACGTATGGACCATTATTATTACTTTAGTATTATTCCAATGATGCATATCTAATTATATAAGTCTGGTACAATGTGTTCTATGAAGTGTCCTTATCATCATTTTCAGCTTTATACAAGTGCAAGAATTCTAAGCTTTGGGATGATATCAACTTACTGTGTATATACATACAAGTTCAATGATTCTCAAAGTGTTCTCCCAACAACTCTTGTACACCAGTTTAGAGCAGCATGGTACAAAGTCAGAAGAAGAAGGCCTAAACACAACTCAGAGAGAGGAAATGAAAAGATAGAAAGTACATTGGGAAAGGTGCAACCCTTTTCCATTGATGTCAAAGGGGGAGGAAGTCCTTGAGGAAGTATTGGAGTATTGCCATCAATGCCAAAGGGGGAGACTATTGGAAATATTGTCATTGATGGCAAAGGAGCACAAAGGAGTAGCACCTGAATTATCATCAAGACAAAGGAGCACAAAGGAACAATAGTTAAGCAGAAAAGGTAGAAAGGCAACATTAGACAAGAATCAGAGGCAACGGATGAAGCAGATAGGTGACTAGAAGCAGAGACAACGAATTGAAGCAGAGGCAGCAAAGAAGCAGAGAGGTAGCGGAGTTGCAAGATATAGCAAGGGCCAAAGATCTTATACAAAACAAGCTCAGGAGGGAGTTGTGCTAAAGAAAAGAAAGGTTCGGGGTCTTTAGAGATCTGCAAAGTGTGTGAGTGTTTCAGTTTGGGCAAACAGGGGTTTATTCCTGTAAGCCTATGGGCAGTTGAAAAGGGCCATTTGATTTAAAGATCTGGTCAAGACATAAAGCCTTTGTAAGTAATTTCATCTTCATATATCAGGAATCTGTTTCAGTATTACATGGGTATCATTTGGTTTAAGGTCTGTGTGGTAGGCTTTGAGTTTCAATAAGAAATCATATAAGAAATAGTACGTGATAAACTCTGTGTTAAGGGTTAATGTCAATGTTTGATTCATAAGCAATTCGAATATGCCAGGGGTCATGTTACAAAGTTTTGATTCTGGAATGAATAAATTCAAATCAATGCTATTTAATTGAAATTCCATGAACCTTTATCAAAGGCCAAAATTGCTTGACCGGAATAGGTATTGAATAAGGCCCTTGAAGGAAACTTACAAGTTCCGTTGTGTAATTATGGTGCCGTAAAGTTCTAGGTTTCGAAGTCCATATAGGGCTTTTATTGTAATGGGAGTTTAATTGAGGTTATAGGAGCATGAAACTTGAAGGCACAAAGTAACAATCCTTGAATATGTCGAGAGGAAGAAGGTATGTTGGAGAAGTTTAATTACTGGGTGGAACCCTAATTTTTTTAAACTGTGAAAGAGAACCGATCTTTTTACAATCACAAATTTGAGGTTCGGTAATGAATTGAAAGCAGTCTTCAATAAAGAAGAACTAGAGCACCGTAGAATGAATCGAGTGGAAGCACCATAAGTGATGGCACGGTTTGAAGAGAAGCGGAACTCTGGTTATGTAGCAGAAATAAAGTTAAAGAGGCGTGATCGAATTAGAAGGTGTTGGGGTTAATGAACTGAAATCCAATGGTTCGTTGAGTAAAAAAGAAGGTGGAACCATGAATAAATGAGAAGGAGAAACAGTGAATGAGGAGGCGGTTTTGAGAAATAAAACCAGCAGTATCACATGGCTAATTAAGTGGTAAGTTGTTTTGCCTTTTTGAACACGATAAGGTTAGCCGGTGGACGCGTGGTAAAGAGTGGTTTCTAAAAACCATTTTTATCGCGTAATTTCTGAGAATTAAAACCCGTGCATTTTGGTTACGCGATTATCGTTAGATTGGGGAGAAACAATGCAATCAATAGTCAGTTGTTGGATGTGCATGGTAAGTTAATGTTGGGACCCATTTTTATCGCGTGATTTCGGATGGTTAAAGTCCGCCACCTTATGGAGCGCGATAGCCGTCAGATGTGTGCACTATTGAGTTTTGGAACGCGATGAAATCTGGACCATTAGATCCATTCGACAATTAGTCAAGGTAAGAACAGCTGTGGGACCCCAAGACATTCATATTTGTTGGCGTTGGTTTGAAGAATTAAGAGGTAGGCATATTTATTATGCAATGATCGTTGGATCATTCAAATGGTAGAGCGATGATGAGAATGCCATCGATTCACTGGATGAAAGGCATGTTAATCAAGCTGTGGGCCAGATCCATGTTAATGGCGTTGGATGATATGATATGTTGAAATATATGTGGGTCAGAAAAAGTATTTTAAAGTGATTAACCGAAGTTAATGGAGGTTTTGATATGTATTAATGGATTATGGTCCACATATAAATAAATGTTTATAGATATAATCGCATGTGAGTTGATAAGCGTTGGGGCCAAACGAATGTATGTTTATAACCTTTACCAAAGCCAAAACATATAAAGGTATTCCATCGATGGATTAATAAAGCTGTGGAGAACATAAATGAAAGTGTTGGCCGAAGTGTGAATATTGGATTTTATTCCAAAGACAGGTATTGTTTCCATTTCATAAAGTGAGTTTATGGTTTATAACCACAAGTCATTAAGGAAAAGAGAAGTAAATTTCGCATTTTGTTAATTTTCCAAGAGGGGCATGTTAATGGATCCGCAAGTGAATTTTCATTATTGGGTTATAACAGAGATTTTAACCTTTGATGGAAAAACTTCAGCATTAATTTGAATTTTCCAGATTGGGAATTTGAGCTGGATTGAGAGGTGGTTTTAAAACCATAAGAATTTTATTTTAATATCTCAAATCTGGGATTTGAGATATAAAAATTCGGCATTAAATTGTCAAGGTTGCCCAGATTTGAGTTTGGTTGGAGAAAAAGTTTGGGATGCATCTTTATATGCATGAGAGTAGAGAATGTGGGTTTTGGTAAAGCTGCCAGATTTAGAACATAATTTGGGAAATGAATTCTACATGCATAGAAAGCAGGAGAGTATGCAGAACTGTTACACTACAGCAGCAGAAAAGACAAACACGCAGTGAGCCAAGAACTGAAAGGGTTGAATGAGATATATTTGTTGCAAATGTAAATGTAAATGTTTTAATTAATTTTTATATTGTTTTTTATACAAAGGCAAGTCTCCGTAGGCAAAGAAATACCCCACTGTAATATTGAAATGTATACATATTGTTATATTTTCTGAAGTGCTAGGAAAGAAAACGAGAAGGTGGAAGGCAAAGATTCATACATATTCACTTTGAATTCCCTGTGGAATACAAACAGTCATGAGGTGAACTCTATAAATGATATCACACAGATATGCATAAGAGACTAGAGAATGGAGAAATGAGGCAGAGAGGGTAAGAAGAAGCAGGAGCAGATAGAGAAGCTGTGAAGATTCAGAGATGATATAATGCAAATATGAAGGCTGGTGGACAACAGTGAAGAAAGAACAGAACAGAGCTGATATCCAGGTAAATCAGCATGTGTTTTTTTTTGAAAGAGTGAGGAAGTTGGTGCTTCCATATCAAGTTGTAGCTTGATAGATGTCAGTTGTAGCTGGCTGAGGTAGGAGCCTCCTGTAGGTTGTAGCCTACAGAACATAGATGGGAGTTGGAGCTTCCTTGCAATTTGTAGCTTGCAGAATTGAGGTAGGAGCCTCCTGTAGGTTGGAGCCTACAAAAAATCAGTGGTGAGAGGGAGTTAGAGCTTGCCTTTGCATCAAAACAATAATAAGATGTGGTTTTCTCCCTTATGAGTTTCCACTTATATCTGTTGCCTATGTGCATGATTTTTATGTGATGATATGGTGTATCTAATCTACTTAATACTTGTTCCTCACATATTAAGATTGCTGTTACATTATGTAATAAGTTGATCATGAAATGAAGGTGTAAATAAGTTTAAAGGAAAGTTTTAAAATTCCATGAATGTGTTAAATTGATTCACCCCCCCTCTCAGTTTAACTAAGGGTTCAACATATCATTGTTTTTTCTTTAGTATCATATGTTAGAATATATTGTATTCATGTTCACTTCATCTCTATGGTATGATCTCTTTCAAGTTTTATAGCTAGAACGCATGCTTTCTCATGCTCTGTTTTGGGGAATTGATCATAGTTTGTACATTTTCCTCTGTCTAGGAAGAATACATCTCCCATGCTCTTCTTTGCTTCTCCTCAGTCTCAAAACCATCCAATCACAATCATCTTTAAGTGATAAGCCTTGTTCCTACCTTTCCCCATTGATCCTTGCAACCCTATCTCATTTTCGCTGACCTAGCTCCCTTGACCTAATTTCTTCATCCAGTGATAACCCAACCAAAATCAAATCAAAACAACCCCTGCACTCATTATCTAGCCTAAAAACCCTAATTTCTCTAGTCATCTTGGCCATGACCTTTTGGAGTGAGCCCTCTCTGACTTGATAGGGCTAGCTATCAAGTCAAAAGCTTGGTTTGTGGTTACCTCTATTGGGATTCCTTCTTCAGCATTATTAATCTGGTGGAGTGCTAACAGGTACCTATCCCCGTCGATGTCCCTTTGTTTCACAAGTCACACCAACTTGAACAGGGCCCTACTGTGGAATGTGAAGGAAAGTAAATGTTGCAGCAAGGTAGAGGTTCGTTTCGAGCAGATAAGTTAAAACAACCACTAGATCAAAAAGGAAAATGATTGAAGCCCTTGTGCCCATGCCTTTTCCCTTGTCTGTGGTGTTCCTAACCTAAAATTTCAATAGGAGATAGAACTTTGAAACCACAAAACAAGAAATCTCTACCTATGGGGAAAGCACTAAACTTTTCTAGAATAGGTTAAAATTAATATCAAGAAAGCCACCTACTGTCACTTTGGTGGTCTTGCTCCACTCTTCAGGATAAGGAAAGACTAGTCTATGTGGGAATCGTTGTGTCAACCTAAGCCTAATTGTTTGATATAGAGTGAAAGTGTCTCAACTTAAAATAACAACACTCAATCAAAACAAATCACTTTTGAAGATGCATTCCAAATGTTGTAAATAGAGAGAAAACTTCTTAGAATCCAAGATCACAAAGTACTTAACATTGTTAGTCCACAATCTAGTCAAAGGTGTAGAAATTTATTAATACTGATAGTATTACCAGATTCTCCTGATCTAACAAATTAATCTTATGTTAAATACCAAATCCTTCCACTTAATTCTTTGCAGAAATTAAATTTCCAATTGCAAACACATGAAGAAAATAAATCGCACATAAACACAGTTGTTTAACGGGAAAGCTTAAAGCTAAAAACCCCAACTATCATATATTATGTATATCAATGGAATCATGTAACAATATCATACAAATCTTAGTACATCAAGCTCTCAGTACAATATAGAATCATCACACACTGTCATGCAGAAATTTGCATATCTATACACCAATTTCCTTGCCTCCTGACAGCCTGCCTCCACTGTGCAATCCCTGCTCAAGAAGACCTCTGAATGAATTCGAACTGGCCTTTCTTTGACTGCGCAATACTCATTGGCATCTCCAATGTGTGTCATATTCATTGAATGCATCAGTATAGTCACAACAGATAGTCCATCTCACCCTTTCACATATCTCTCCATCGGGTCTCCACTGGAACTGACATGCAAGTAGTTAACTACTGTATTTGTTCAGTTGCAAGTGAGTCTCTAGTTGTGAATTAATTAAATAATTAATTCACTAAAATCTCACTAGTGTATCTTCAGTTAGAATTAGATACAACTAGCACAACTGAGTTTAACTCACTTAACTAAGTTAAACTAAATAACAACTCCCATAACTGCTCTTCAAACTCTGTCACAACTCTGCCACTTCAGTTCTAACTGAGTCCTCCATGCATGAGTCACCAACCACCCTAGGAATTGCATAATTCTTTCAGCCCATTGATTTTCCAAATATTTTCACTAAAATAAAGTGCTCCAAGAGAATAAGTTGATATTTATTGTCAAATTATTATTAAGGGATAATAATAATCAACATGCATCTATTTTTAGATTAGCAATCTATAAATAGACTTCACCCAATCTTCTAAAAATACAATTTCATCTATTTTTCCAACTTGATCAACCATCTACAAATAACCTCCTGCAACTTATAGAATATGCTCACCATGTCTAAAAATAGACATACACCTAAAAATAACTTGCATGCCCTACTTAGTGAAGGTGCTTAATTTTCACTAAGCTCGTCATCTTGTTGAATCTCAACACTCCCTCTCAACAAGATAGGGATTATCCTTCACCTCGATCCTGCCTCTATGGTATTCAAATTTTCTCCTGTTGAGCGCCTTCATTAGAATATCTGCATCTTGATCTTTCGTAGGAATGTACTGAAGAAACATGATCTTCCACTGCACACAATCTTTGATATGATGATACCGGATATCTATATGCTTAGATCTACCATGAAACACAGAATTAATCGAGAGTTTAATGCAACTATGATTATCACAATGTATCATTGTAGGATCTAAATGAGAGCCGAACAAACTGACTAGGATCTTCCTCATCCAGATAGCCTCACATGCAGCTTGACTTGCTGCCATTTATTCTGCTTCCGCTGAACTGAGTGACACGGATCTTTTTTTCCTACTGTACCAAGAAACTGTTGTAGATCTGATACTGAAAACCCCTCCTGATGTGTTATTTCTGTTCATTGGGCTACCTACCCAATCTGCATCCGTGAAGCCATGAAACTTCACCTCATCTGTCTGTCTGTACCATAAGCCATACTCAGATGTGCCCCTGAGATACCTCAGGACATGCTTGCCTACCTTTCAAAAGAGATTGGTAGGCTTAACCATCACTTGACTAAGTTGGTTCACCTCATAGCATATGTCCGGTCTTGTATTAACTAAATACATGAGCGAACCCACCAATTGTCGATAAACAGTTGCATACACTACCTCTGTCGATGTAGCATACTTTTTCCTCCAATTTCCTAGAAGAGGAGTATCCACGGGCTTGCAGTCCTCCATGTGAAACTTACCAAGTATCTCCCGAGCATACTTGGCTTGAGACACAAATAGTTCATCTTCTCGCTAACATATTTCCAATCCAAGGAAATAATGAAGGAGGCCCAAATCCTTCATCTCAAACTCCTTTGCAAGATCTGCCTTGCATGAGTGTATCAACTGCTCATCACCCATTAGTATTAAATCATTAACATAAAGAACAATGATTAAAATCTTACCCTCCACCACCATTTGGTACAAGTTTTCATCCGCCTCACTCTTGGTGAAGCCAAGTCCAGTGAAATAGTTGTTGGTCCGAATGTACCAAGCACGTGGTGCTTGCTTCAGCCCATACATCACTTTTTTTTAGTATGCACACATGCGACACACTACTGAATATCTAAAATCCTTCAGGCTGCTCAATGTACACTTCTACCTCAATGATCCCATTAAGGAACACAGTCTTCATATCCATCTGATGAATGTGCAACCCATCTGGCTGAGAGAGCAAGGATGGTCCTTATGGAAGAATATCGTGTGACAGGTGCAAAGGTTTCTTCATAATCAATCCCCTTGATCTGTGAGAAGCCCTAGGAAACAAATCTTGCCTTATACTTCTCGAAACTCCCATCAATAGCTTGCTTTACCTTATAGATCCATATTTAACCTACCACTGATTTACCCACCGGCCTTGGAACAATCTCCCAAGCACTGTTTCTGATAATGGACTCATACTCCTCCACCATGGCATCTACCCATGTGAGCTCCTATGCTACTTCTTCAAAAGAAGATGAATCTGTTACAATACACTTGCTCATAAGAGACATGTATCCAGTAAATTGGTCAGGTGACTGTCTCTGTCTTTGATGTGATGGAGGGACTCCTACATTCTGTGCCGCGTCAAGCTTCTGTGGTACGCTTTCTACCTATTCTAATTTTTGGTTCTGCATGAGTGGACTCCTCCTCTCCATGAATCTCCTCCTATGGTTGATCCACATCTAGAGGCTCATCTTTGGGAGCAAGTAGCTCCTCCTCTACATGCAAGTGTAGCTCTCTCTCAAGCGTAAACTTCATGGCCTTCACCTCATTGAATTTTATATCCTGTCGCACCACATTCATCCAACTGTTTGGAAAATACAAACGATAATTATGGGGTGTTTTTGTGTACCCCACAAATATCCCAACTTTTGAAGTCGGCTCCAGCTTCTTCCTGGTGTCCTTTGTCACTTGAATGTAAACAGATGAGCCAAAAATATTCAGATGAGAAATATCAGGATTCTTACCAGTAAAATCTTCTTCATTTGTACTCATGCCAAGTACTCTATGAGGACAATGGTTTTTCACATAAACCACAATGTTTCATGCTTCCAGCCACAAGTGCATCGATAGGCCCTGGTCATGCAACATAGCTCGTGCAGCACCCACGATCGTTCTGTTCTTCCTCTTTGTGACCCCATTCTACTGTGGGTTATGAGGCACTATGAGTTCTCTTTGAATTCCTTCTTTGCTACAGAATTCTTTGAATTCGTTAGAGATATATTCACCACCATTATCGCTCTGCAGAGCGTTCACTTTCTTCCCTGACTCCTTCTACACCAATGCTTTAAATAGTTAATTAATTCACAAATAATAACTCATTAATCAACTGGACAAATACAACAGTTAACTATAGTGCATGCCAGTTCCAGTGGAGACCTAGTGGAGAGATAGGTGAAAGGGCAAGATATACTATCCGTTGTGACTATAGTGATGCATTGATTGCATCACACACACACATTGGAGTTACCAATGAGGATTGTGCAGTGCAAGAAAGGTAGATTCGAATTTATTCAAGGGTCTTCTTTAGCATGGATTGCGCAGTGGAGGCAGGCTATCAGGTGGCAAGAAATCAGTGCACGGATTTGTAGATTTCTTCTTATTAGTGTGTGACGATTGATTTTACTGAGAGCTTGATGTACTAAGCTTTGTATGAGATTTTTACATGATCTCCATGATACATAATATATGATAGTTGGGGTTTTTAGCTCAGGATTTCTCGTTAAACAACTGTGTTATGTGTTATTGTTTTTATTGCTTCATGTGTTTGCAATTGAGTTTAAATTTCCACAAAAGATTAACAGTGGAAGGATTATGTATTTAGCAAGAAGATAAATATTGTTAGATCAAGAGAATATAGATATATACATGCATCTTGTATATAATTTCTACATGGTATTGGAGAAGTGTTAATTCTTGAATATTGCAATTGTGAAGAATTGTTGAGTTTGTGCTGGTCGATAATTTGAATTTGCTACAGAAAATTCTTGGTGCGACAGTTGAGTATACATTGAAATTTCTTTCAATGGTTTGCGATTGGAGTATTCCCTTGATGGGATCTTGAATTACATAGCCTGGAAGGATAGGATGGAGGCGGTGCTGGAAGATAATGGACTGAAGGAGTTCATCGATAGCGATGTTCCTAAGCCAGGATCTAGCGATGCTACAGTACTTAACACATGGCAAAGAAGGTAGCAAAGAAAAGAATAATTATGTTGGAAGGTGTGAAGGACCATATTGTGTCCAAAATTCATGATAAAGCCACTCCATTTGCAATGTGGAAGGCTTTTACAGATTTTTTCCAAAGTAGCAGCGACCAGAGGAAGTTGGCGCTGAAAGATAAGCTCAGAAAAATAAAAATGGAGAAGGGCGACGATATTCTAAAATATCTCACGAAGCTTGTCCACTGTAGGGATGAACTAGGAAGTTTGGGGATTACTGTTTATGATGAAGACTTGGTGAGCTTGTCTCTCCTTGGGCTTCCGAAGAGTTGGCATAGCTATAAAGACTCTATCAATGGACGAGAGAAACTGCTGGGATGGGAGCAACTTTGGTCAGATCTTGTGCAGGAGAAGATAAGGCGAAGTACCAGGCATGGCTCTTCATCGAAGAATGAAGATGAAGAAAATTTTGCTTTAGCTTCCAAAGCAAGGAAAGGGAAGGGAAATAAATTCCCTCCAAAATCCGAGGCTAAAGGCAAGAAGCAGGATTTGTCCAAGGTGAAGTGTTTTCACTATCACGAACATGGGCATTTCGCCACTAACTACCCACAGAATAAGAAGAACAAGAAGGTTGCTGGAGCTGTAACGAGTGAGGCCTTAGCCTCACAATTTGAACTTGATTTCTCTTTGATCGCATGCTTGGTTTCAAGCGCTATGAGATCGGTGTGGTATCTTGATAGTGGTGTGTCTTTCTATATGATGGGACACAAGGAGTTGTTTAGTGACTTAGAGGAGAAGGACCTTCAAATGCATATAGGATGGTGACGATGGTCGATACAATGCGACCGGCATTGTGACCATTACCTTCAAGAGGGAGTCAGGTAATCCATTTCTTTTGAAAGATTTTATGCGTGTTCCGGGTCTGAAGAAAAACTTGGTCTCGGTCGCAATGTTGGAAGACAGAGGTTATGACATTGTTTTCAGGGAGGGAAAATCTTTCCTGTGACATAAAAAAATGGGTCAAACCAAGAGGATAGGGATTTGAGTTAAGAATCTCTACAAGCTAGAGGTAGATGGTTGTGCTGCAATGATGGGAAAAGTAGAAGAAGTGGTGAGCTGGGATGAGGGTGAATTATGGCACAGGAGATTGGGCCATCTTCACCATGGCACCTTGAAGATTTTGCAACGTATTTCTACTGGACTTCCCAAGGGTACTCTTGCGCATTCAGATCAGTGCAAGGGATGTACTATGGGTAATTTTGTAAAGACAACCTTTCATGAGAAGGAGAATCGTGCTTCAGTGATCCTAGAGAGAATTCACACAGACGTGTGTGGACCTTTCTTGGTTGCTTCAACAACAAAACACATGTATTATGTTATATTTGTTGATGAATATTCTCGTAGATGCTGAATCTTCTTCATGCAGAAGAAGAGAGAAACATTCTCAAAGTTCTGTGAGTTTAAAGCATTGGTGGAGAAGGAGTCGGGGAAGCAAGGTAAGGCTCTGTGGAGCAGTAATGGTGGTGAATATATCTCGAACAACTCAAAGACTGTTGTAGCAAAGAAGGAATTCAAAGAGAACTCATAGCGCCTCATAACCCATAGCAGAATGGGGTCGCAAAGAGGAAGAACATAACGATCGTGGGTGCTACACGAGCTATGCTACATGACCAGGGCCTACCAATGCACTTGTGGGCGGAAGCATGCAACACTGCGGTTTATGTGAAAAACCATTGTCCTCATAGAGTACTTGGCATGAGTACACCTGAAGAAGCTTTTACTGGTAAGAAGCCTGATATTTCTCATTTGAAGATTTTTGGCTCATCTATTTACAATCATGTGACAAAGGATGCCAGGAAGAAGCTGGAGTTGACTGTAGAAGTTGGGATATTTGTGGGGTACACAGAAACACCCCATAATTATCGTGTGTATTTGCCAGACATTCGGATGGTTGTGGTGCGATGGGATATAAAATTCAATGAGGTGAAATCCATGAAGTTGTTGCTTGAGAGGGAGCTACACTTGCATGCAGAGGAGGAACTTCTTGTTCCCAAATATGAGCCTCTAGATGTGGATCAGCCACAGGAGGAGATTCATGGAGTGGACGAGTCTGCTCATGCAGAACCAAACATCAAACAAGGCAGAAAGCGTACCATAGAAGATGAGAGACTGAAGCTTGATGTGGCACAAAATGTAGGAGTCCCTACATCACAGCGCAAATAGAGACAGTCACCTGACTGATTTACTTGATACATGGCTCTTATGAGAAAGTGTATCGTGACAGAGCCATCTTATTTTGAAGAAGCAGTGCAGGAGCCCAAATGGGTAGATGCCATGGTGGAGGAGTATGACTCCATTGTCAGAAAAAGTGCTTGGGAGATTGTTCCAAGGCCAGTGGGAAAATCAGTTGTAGGATCAAGATGGATCTATAAGGTAAAGAAAGTTGTTGATGAGAGCGTCGAGAAGTATAAGGCAATATTTGTTGCCCCGAGCTTCTCACAGGTTGAGGGGATTGATTATGAAGAAACCTTTGCACCTGTCACACGATATTATTCCATAAGGACCATCCTTGCTCTCTCAGTGCAGATGGGTTGGTACATTCATCATATGGATGTGAAGACTGCGTTCCTTAATGGGATCATTGAGGATGAGGTGTACATTGAGCAGCCTGAAGGATTTGAGATCTTCAATAGCGAGTTGCATGTGTGCAGGCTCAAAAGAGCATTGTTTGGGCTGAAACAAGCACCTCGTGCTTGGTACACTTGGATCAACAGCTATTTCACTGGACTCGGCTTCACCAAGAGTGAGGCGGATGCAAACCTATACCAAATTGTGGTGGAGGGTAAGCTTTTAATCATTGTTCTTTATGTTGATGATTTAATACTAATGGGTGATGAGTAGTTGATACACTCATGCAAGGCAGATTTTGCAAAGGATTTTGTGATGACGGATTTGGGCCTCCTTCATTATTTCCTTGGATTAGAAATATGGAAGCGGGAAGGTGAACTATTTGTGTCTCAAGGAAAGTATGCCCGAGAGATACTGGAGAAGTTTCACATGCAAGGCTACAAGCCTATCAACACTCCTCTTCCAGGAAATTGGAGGAAATTGGATGCTACATCGGCACAGGTAGTGAATGCCACTATTTATTGATAGTTGGTGGGTTCACTCATGTATTTAGTTAATACAAGACCAGACATATTCTATGCAGTGAACCAGCTTTCACAAGTGATGGTTAAGTCTACCAAGCTCTTTTGGAAGGCATGCAAGCATGTCCTGAGGTATCTCAAGGGCACATCTAAGTATGGATTATGGTACAGACAGATAGATGAAGTGAAGTTTCATCACTTCACGGATGCAGATTGGGCAGGCAGCCCAACAGACAGAAAGAGCACATCGGGAGGGGTTTTTAGTATCGGATCTACAACAGTTTCTTAGTACATCAGGAAACAAAGATCCATGGCACTCAGTTCAGCGGAAGCAGAATACATGGCAGCAAGTCAAGCTGCATGTGAGGCTATCTGGATGAGGAAGATCCTGGTCGGTTTGTTTAGTTCACATTTAGATCCTACAGTGATACATTGTGATAATAAAATTTGCGTTAAGCTCTCGATTAATCCTATGTTTCATGATAGATATAAACATATTGATATCCAGTATCATCATATCAGATATTGTGTGCAGCGGACGATCATGTTGCTTCAGTACATTCCTATGGAAGATCACGATGCAGACATTCTGATGAAGGCGCTCACTAGGAGCTAATTCGAATACCATAGAGGCAGGATCGGGGTGAAGGATAATCCCTATCTTGTTGAGAGCGAGTGTTGAGATTAAACAAGATGACGAGCTTAGTGAAAATCAGTCACCTTCACTAAGTGGGCCCGCGGGCTATTTTTAGGTGTAAGTTTATTTTTAGACTATGTCTATTTTTAGACATGGTGATCATATTTTGGAAGTTGCAGGATGCTATTTGTGGATGGTTGGTCAAGTTGGAAAAATAGATGAAATTCTATTTTTAGAATATTGGGAGAAGTATATTTATAGATCGTTGATCTAAAAATAGAAGTGTCGATTATTGTTAGCTGTTAATAATAATCCGATAATAAAAATAAACTTATTCTCTTGGAGCACTTAATTTTAGTGTATAGATTTGGCAAATCAGTGGGCTGAAGGAATTACGAAATTCCTAGGGTTTACTAGTGGTTCATGCATGGATGACTCAGTTAGAACTGAAGTGGAAAAGTTATGACAGAATTGGAAGAGTAGTTCATGGAGTTTTTATTTAGTTCAACTCAGTTAATGGAGTTAAACTCAGTTGAGCTAGTTGTATCTAGTCGAACTGAATGATACACTAGAGAGTGGAGTGAATTAAATAGTTAATTAATTCACAACTAATAACTCATTAATCAACTGAACAAATACAACAGTTAACTACAGTGCATGTCAGTTCCAGTGGAGACCCAGTGGAGAGATAGGTGAAAGGGCAAGATGGAATATCCGTTGTGACTATAGTGATGCATTGATTGCATCACACACACATTGGATTTTCCAATGAGGATTGCGCAGTGTAAGAAAGGTAGATTCGAATTTATTCAGGGGTCTTCTGTAGTAGGGATTGCGCAGTGGAGGTAGGATATCAGGTGGCAAGAAATCAGTGCATGGATTTGCAGATTTATTTTGATTAGTGTGTGATGATTTATTGTACTGAGAGCTTGATGTACTAAGCTTTGTATGAGATTGTTACATGATCTCCATGATACATAATATATGATAGTTGGGTTTTTTAGCTTCAATCTTTCTCATTAAACAACTGTGTTATGTGTGATTGTTTTTATTGCTTCATGTGTTTACAATTGAGTTTAAATTTCCGCAAAATACTAACAATGGAAGGATTCTATATTTAGAAAGAAGATAAATATTTTCATATCAGGAGAATATAGATATATACATGCATCTTCTATATAATTTCTACATGTGTTTTGCTGTTGAAGCAACCGAGAAAGGTCCACAAACATCTATGTGAATTCTCTCCATGATCACTGAAGCACGGTTCTCCTTCTCATGAAAGGTGGTCTTCACAATCTTACCCATAGTACATCCCTTGCACTGATCTGACTGCGTAAGAGTAGCCTTGGGAATTCCAATAGAAATCTGCTGCAAAATCTTCAAGGCGCCATGGTGAATATGGCCCAATCTCCTGTGCCATAATTCACCCTCATCCCTACTCACCACTTCTTCTGCTTTTCCCATCATTGTAGCATAGCAATCTACCTCCATCTTGTAGAGGTTCTTAACTCGAATCCCTATCCACTTGGTTTTATCCGTTGTTTTATGTCGTAGGAAATCTTTTCCCTTTCTGAAAACAACGTCATACCTTATGTCCTCCAACATAGCGACCAAGACCAAGTTCTTCTTCAGACCTGGAACATGCATAACATCTTTCAATAGAAATGGTTTACCTAAATCCCTCTCAAAGGTAATGGTTCCAATGTCGGTCGCACTGTATCTACCATTTTCTCCCATCTCTATATGCATTTGGAGATCCTTCTCCTCCAAGTCACTAAACTCCTTGCCTCCCATCATATGGAAGGAAGCACCATTATCAATATACCACACCGATCCCATTGTGCTTTAAACCAAGAATGCGATCAAGGAGAAATCAAGTTCAAATTTCAAGGCTAAGGCCTCACCAACTGCAGCTCTAGTAGCCTTCTTGTTCTTCTTTTTCTGTGGGCAGTTAGTGGCGAGATGCCCATGTTTCTGACAATGAAAACACTTCACCTTAGACAAATCCAGCTTCTTTCCTTTAGCCTCAGATTTTGGATGGGACTTGTTACCCTTCCCTTTCCTTGCTTTGGCAGCCAAAGTGAAATTCTCTTCATCATCATTCTTCGATGAAGAGCCATCCCTGGCATTCCACCTTATCTCCTCCTACACAAGATCAAACCAAAGTCTCTCCTAATCCAGCAGATTCTCCCATCCATTAACAGAGTCTTCGTAGCTATGCCAACTCTTTGAAAGCCCAAGGAGAGCCAAGCTCACCAAGTCATCATCCGCAACTGTAATTCGCACACTCCCCGGCTCATCCCTACATTGTACAAACTTCGTGAGATATTTTGGAATACTATCACTCTTCTCCATTTTGATTTTTCTGAGCTTATCTTTCAGCGCTAACTTCCTATGGTCATTGTTGCTTTGGAAAAGATCTGTCAAATCCTTCCACATTGCAAATGGACTGGATTTCCCATGAAAGCTTAACACAATATGGTATTTCACACCTTCCAACAGAATTCTTCTTGTCTTTGCTACCTTCTTTTGCCATGCGTCAAGTAATGCAGCATTGCTAGAGGTAGGCTTAGGAACATCACTATCGATGAACTCCTTCAGTCCATTATCTTCAAGCACTACCTCCATCCTGTCCTTCTAGGCTATGTAGTTTGAGCTACCCTCAAGGGCATACTCCAACCACAACCCATTGAAATCCATTTCAATGAATGCTCAATTGTCACACCAAGAAATTTCTGCAGCAAATTCAAATTTTCCACCAGCACAAAACTCAGCACCGCTTCACTATTGCAATCTCGGGTGATTAACACTACTCCGATACCATGTAGAAATTTATTAATACTGATATTATTACTGGATTCTCCTAATCTAACAAATTAATCTTATGTTAAATATATAATCCTTCCACTTAATTCTTTGCGGAAATTAAATCGCCAATTGCAAACACATGAAGAAAATCAATCGCACATAAACACAGTTATTTAATGGGAAATATTAAAGCTGAAAACCCCAAATATCATATATTATGTATATCAATGGAATCATGTAACAATATCATACAAATATTAGTACATCAAGCTCTCAGTACAATATAGAATCGTCACACACTGTCATGCAGAAATTTTCATATCTATGCACCAATTTCTTGCCTCTTGACAGCCTGCCTATACTGCGCAATCCCTGTTGAAGAAGACCTCTGAATGAATTTGAATTGGCCTTGCCTTGACTGCGCAATACTCATTGGAATCTCCAATGTGTGGCAAATTCATTGAATGCATCACTAAATTCATAACATATATTCCATCTCACCCTTTCACCTATCTCACCACTGTGTCTCCACCAAAACTGACATGCAAGTAGTTAACTGTTGTATTTGTTCAGTTGCAAGTGAGTTATTAGTTATGAATTAATTAACTAATTAATTCAACAAACTCTCACTAGTGTATCTTTAGTTAGAACTAGATTCAACTAGCACAACTGAGTTAAACTAAATAACAACTCCCATAACTACTCTTCCAACTCTGACACAACTCTGCCACTTCAATTCTAACTGAGTCCTCCATGCATGAGTCACCAACTACCCTAGGAATTGCATAATTCCTTCAGCCCACTTATTTTCCAAATTTTTTTACTGAAATAAAGTGCTCCAAGAGAATAAGTTGATATTTATTATCAAATTATTATTAAGGGCTAATAATAATCGACATGCATCTATTTTTAGATTAGCGATCTATAAATAGACTTCGCCCAATCTTCTAGAAATAGAATTTCATCTACTTTTCCAACTTGATCAACCATCTAAAATAGCATCCTGCAACTTATAGAATATGCTCACCATGTCTAAAAATAGACATACACCTAAAAATAGCATGTGGGCCCCACTTAGTGAAGGTGCTTAATTTTCACTAAGCTCATTATCTTGTTGAATCTCAACAAAAGGATGGACACACGTTGAAGTAGAAATGTGAGCAAGCTATGAGGTTCTTAAGTCCAACATAAACCCAACAGTTTGTTAGCCTTGTGAGATGCAAAATTCCCATATATTTAGTGAAATATGAACCAATGCTTATGAAGGGAATCTTAGTGCTTGCAACTATGCCAAATGTGAAGTATTTTTGTTGTGAAATTTAACTATTGGCCATCTACAATATGAGATTATGCATGCTAGAAAATTTATGACAAAAAATAGTGAAACCCCAGAGCCATCAAGTATACTAATAATTCATCATGTAAGGTGCCCAATTTAACCACGAATTCCAAACAAAATTAAATTTGGGCCTGTGAAAAATTAACTAAATTGTTGTATATACCTCACACTGTATTCTACTTGAGTGATTCAGACATCAACCAGTTTATTATACTCATAGTTGTGACTGTTGCTCAGAATTAAGGAAATTTAGATCTCTTAAGCATAATTGTTTAGGGCAACGAGGAAATTGTGATCCAAACTTTGCAATCACCAAAGAGTAAATGGAATGTTAGTAACAGTGGTTTACAAGCTACTCATTATGTGGAGATAAAAGATAGTCTTTCATGCAGATCTTTCAAAGGTGATTCCCAAGATCATCTAGCCAAGTCCTCTTAGGCCAAGACGCTCTCTAGATGACATTATTAAATAGTGCATCAGATCTCTTTCGGTGCTTGAATACACTGCAGACACCTACTCCTCACCTTTTTCATTATCATTCATTATTACATACTTCAAGATACTCTCTTGCACTCTCTCTTATTTCATCCTCATGAATGTGATATTTATCTCGCGTTAAATTTTGCTTTTTCCTTTCAGGGATACATTAGGGCACCCCTTTCTGTATTTAAAATCTTAATCAATAACAAGAATAAACATGAGAAAATAAGACAAAATCTGAAACCTTAAATAGTAAAAGAAACTAACCTTCCTAGCATAATCTGACGTCTGTAATTCCTTCCACCTGATTATACAACACCTCAAAGCCCATAAAAGCATGGATTCGGTCCACACCCTACTCCACTGTCGTAGAAAAACGGAAGGTTTGAGTCGTAGAAAACACATTGAGTGTTCAGGTTCAAGGCAAGTTGGGTTCCTTAGGGCATCGGGCAGTTCGGAAGGGTCGATTTGGGTTCAACCTGAGTCTACGTGCAGAACATTGACAACACATTCAGAACATTGATTCGGGTGGCAGACAGATTCTAGGTCGAGTCGGGCAGTGCAGTAAGACTCGGAGCAAGCACACGGTTCCACTTGCTCCGGCTCCTGAAGGGTGTATTTTTTGCAAGAAGGAATAGGGAGGCTAGGGTGAAGTGTGAAATTGATTTGAGGCGGGAATTGGAATTAAAATTAAAAATTAAATGTAAATAATAATATTTAAAAAGAAAAATTATATATATTATTAAATTAAAAATTAAATATAAACAAATAAGATATTAAGGTGTATATAAATTATTTAATATCTAAAACTTACAAATTTCTACACACATGACCAGACCTGACCCGAACCTAACCCGAACGCATTTCCTTGGGTGCCCTCACACAGCACAACCCGACCCACCCGAATTAAGGCACAAGGGAGAAAACGGAAAACGGGTCGCACAAACGTGCACATTAAGGGACATGGGCGGTCATGACTTAGCATTTTTTATATGGCCTCCCTCATATGACCCCACCCGACCCAACCCGAACGTGTTTCCTTGGGTGCCCTCACATGACACAACCTGACTCACCCGAACGAAGGCACCAAGGAGCGCCAAATGGAAAACAGGTCGCACGAACTTGCACAAGGCACATGGGTGGTCACAACTTAGCATTTTTTATACGGCCACCCACACATGACCCAACCCAAATGCGCTTCCTTGGGCAGCCTCACACGGCATGACGCAACCTACCTGAATGAAGGCACAAGGGAGATAATGGCAAACAGGTCACACGAACATGCACATGGCACACGGGTGGTCACAACTTAGAATTTTTGATACAACTGCCCTCACACAGCCCGACCTGACCTGTCTCGAATGCATTTCCTTGGGTGCCCTCACGCGGCACGACCCAACCTGACCTGACCCGAACGCATTTCCTTGGGCACCCTCACACAGCATGTCCCTACCCAACTAGACTCGAATGCATTTCCTTGGGCACCCTCACATAACCTGACCTGACCCAACCCGCCTAAACGAAGGCACAAGGATGAAAATGAAAAATGGATCACAAGAATGTGCACAAGACATGCAGGTTGTCACAACTTAGCATTTTTTATACGGCCTCCCTCACACGATCTGACCTGAACACATTTCCTTGGTTGCCGTCACACGACACGACCCGAACGCGTTTCCTTGGGTGCCCTCACACGACTTGACCCGATCTGACCACCCCTGAACGTGTTTCCTTGGGTGCCCTCACACGACTTGACCCGACCTGACCACCCCTGAACGTGTTTCCTTGGGTGCCCTCACATGACCTAACCCAACACGAATGTGTTTCCATGGGCACCCTCACATGACCCTACGTCCCGACCCACCCGAACGAAGGCACAAGGGAGAAAAAGGAAAACGGGTCACAAGAACGTGCGCCACAAGGCAGTCACAACTTAGAATTTTTTATATGACCTCCCTCACACGACCTGGCCCGACCTAACCCAACTCGAACGCATTTCCTTGGGCGCCCTCACACGACATGACCTGACTCACTCAAATGAAGGCACAAGGGAGCAAACAACAAACGGGTTGCACGAATTTTCACAAGGCACACGGGTAGTCACAAATTAGCATTTTTTATACGACCACCCTCACATGACCTAACCCTGCAACCCACCCAAACGCATTTCGTTGGACACCCTCACATGACCCGACTAGCTCGAACGTGTTTCCCTAGGTGCCCTCACACGACATGACCCGACCTACCTGAACACATTTCCTAGGGCGCCCTCACATGACATGACCTGACCCGACCCGCTCGAATGCATTTCCTTGGCCGCCCTCACAAGGCACGACCCGACTTGACCCACCCGAACATGTTTCCTTGGGCACCCTCACATCACCTCACCCGACCCGACCCAAATAGAAAGACATGGATGCAGTTGGTATCGAAGCTTGGACATTATATTGGTTGGTCTCAGTGAAAAATTATCAGGGGAAAGACATTGGTCAGGGTCAAAGCTGCATAACAAGACATGGAAAGTTGGGAAGAATTTCAGGGAGGATTTTCAGACCTTGTATAGGTTGAGGCGTATGCAAGAAGAGCACCCACGATTTTTTTTTAACTTGAAGTCTTGGAGAATAATGTTGAAGTAGAGATTCTTCAATTTGGTTGGGAAATGGGGTGGGATGGAGCTGCATATTGCGATGAAGAAGAAGAAGTTGAGACATGTGAAGAAGAGGATGTTGCAGATGTGTCAATGATAGAGGAATAACTTGATGAACATGTTGGACTGGGATCATGCACTTTGTAGACATTGATAATGGAGGACACTTATAGGGGTTAGGGGTTAGGGGTTAATGGGGCTAGGGTTTAGGGGGTTAAATGGATTAGGTTTTTAGGGGTTTAGGGGGTTAAATGGGTTAGGGGTGGGGAATTAGGGTTTAAGGGGTTAGGGGTTAAGGGTTTATATGTTTAGGATTTAGGGGGTGAAAAAGGTTATGGGTTTAGGGGTTTAGGGGGTTAAGGGTTTAGGGGTTAGTAGTTAAGGGTTTATATGTTTAGGGTTTAGGGGTTAAATGGGTTTAAGGTTTAGAGGTTTAGGGGGTTAAATGGGTTAGGGGTTGGGAATTGTGGCTAAGGATTCAAGCTCCATTGAAAAATATAAAGTCATAAAAAACCTTAATGGTTTGGAAGAATTTTCTTAAATACCCTTCCTAATAGAAAAACCCCATTGGATATAGGATTACAAAGTTGTATTTGTTGAGAATTAAAGCTTTTGTGATCCATAACATTTTAATTATAAATCTTCCGGGAAATCACATAAGAAATTTTGGAACCATCCAATTTATTATTCGACTGACCGTGGGAGCCAATCAAGTCATTTAGAGAAAAGACTTGCTCACGGCTTAGCCTTCTCCAAGAACTGAAAGCTGGACAGGCCTCCAAATTCGCAAGATTTGCGCTTCAAAGGGATTGTTCAAACTTCTTTAAATGTTTCTTTTTAACAGCTTCCTCCAGACGCTCAGCTTTCAAGGCAGAAATAGCATCAATCACCAACCAAAGCGAACCTGCAACAACAAAAGACAATTCCAGGTGGAGAGAAAGAATTCTTCTGGAAAGAAGATCGAGATCTCTTCTCACACCACGGATTTTAGAACGAAGAAGTGCCATACTAGCTCTTTCAAAAATGAGAAGATTCTTGTAGGAATTAAGACGATGCTTAATCCTAGCAAAAGAGGGAATGACACATGCATCTCTACAACGCTTTAAAAACAAAAGATGAAACATGTTCCAAAATTTCTTATGTGATTTCCCATAATATTTATAATTAAAATAAGTTGTATTAGTATTAAGTAGTTCATCTTGAAAGGTGGAGGGAACTTAACACAAAGTGGAAGGAAAATATCTATTGATTAAAAGTTGTGGAAAACTCTCAAAAGGAATATTTGACGATAGAGGGAAAAAGAAGTATCACTATGAAATGTAGCCTTAGAACAATAGTGTAATGTTCCTAATTAGCCCAAGCTAATAGGGACATTTCATTTTGTTTTAATTTTATTTATTGATGAATAAAATGTAAAGGAGGACATGAAAAACTCCTAAAACATGAGAATAAATCAATTCCCAATGTGAACAGATACAAATCAGGGCTTTCTTAATAAAAGCCACTTGTGTGTGAACATGATTGAGCCACTTGACCAGGTCAACAGACCAAATCACTAAGCATTCCAGATACATTGAACCACTTTGAAGACCCAACGCAGTTCTAGAAGGAGGATCCAACATGAAAGGGGTTAATTCATTTGAGGTGGTTTAGGGTTTTGCACATCCTCATCTTATAAAAGGAAGGATAAGGCTCAAGGAAAAGGTTGTTGATG
Organism: Pinus albicaulis; assembly: GCA_034641835.2. Taxonomy (NCBI): domain Eukaryota; kingdom Viridiplantae; phylum Streptophyta; class Pinopsida; order Pinales; family Pinaceae; genus Pinus; species Pinus albicaulis. Next base: position 1,434,691,239 of record CM076570.1, read on the forward strand.
ATCATTTTATTTTCAGATTTCTTGAGCAACTCAAACTCTCTTGGCTGTTTAGCTAGAGAGAGGAATTTCCTATTTAGGAATTCCTCCTCCTTCCTTGAGGGTCTCTTGGAGGAGATTGTGCTGCATTGGTCCACTATCTGGCATTGGAAAAGCTCCATCTCTCTTTGGCAGCGTTAATCTCATGAAGGTTTCCATTTTCTAAGTGAGCTGCAGCAAGTGGAAGATAGATCTTCTCAGATCTATGCATATCTAGTCCCTCTTTTCACTGGGAAAGTCTTCTAACCCATTGGCAAGAGTGTTCTAGATCACCAGAGCTTCAGATACTTATCTTGGCATGAGGCCAAAGTGTATTTTACTTCATCTATGCAGTTAGCTTCAGAAACTATGTCCTTTTTGCAGGCAGAGTTGCAGTATGGGTTTTGCATCAGTTTGGAGGAGAGATATCTGGTGAAAGGGTTCCTTTCCTTCACTGAGGTGATCCGTGGATTGGCCAAAAAATCCATGTACTATTTCAGATCTGATCTGTTGTGCATCATATTCTTCAAAAATTTCTGAAGATTACTACAGATCTATGGTGTAGATCTCAGATCTATTCATTGTTATTCATCTTTTGCTAAGATCCCCAAGGGGAATGTCCTAAAAGGATATTTTTGAATATAGATCCCATTGTGATCTATGATTTTCTATTCATATCTGTTGTAGATCTAAAATATAATGAAACACTACTTCAGCCACCTGTAAGTTACGTTGTTCAGCTCTTCTGTCTCATTGCATGGTTGCAGCACCTCATTTGGAGGCCTTTCTTTCTGTAAATATTTGTTTTTTCCTAATGTAAACCATCTGATTCATATTATAAGTTGAAATACTAATGTTCCAGAATTATTTCAGTTAAAACCCTCATAAATTATGCTCTGCATGCTTCAGCCATTTTCTGCATACTCAAAGCCATGGGAAAACAGGGTTTTTAAGCCTAGTTTGGGAAGGAGGAACTGTTTAACTTAGCTATAATGCTTTTTTTGAGCTAAAATTCATATAATATGTCCCTCATAACCTAATATGAAAGAAAATCCCGCCATTTCCCTTAATTTTATGCAGATTTTTGAATACACTCATTTTAGGGCCAAAATCATCACTTTTCCCCACCTTTTGGTCAATAAAATGTTGTATAAGGTTTCTGCTGTTGCATTTACTGAAGGATTTACATTATAAAATCTGTTATGAGATTTTTTAACACTTTATAATAAATATTTCTTAAATTCTAGATTTGGAGCATGACAGTGGTATCAGAGCATGATCTTTGGCTCAGCCTGTGGCTTCAAGCCAAAGTGATGAATCCCTGAAGGGGAATATTTCAAGATCTATAGACAGATTCTTCAGATGGCCAAGTAGCCTCTGTATCTCATCCTTTTTTCAAAGGTGACATATCCAGTAAATGCCCTTGTAGTCAATCTCTGGAATAGAATTTTGATATTCCTGAAGAGGGAACTTTACAGAAAAGAATCAGAGTTCAGAATGCTAAATAATATGAGTTTTACCTCATCATATTCAATATCCATGAAGAGCCTCTTCAAATATGATAGACAGACAAAGGAGAAAGATGAAGAGAATGAAACTCCTAGAGGGTTTCAAGGAGAAGAAAGTTGCAGTGAGACCTATAGAAGGTTTCAAGAAGGAGAGGAAGATCCATGCACTTCCTACCGTCACAAAGAAGATGCATTGTACAGAAAAAACAAGATCATGGCTCCACCACTTGGAAAAATGACAGAAGAGGAGATCTCCCTGCTCCTTTTCCAGACCTTGAAGGGTATTTAAGAAGATCTCAAGGAGATTGAAAGGGTGGAGACTTGTACCAGCGCTAGCACAACCTTGGAAGAGAAGCCTTCAGTAATGGAGGGAGACTACACATTTGCAGAAGAAGCTCTTACTTCTACATCCCACCAAGGTATAATTAAAAATCCATCTGTTTTCATTTCAACACATTGTATGAAGAGATCAACATTTCTGTATGATGCTGGATTAGAGCAACAAAGTTGCACTGCGCTGTGCAAGAGTAGTAAGGACAAAGAGGAGACGTCTTTTCTTGAATATTTCAAAGGGATTTCATTTCAAAAGCCCTTGAAATTCAAGAGGTTTAAAACCTTGAGGACATAAAGAGGAGATGAGGAAGAGGGCCAACCTCATTCTTATCCATTGCAAAAGAGTGAAACACCTAAGAAGGTGATTGGATTGCGCAGTGGAAGCATGGAGGTTCTTCTCCAATCATGTATTCAGTCATCTCTCATTGAGGAGGTCTCATTATATGAAGATTATGGCACCATCTATGGGCAGCATGTGCCATCACTATCAAGGGATGAGACCCTGAAGATTGCAGAAGACAGAGGAGGGAAAGCTTCACATGGTAGGAAACATTTGTCCCTCTTTATTTCAACATATTGATGCAAGAATAAGGCAAAGAGATCTATTCAAGAAAAGCAAGGACACATCAATCCATACATCCTTCCATGATCTATGCCTTGATTTCTCCTTACTTGAAGGAATTCCACCAAGGAGTTCCCATGATGAGCAGAAGAGCAAAGTGTTCCCTCAACCTTGTGCATCAATGTCATCTCTTTCTAAGAGGGAAGCCAACACAACATTGGAGACTTTGGGTAAGAAGCATGCTTATGTAAATCACATCTTATTTTATGATTTCATGTATTCTCTTACTTTATATTTGCAGGCCATAACTCCTAAGGGGAGTGTTTTACCTTACAAGCTTCATGGCCAACTATGGGCCAATATTATTTTCAAATATGGCCACTCCCTTGATGGGCTAAGGGAGGTGATGCAATATGATGGGTGCTTCCCAAAAGCCCCAAATATACATTTCACTTTCAGCCATGGTGAAATGAGAAGAGAAGCAAGTAAGTGGCATGCAAACCACTTACCACATCTAGATCTTAAGTAGGGAGGAGATCACCTGCGCTGGTTCCTATTGGGTGAGTTTGGGTACCACCCAAGGTTTTTGAATTTCTTGTCTCATGCCTTGTATTTCAAGAAAAGAATGCATAAGAAGAAGGCATGTTTTTTTTGGTTGATGAAGAGAGAGTATGGATACCCCATGTTGAATTTCATGTCCACACATCTACTTGTGTTCATGTTGTATATACATGTATTTCTATTTAGAATGAATATCATAATCATGTATGTACTTTGGGTTGGGAGAAGATGTAACCTTCTCATGAAATGGCATATGGGAGCATGTTTATATCATGATGTTAATGATGCTCCAATATTTATTGTAAACATGAGGGGAGGAATGATACATTGTATGAATGTATCCATTGGGAGTGCAATTCCCCATATTAATTTGTATTTCAAGAAGAGGATGGAACCTTATATGGCTTCTGCATTATGTATTGTGTTCTCTTATGCAAAGGGTCATGTATTGAGTTTGTGTCATGAAAGGAAGTCTCTCACATGGGAGAAATTGGAGCTTGACAGGTGTTGCTTGAATTCCATTCAGCCAACACTCATTATCCTCTATCGTTTCTGAGCTTTTAAGAAGCTTATTTCAGCAAACAAGTGGTGGGATGGCCCCTTATTATACTATGGTTTGAAGAAGCATGGGAAGGGAAAATTTCTATATGACACCTTTGGCATGGAAGGATTCAAAAAGGAAGAATTAAATCAGCCCACTCTTTCTTCTTTTAAGGAAGAGAATAGATCTATGCACCATTCCATTGATGGGGGAAAGATTATTGGTGAATAACATGATCATGTTAGATATGCTTTATATTCTGATTTCATGCATTCTTGCACCATGTTTTTGCAGGTCATGGCTCCAAGAAGGAGTGTTATATCATGTGAGCCTCTTGGCCAATATTGGGCCCCAAAAATTTCTGATTTGGGCCACTCCCTTGAGAGGAAAAAGGAGATTTTGCAAGATGATGGATGCTTCCCCAAAGCACCAAACATATATCACACTTTCAGCCATGGTCATATGGTGTGGACAGCAAGTAAGTGGTGGGAAAACCATTTACCATATCTACATTTGATACAAGCAGGGGATGCATTGCGTTGGTTCCACATGTGGGACTATGACCCACCTCCATATGTGCAATTTTCTGTTTTCAAGCACATTATTTTAATTCCCTATCTTGATAATGTACTTATAATTTTATGGGGGTGTATGGAGAAGGGAGGAAGGATGGAATGTGCCTCATGGGATGACTACTATCCATGTACTTTATGTTTTCTTGTTTCAGGGAGAGCATGGGGGAAAACCATGTTTGTTTCATATGATCTATTGTCTCCTTATGGGATGAGCTATTTGCATCTCATGAGAACATTGGAGGAGCAAGACATGGATGGATTGGTGAGCACTTGGCTTATGGAGGAAGCTTATCTTATGTTGGTGTCACCAAGGAGGAAATTTTGCAGCACTCACCTTGCAGTTTCTTGAGGGTAAGAAAATTTTTTGGAGGGGAGGACTGTAATGTTCCTAATTACCCCAAGCTAATAGGAACATTTCATTTTGTTTTAATTTTATTTATTGATGAATAAAATGTAAAGGAGGACATGAAAAACTCCTAAAACATGAGAATAAATCAATTCCCAATGTGAACAGAGATAAATCAGGGCTTTCTTAATAAAATCCACTTGTGTGTGAACAAGATTGAGCCACTTGACCGGGTCAACAGGACCAAATCACTAAGCAGTCTAGATACATTGAACCACTTTGAAGACCTAGCGCAGTTCTAGAAGGAGGATCCAATGTGAAAGGGGTTAACTCATTTGAGGTGGTTTAGGGTTTTGCACATAATCATATTATAAAAGGAAGGAGAAGTCTCAAGGAAAATTTTGTTGATGATCATTTGATTTTGAGATTGCTTGAGCAACTCAAACTCTCTTGGTTGTTTAGCTAGAGAGAGGAATTTCCTGTTTAGGAATTCCTCCTCCTTCCTTAAGGGTCTCTTGGAGGACATTGTGCTGCATTGGTCCACTATTTGGCATTGGCCAAGCTCCATCTCTCTTTGGCAGCATGAATCTAGTGAGGTTTTCCATTTTCTAAGTGAGCTGCAGCAAGTGGAAGATAGATCTTCTCAGATCTATGCATATCTAGTCCCTCTTTTCACTGGGAAAGTCTTCTAACCCATTGGCAAGAGTGTTCTAGATCACCAGAGCTTCAGATTCTTATCTTGGCATGATTCCAAAGTTTATTTTACTTCGTCTGCGCAGTTAGCTTCAGAAACTATGTCCTTTTTGTAGGCAGAGTTGCAGTGTGGGTTTTGCATTAGTTTGGAGGAGAGATCTCCGGTGAAAGGGTTCCTTTCCTTCACTGAGGTGATCCGTGGATTGGCCAACCAATCCATGTCCTATTTCAGATATGATCTTCTATGCATCATATTCTTCAAAAAATTCTGAATATTACTGCAGATCTATGGTGTAGATCTCAGGTCTATTCATTGTTATTCATCTTTTGCTGAGATCCCCAAGGGGAATGTACTAAAAGGCTCTTTTTGAATATAGATCCCATTCTAATCTATGATTTTCTATTCATATCTATTGTAGATATAAAATATAATGAAACACTGCTTCAACCACCTGTAAATTACATTGTTCAGCTCTTCTGTCTCATTGCATGGTTGCAGCACCTCATTTGGAGGCCTTTCTTTATGTAAATCTATGTTTTTCCTAATGTAAATCTCTATTTTTCCTAATGTAAACCATCTGATTCATATTATAAGTTTCCATACTAATTTTCCAAAATTATTTCAGTTAAAACCCTCATAAATTACGCTATGCATGCTTCAGCCATTTTCTGCATACTCAAAGCCATGGGAAAACAAAGTTTTTAAGCCTAGTTTGGGAAGGAGGAACTGTTTAACTTAGCTAGAATGATTTTTTTGAGCTTAAATTCAGGGAATAGGTCCCTCATAACCTAATCTGAAATAATCTCCTGCCATTTCCCTTAATTTTATGCATATTTATAAATACACTCATTTTAGGGCCAAAATCATCACTTTTTCCCACCTTTTGGTCAATAAAATGTTGTATAAGGTTTCTGATGTTGTATTTACTAAAGGATTTACATTATAACATATGTTATGAGATTTTTTAATGCTGCATAATCAATATTTTGTCAAATATTGCTTAAATTCCAGATTTGGAACATTACAAATAGGGAGGCTCAAATATAGTTCACCCATGAAAATTATGGTTCTGACAAAGTGAGAGGGCTATGAGTTTCCCATGAGAAGCTAACCCACAAAAGAGTGCTTATCATTTACAAATAAGATATAATAATAATCCTGGATCCTGCTACCCACCAACTTGTACAGTAGCTCTAGAGGAATCCTCAAGATACCAATCAGGAAAAAAATATTTAAAAGAGAAAAAAAAAACAATTGATGCACCACAAAAACTTGCCATCAATATATCAAGAAAGAAATTAAAAACTTCCATTACAGAGCTGACCTTGAGTCTGTCATATTCCCATTTTTGTTTTACTAAATTTCCATATCATGAACTCACATCAAGGAATTATTCTTCAATTTATGTCAACATACTCCATTTGTAAATGGTTAGTATGCTTATAATGCTAGATGGAGAAAACTGCACAAAACTAGGATTGTAGATCCTTGCATTGATAAATTTGGTTTCTTGGCTTACAATGCAGTCTAAGTAATGTTTCATTTTGTTCATACTTCATTCTAAAATGTTAGAGGTGTTTTCTTTTATATTGTGTTTCCTTGGGCACCCTCATAGTACGACATGACCTAACCCGACCCGAACACGTTTCCTTGGGCGCCATCACATGACTCGACCCGACCCAACCTACCCGAACATCGAAGGCACGAGGGAGAAAATGGAAAACGGGTCACACAAACATGCAGTACAAGGCACACGGGCAGTCATAACTTAGAATTTTTGATACGACCTCCATCACACAATTCGACCTGAACGTGTTTCCTGTGGCACCCTCACACGGCACAACCCTACCCGCCCGAATGAAGGCACGAGGGAGAAAACAGAAAATGGATCGCACAAATGTGCACAAGGAACACGGGTGGTCACAACTTAGCATTTTTTATACAGCCACCCTCACACGACCTGACCCATCCCGACCTGCCCGAACGTGTTTTCTTGGGTGCCCTCACACCACACCACACGACCCGACCTGACCCGACCTGACCCGCCCGAATGTGTTTCCTTGGGTGCCCTCACATGACATGACCCGATCCGACCCACCTGAACGCATTTCCTTGGGTGACCTCACACATCACGACCTGACCGGACCGGACTCAACTTGCCTGAACGCGTTTCCTTGGGCATCGTCACATGACCCGACCTGACCCAACCCGCCCGAACGTTGAAGGCACGAGAGAGCAAAGGACAAACAGGTCACACTAACATCCACAAGGCACATAGGCGGTCACAACTTAGCATTTTTGATACGACCTCCCTCACACAATCCGACTCAAACGCTTTTCCTGTGGCACCCTCACACGACACGACCCGAACCGCCCCAACAAAGGCACGAGGGAGAAAATGGAAATTGGATCGCAAAAACATGCACAAGGCACATGGGCGGTCAGAACTTAGCATTTTCTATACAACCACCCTCACAAAACCTGACCCAACATGACCCTCCTGAATGTGTTTCACTAGGCACCCTCACACGACTTGACCTAACCCGACCTTCCTTAACGCGTTTCCATGGGCGCCATCACACGACCCGACCCGACTTGCCTTGACCCGACCTGCCTCGACCCACCCGAACACATTTCCTTGGGTGCCCTCACTCGACATGACTTGACTGGACCCGCCTGATCATGTTTCCTTAGGTGTCCTCACACCACCCGACCTGCACGAATGTGTTTCCTTGGGCACCCTCACACGACCTAACCCGAACCGACCCGGCTCACTCGAACACATTTCCTTGGGCACCCTCACACAACCTGACCCGACCTGGCCCACCCGAACGTGTTTTCTCGGGTGCCCTCACACAACACGACCCGACCCCACCCCACCCAACCCGCCCAAACGCGTTTTCCTGAGTGCCCTCTCACAACACGACCCAACCTGACCTGACCTGCCCAAAAGTGTTTCATTGGGTGCCCTCACACGACACGACCCGATCGGACCTGACCTGACCCTCCCAAACATGTTTCCTTAGGCGCCCTCACACAACCCAACATGACTCGACCCTCCCAAACGCGTTTCCTTGGGCGCCCTCACATGACCCAACACAACTCGACCTAGAGACGTTCCTTGGACACCCTCATACGACCTGACCCAACCCGACACACCCGAATGTGTTTCCTTCGGTGCCCTCATAGTATGGCACGACCCGAACCGACCCGACCCGAACACATTTCCTTGGGTACCATCACATGACTCGACTCGACCCGACCCACCTGAACGTCGATTAAGGCAGGAGGGAGCAAACAACAAACGAGTCGCACGAATGTGCACAAGGCACATGGGTGGTCACAACTTAGCATTTTTTATACGGCTTCCCTCACATGATCTGACCCGAACGTGTTTCCTGTGGCGCCCTCCCATGGCACGACTTGACCCGCTCGAATGAAGGCACGAGGGAGAAAGAGAAAAATGGATCACAAAAATGTGCACAAGGCACACGGGCAGTCACAACTTAGCATTTTTTATACGGCCACCCTCACAAGACCCGACCCAACCAGACTCGACTAGACCTGACCCGACCCGCCCGAACGCATTTCCCTTGGCGCCCTCACATGACCCGACCCGACCCGAATGTGTTTTCCAGGGCGCCCTCACACGACCCGACCCGACCTGCCCCGACTCGCCCAAACGCATTTTTTTGGGCGCCCTCACATGGCACGACCCAACCTGACCCGCCCGAACACGTTTCCTTAGGTGCCCTCACATGACCCGACTCGACCCGACCTGCATGAATGCGTTTCCTTGTGCACCCTCACACAACCCGACCCGAACTGACCCGGACCGCCTGAACACATGTCCTTGGGCGCCCTCACATGACCTAACTCGACCCGACCCGCCTGAATGCATTTCCTCAGCCACCTCACATGACATGACCTAACCTAACCCGACTCGCCTGAATGCGTTTCCTTGGGCGCCCTCAAATGACCCGACCTGACCCCATCCACCCGAATGCGTTTCCTTGGGCGCCCTCACATGACCCGATCTGACCGTCACATATTTTCGTTGATATTCCGACGTTTGGATCGATTTCATCTTTATTCTAACGTTTGGAGTGTTTCATCGCAAGTCTGGCATTGGGAGAGTTTCGTCGCTATTTCGACGTTTGGAGAGTTTCGTCGATATTTCGACACTTTTTGGCGAGATTAAAAAAATTGAGAAAAAGTTGGGAACTTTTCGAGAATATGTCAAAAGTGTTGGAACTAAAGTGTCGGAAAATTGACCATATGTACCAGTGGCTTAGATGTTCAGTGGGCCCCACTCATATATATATATATATATATATATATATAAGAACTTTTGGATTAATCACATCATTAGGATTAGGTCCTAATGATGTGACTAATCCGAAATTTATTTTATCTACATTATGGATCACAAAAGTCTTCGATCTAACTAACTATACATACATACATACATACATACATACATACATACATACATACATACATACATACATACATACATATATATATATATATATATATATATATATATATGTCGTTATCGAGCAAGAGGCTCAGATGTTGCATACCTGTAACTTCTTTAAAATTATTTGCATACAGATTATAGGCTTTCGACCAGGCCCACTTGTGTGTCTTAGCAGCTTTCCCTTGGATCCTTTACCTGTTTTCCTCTACTGGACCAAGTGTTGTGACCTTTGGCTAAGCCTCTAGGTACTAGACTTCTTTGCTAGCCTGCGAGTGATAAGTTCCCTTATATCCCACCACGCCCTTTATTCTTTGTTGTGGGTAAAACTTCATGCTAGTGTTTTAGCCCTTATCCCTTTACCTTTACGAAATTGGAACAACAACGTAAACTATGAAACGAGAAATATAAACTCAAAACGATAACTCTAGCCCAAAAACCCCAAAAAACATGAAAAAATAGCTCGTAAACGAAAAGTGGTGATGCTAGAATAACATTTTTTTTCAGAGGTAAATTTTCAACATGTTTAAAAAATGGCAATGAAAACCAAATTTTTTGTGCCAAAAACACCCTCAAAACGAAAAGTGAAGATGCTGGAATAACATTTTTTTTTTCAAGAAAAAATTTTCAACATTTTGAAATACCATGTAAAATATAAAATATCATTACTCCAAAAACACTTCAAATTTCAAAAGAAAAATGAAAACAAAAATTTACAAATAAAATCAAGAGTTAAAACGATTAAAAAAAAAAAAAAACCGAAAGTTAAAAATAATAATAAGTAAATAAAAATATATATTAGAAAAAAATATATATAATTAAAAAAAGGACAACAAGAAATCAAATATATAAAAGTATATAAAAAAAAAAGCCAAAAAAAAAAACAAACATAAAAATAGAAAAAGAAAGAAACAAATTAACCTACAAAGATAAAGATAAAAATAAAAAATATAAAGAAATAAATAATTAAACAATAAAAAATATAATTAAAGAAACAAAATTAGCTAGAGAAACAAAAAAAAAAAACTTTATTAGACAATTTAAAAAAAACAAAAAAACAAAATAAATATTACATTTAAAAAAATCAATAAAATTTAAAAATTTAAAAATAAAATAGTAAAAAAAATTCAAAAATAAAAATAAAAATATTAGACAACTAAAAATAAAAAACAATTATAATTTTTTTTAAATAAATGAGAAAAAAATAAAAAAAATAAATATTGAAAAAATTAAAATTAAAATATCTAAAAATAATAAAAAAATAAAACCTAAAACAAATTTTAAAAATAATCACAAGTAAAATAACTAAAAAAACATTAAAAAATAAAAAACGAACAGAAATATAGTTAATATTAAAAAAAAAAAAACTTAATAAAACGTTAAAAAATAAAAAAAACTAAAAACAAATTAAAATTTAAAAAAAAATTAACGACAAATATATCAAAAAATAAAAAAATGTGTGGCCCTCAAGCCTTTGGGCCGAAATTGGGTTGAGCTCACCCAGGGGCCTAGGGGGCTGAAAACCGATTCTCAGAATCAGTTGTGGGGGCAACCGATTCTCAGAATCGGCTCTAAGCCTGGCTAGGTGGCCCGAGGGGCGGCCAGCGAAGCTTGGCGAGCTCCGCTGGCCCACGGAGGCCACCCTGCGAGGCTAGCCGGAGCCTATTCTAAGAATAAAATTTTAAAAATATATATTGAAAAAAACAAAAATTAAAAAAATAAAATATCTACAAAAAACATAAAAAAACCTAAAACAAATTAAAAAAATTATCCCAATTAAAATAACTAAAATAAAAAATAAAAAATAAAAAAAATGAACACAAATATAATTAAAATTAAAACAAAAATTAAAATAGCTTAATAAAACATTGAAAAAAATTTAAAAAAAAAAAAACTTAAAAACAAATTAAAAGTTGAAAAAAATAAATAACAATTATATCAAAAAATTAAAAAATTGTGGCCCTCAAGCCTCTGGGTGGGCTCATCCTGATTCTCGGAATCGGGTTGAGCCCGCCCAGGGGGCCGAGGGGCTGAAAGCCGATTCTCAGAATGGGCTGGGGGGCCAGCCAATTCTCAAAATTGGCTCTCAGCCCCGAGGGGTAGTTATTGAGTGTCGGCGGAGCTTGGCCAGCGGGGCAAATCTGATTCTGAGAATTCGATTTTCTTAGCCAACTCATAATCGGATTTTCTTGGCCGACGGGGAAAATCCGATTATGAGAATTGGATTTTCCCTGCTGGCTGGTTAAATTTGATTTCGTCCGGGTGGCCCGAGGGGCGACCTTCGTGCAACAGCGAAGCTTGGCGATCTTCGTCAGCCCACGGCGACTGCCCGTTGGGCCACTCGGCGGGCAAATTCGGATTTTCCCTGCCAGGTGGCCCGAGCGGTGACTGCCGTGGGCCGGCGGAGCTTGCCCGGCTCAGCCGGCGCACGATGGCTGCCCCTCGGGCAACCCAGCGGGGCAAATCCGAATTTGCCCACCGGGTGGCCCAAGGAGCAGCCATCGTGGGCTGGCGAAACTTGCCCTCGGGCCACTCGGCGAGGTTGGTCGTAGCCGATTCTAAGAATCGGCTCCAGCAAGCCCCACCGGGTGGCCTGAGGGGTGGCCGTTGTGGGTCGGCAGAGGTTCGCCAGCTTCGTCGGCCCATTACGGCCGCCCTCAGGCAACCCAACTGCTATTTTTTTAAATTTTAAATATATATATATATATATATATATATATATGATTTTTTTTTAATAACATTATGTGATTTTCACTTCGTGATTTAAGATAAGAAAAAAGACATTAAAAATTTAAAAATAAAAGTAAAAATTTGTATAATGTGATTTTCACTTCATTCTTTATGTGAATCATTTAATTTTTGGAAAAAAAATGTTATTATTATTAATATTTGACATAAAATTCATAAAAATTGCTTATTTTTATACTTATTTTGGTTAATTTTTTTTCTATAAAAATGGTTTACTTGACATGTCACTTTTAGCAAAAAGAATCAAAATTTGTATTTTTATGTAAATGGTTAAAAATTCTTGTTTTTTTACTGACAAGTGTTTCATGGGAAAAGAAATATTATTTAACAACATATAATTAGATAAAATATAGAAACTTTAAAATTTTGGCTCTTTTTTTAACACTACAAAAAATCAAATATCTCACTACAAAAAAATGAAACGAAAATTAAAAAACAAAAACCTGAAAAAACACTTAAAACAAATATGTAAGTGAAGAGGAATAAGACGAGTACTTAAAAAATTGTTAAATTTAGAAAATAATTATTAGTGTTTAATACATTAGAACATTTAAAGTAAAAAATAAGTCTCCTAAAAAAAACGGAAGATTCTGGCATCAACACTTGTCAAAATCAGCATAAAAATCACTAACATTTTAAAAATAATGTTTATACTTGGTACAAAAGAAAATTTAATGTGTAAAAAACATGCTAAAAAAAATTAAGAGTACTCTCAATGAGCACTTTTCAAAATCAGATGATTTTTTGCTACCTAAAAAAAGCGGGTACTCATTTCCATTCCTATTTCAAAGTTTACATTGTTGAACCTTGATGCCTTGGTGACTCGGTCACTTTTTAATAACATTCCTTACGACTTACGGGTTGTGGGATTCCAGCCTGGCCCACTTTCCACTTGTTAGAATCTTATAACCTTTGTCTAGTTGCCCCACTGGCAGCGTATGACTCTCAATTATAATTGTTTATGGGCTTTCAACCTTCTGGGAAATATGGGCTTCTCGCCTTCTAGCTTTGTAGGCATTGTTCTCACTAGCCCGACTCCAAACTATCTCCGACACTTACTTAATAAATATTTGGGCTTATAGGCTTTCAAGATTATGTAAAATATCTGCTATAAATCAACAAGATTCCAAGATTTTGGGCTTTTGGGTAGGCTCTTCAACTATGACTTTGGTTGTCAATAAATTTTGATCCAGGAGGCCATTTCTAGACTTCCAAATACCATTGGAAATATATTTCCAAGACCTATCCAACTATGCCACTTCCAAGAGCATGTGAGCTAATCTCCTAATGTATAAATTACTTCAAATTATGGGACTCCCAACCATCATAGTCATAATATTATAGCTTCTCTGGCAAGTATGTTGATATGATTATTCTCTCCAAAATACTACAACTTCCAGGGGACTCCCACTGAGATTGACACACCGTGCACACCAATGCTAGCCCAGATGTCATCACAGCTAGCCTAATGGACATCTTTACTAGTCTAGTTAACATCAATTCCAACACACTTTCCAACTATAAAACAATTCCAATTGTCCAAAACATCTCCCCCATGGTTTTTGACATTAATGTCAACACACTTATTGTCACTAACCATATAGGAAATGCCAAGATTTCCAACAATTCCCCCCTTTGGAATTGATGAAAAAACCCCATCACTTCTCCATATTTATGGAAAATCCTCATGCTACTTCCACACTTCTCCTTTCATGAGTCACCAATGACTTTCTCTCCTCTACATGGGCCATCATAGTTTCTCTAGTAAGCTTCTCTCCCCCTTTGACATCAATGGAAAAGGGAGACAAGCTACTTCTTTTCCCCCTTGCAATCACTTATTGTCAATGACAGAGGGTCTAGTTGTTGATGTGCATTATTATTTTTAGAATTCTCTTCAAGGGTTGATATCCTTACAAAGTTACTTGAAGCCTGCCATTCAAACCCAGCTACAAACTTCATAAACAAGGAAATCTTCATGACTAAACACCAAAAAAACAAGTCCTTGCACCTTTCTTGTAGTTGTTGTTTCTCTATAAACTAGAAATATGTGATATTCTCCCCCTAAACATATATTGTCTCTTCTTAAATTCCCATCTCGTTCTCATCACCTTATGGGTCTTGGTTGAGTACTCTTTCTTCCAATGCATCTTTTGTATAAACTATAAGAAATTGATACCAATTATGAATTTTCATGGTATTGTTGTTGCTGAAAATGCCAATCATTAGTGATACATTTCAGCTTGCTCTTCACCGATGTTGTTTTTTCTAAGACTGTTCTCACTTCACTTAAGCATCCTAACAGTTAACACTGCTCCCCCTGAGATCATGCTAATTCAAATACGGACTGGTTGTTAAAATGACACTAATTGCACTAAACAAAATGATACAAATTGGACAATGTACCAGGCAAACTCTTATAGCTCCTTCAGAGGAAGAAATTCCCACTTTCACAAAATATTACTCCACATGAACCAACGACCACCAATTGACATAGTGATACCAATTGAAAGCTAAGGAAAATTCAAATCTTGTACCAATTGTGTTTCATGAACACACAACTGATAGGCATAATCTAACTCATAATCTTAAATGAAGCAGGGGTGTTTCACCCAAGATTCAAACCTTTCATTTCATATGCAATATTTTTTCCTGAGGCTGAAAATGGTCGCATGCTAATGATTACTATGCAGATCCCCCTGATTCAATGCTATCTGATCTCCTGCATCTACTTCCTTGCTTCTGCATGGGGGCTGATCTTATGGAACTGTATTAACCGTGGGCCTCTTGTCATTCCACATTTCAACTAAAACTTATATTCTTATCACAACCTAAATTGTTGTGAATACCCCTTGAAGCCATGTCGGTTTCACTCTTCTATTTATTACAATGATGAAACATTCGAAATAGTCTAATTTATCACACTAATAAGCATGGGGACTCAATCATGCCTTCAAAAATCAAATGCACTTTTGTTTATTCTTATTTGGTTGTATGCATTTGACTTGTTTGGCCTCACTTGAGGTCATCCTCTTCTTTTAATGAAGAGAACCATAGGATCTACGCCCTTTGAATAGAATGTACTTTTTTTCCACATATTTACTAGTTTATTCCTAACAACAAAATTTCTCTCCAGCTGCTCCTTTTCCCATGTTTGGATTCTCACTTGAATGTGCTTGGCCAAAGATCACTCCTCCTTTCTTTATTATTTATTCATCGAAATCCTCTTGTGGCCTCTTTACTTTGTTTGCAAGAGAGAATTAGTGTAGTTTTTGCTACTTTTTATTTCCTCCAATTTAAGTTGAATGTAGCTAATACTCACAGAGGGGTCCATAATAGGCATAATGAGGATCATTCTTCCTTTTTTCCTTCTTATTTGTTTCCTATATTTTCAGCCTGCTCCTATGACACAAAGCACTGAAGAAAAACTAGTATTCCTTTGTTCTATTTTTCCTTTTATTCTTTGACGCCTACCCTGCTGAATTTGCATGTATATGCTAAGAGACATGCTTCATCTTCTCGTATCTATAGCTTGTTATATTGTGCTCAAACTTACCACAATTATAACATTTATTATGGCTTAATAATGGAATGATAATATTTCTATATCTACCAGCATTCTTTTCAAGGCCTCTACTCCTGCCAACATGCCTTCTCCTGAAGATTCTATGCATTCTTGGGTTTTCTATAACCAACACATCTTGTTTTCTTGCATTCCATCTACATTTTATGGCTTTATGTCAAAAAATACTGTAAGAAAAATAATAACCATGAAAAGGATTTTTAGCACTAAAGATAATTTTTCTCGTATATCTTTGTCCTTGAATGGGAAAAGGACCTCTGCAGGTTATTTGTGAACTCTCTATGGTTGTCTAAATTGATGCCTCACCTTCTTCCTTGTTTCTTCTTGGATTCCTTCTGTTTCTCTCTTCGTTGTTACTTCTTAGCATTTTTTTGATGCCTTTTCTTCTCTTGTTGTCGTTGTTGTCCAACAACTTCGTTTCCTTTATTTTTGTTGGAATTTCCAACTTCCCTTACATGGGTGAATAAACCTTCATATTTTTCCTTCTCGGGGCTTGATTCTTCATTAAAACCTAAACTAGCCTTGATGGGAGGGGATCTCTTCTTAACATGAATCTATTTCAAAGCCTTTCTACTCTCCTCGAGCTTATGATATTGAGACAACTCTCTATTTTTCCTTTCTAGTTCATGTCTCAATGAGACTAATTCATCTTATAGTCTCTCACAGTGAGCTTCTCTTTCATTTAGATGAATGATTAACATCCCATTCAAGCTACTAGCCTTTTCTTGTTGACAATTTAAATCTACAACTATTTTTCTCAACTTCTCATTCTTAAGATCATTCTCGTACAACTGCTCTTTTTATTGAGATTTTCTTCTAATATCTCTTTGATCTCTTTTAGAGTATAGACTAGATTCCTCATAAAATATATCATTTTTGTTGAAATTTTCAACAAGAAACAATGAAATTGGCATCCAGAAACAAAATCCAGAAAATGGCACCCAGAAATGGCTACCATGTGAGGCTTTTGATTTAATTATCCCTAGATTAAATTGAAAGTAAATTATAATTTCATCTCTTAACAACTTGTATCAGTTAACTAAGTGAGATAGACTTATTTAGCTCAATAATTTCGAGTTGAGGGTCAAAGGTGAGGCATGTAGAGTGATTCTATTATCTGCAGGGTCTAGTTGTAGTTAATGCACTAGTGTGGTGTGAGTGTAATCAGTTAACTCAAATTAATTGAGTTAAAATCAGTTTAACTAGTTCTAACTGAGTGATGAGCTAGTGAGAGGTCAAGTGAATTAAATTAGATTTAATTCACAAGTAGTGATATATCAAGTAATTGTCGATTCACTATTAATAGTTTCATGCATGTCAATTTGGATGATGACCCAATTGAGACATAGGTTAAAGGGAAGTAAACTATCAGTTGTATTATTAGTGAATTTCCCGAGCACAATTATAAAGTCATAGGAAGGCTCCATAGGGATTGCACGATCAAGGATGGTTGGTTATCCTATTTAATAGGGAACAATTTCCTAGAGATTGCATGAGAAAGGCTAAGCTAAGCAGAGGTTGAGAATTGGCTAAGTGTGTCAATTTTTCCTAAGAATTGCTAGTAAGCTTTGAGTAGGATTAGAGTGAGACGATCGGTAGAGTGTAGGATTTTCTCAGTGTGAGAAATAATTTTATTGTTTCATGATTCTTTAACTATGTACAATATATGATCATAGAGTGGTTTTGACTAGGTTTTTTCCTCAGATACCTCCTGTGTTGTATGATTGATAATTTTCCCCAGGTTCAAATTTGCAGATTCATTCTTCAGGATCTAGAAACAGATCAAGATGTCTTCAATGGCTTAAGACTCGAATATTCACTCGAAGGAAATTTGAATTATATTTCATGGAAGGACATGATGGAGAGAGTGTTGGAGGACAATGGGTTGAAGGAATTCATAGATACTGATATTCCCAAGCTCGCAACAACAGATGCCCAACTTCTTTATGTATGGAAGAAGAAGGTAGCAAAGGCAAGAAGGATCTTGTTGGAGGGAGTTCAAGATCATATTGTCTCAAGTATCCATGGGAAGGCGACTCCATATGCTATGTGGAAGGCCTTGACACATATGTTTCAGAACAACATCAACCAAAGGAATTTGGTGTTGAAGGAAAAGCTCAGAAAAATCAAGGAGGAGGGTGAGACAGTACCAACATACTTGGAAAATTTCACTCAATGTCAAGATGAGCTTGGAAGTGTTGTTGTGACCACAACTGATGATTACTTGGTGAGCCTAACACTTCTAGGCCTTCCCAAGAGCTAGCATAGTTACTAGGACTCTGTGAATGGGAGGGAGAAGTTACCAGACTGGGAAAGTTTGTGGTTTGACTTGGTAATAGAAGAGATAAGGCAGAGCACCAGAGATGGGACCTCTAGCACAAACAAAGAATAATATTGTGCATTAGTGAGAAAACAAAAGAAATCCAAGGTAAATAAATCCCAAGGTGAATAGGGAAAGAAATACTTGTCCAAGATCAGATGTTTTCACTGTCACGAGCATGGGCACTATGCTTCGAATTGTCCACAGAAGAAGGCAAGAAAGAAGGAACCTGCAGTTGTAGCGGGTGAAGCATTGGCTTCATAGTTTGAGCTTGATTTTACTCTCATTGCATGCATGGACAACACTGTAATGGGATGCATATGGTATCTAGACAGCGATGCCTCATTCCATATGACGGGGAATAGAGATATCTTTAGTGACCTAGAGGAGAAGGACCTCCAACAACCCATAGAGTTTGGAGATGAGGGGAGGTATAGCACAACCAGCATAGGTAAAATTACCTTTCAGAGGGATTTTGGCTCCCCTCTCAGACTAGCAGATGTTTTGTATGTTCCAGGCCTAAGGAATAATCTTGTCTCTATAGCGGTATTGAAAGATCGTGGTTATGAGGTGATGTTTAGCAAAGGGAAGGTGTTCCTTAAACACATAGCCACTAGATAGGTGAAGCATATCAGTTCAAGAGTCAAGAACCTGTATGTAGTCGAGGTTGAGGATGCATGCAAGGCTGAGGAAAACATCAGTGGTTAATGACTTGGTAGTTGAGAGGGAGAAATTATCTCTCAACATGCAGCCTTAGAAGCATCTCAGAAGGTTGTGGAGCAGCCACAATTGGAGAATCATAGAGGAGACTGAGTGGAATAATAAAATCAATCAGAGACCTCCGGGAGGGGGAAATTTCGAGCCAGATGGGCAGAGGGAGTACATGCAGCCAGGTGTGAGGTGGGGCGATGTGCAAATATAATCCCAAGAAAAAATTTGGGCAGGGTCCATTGAGATGGTGTGTCTCATGGATCGAACCTAGCTATGAGGAGCCCATAGTACAGTAGTAGCAGGAAGGATCAGTTATATTGATGCAGTCAGATGTCAGGAAGAAATAAATCAAAGTGACATATGTCAGATACTGGAGCACAGATCAGAGTTGGCAGCAATGCAGAGCGCATGGATGTAGATGTCAACAGCAGTGCAAAGAGTCCAGTAGATATGTGTAGTAGGATCCAACAGTCAAAATACTCTGATGACATATGCATTATACTGATTTAGTTGTTTGGAGGCTATTCGGTTTTAGGAGAGTTTCATGTGAAAACAACACTAGAGAAGTGTTGCATGCAAGAACATTCCAAAGGTACCAGATTAGGAAAAATTGATTCCTTTCTTGTTGAGAGGGATCGTTGAAATTTGCAACAAGAAACAGTGAAATTGGCATCCAAAAACAAAATCCATAAAATGGCACCTAGAAATGGCTACCATGTGAGGCTTTTGATTTAATTATCCATTAATTAAATTGAAAGTAAATTGTAATTTCATCTCATTAACAACTTGTATCAGTTAACTAAGTGAGATAGACTTAGTTAGCTCAAGAATTTTGAGTTGAGGGTAAAAGGTGAGGAATGTGGAGTGATTCTATTATTTGCAGGGTCTAGTTGCAGTTAATGCACTAGTGTGGTGTGAGAGTAATTAGTTAACTCAAATTAATTGAGTTAAAATCAATTTAACTAGTTCTAACTGAGTGATGAGCTAGTGAGAGGTCAAGTGAATCAAATTAGATTTAATTCGCAAGTAGTGATATATCAAGTAACTGATGATTCACTATTAATAGTTGCATGCATGTCAAGTATGATGACGACCCAGTTAAGACAGAGGTTAAAGGGAAGTAAAATATAAGTTGTGTTATTAGCGAATTTCCCGGGCACAATTATAAAGTCAAAGGCTCCATATGGATTGCGCAGTCAAGGAAGGTTTATTATCCTATTTAATATGGATTAATTGCCTACGGATTGCATGAGCAGGGCTGGGCTAAGAAGAGGCTGAAAATTGGCTAAGTGTTTTCAATTTTTCCTAAGAATTGCTAGTCAGTTTTGAGCAGGATCAAGATGAGACGATTAGTAGAGTGCAGGATTTTCATAGTGTGAGAGAGCATTGTATTGTTTCATGATTCTTTGACTATGTAAAAATATGATAGAGGGGTTTTGAGCAGGTGATTTCCCCAGATATATCTTGTGTTGTGTGTTTGATAATTTCTTTCTCTTACTTGCATGTGATTAAGCGATCTTGTTTTATATTCCGTAAATATAGTAGAAGGATTCAATATCATTTTTTATTACATTACATGATCGGATTGAATCCAGTGATATATAGAATTTCTAGATAATTTCTACAATTTTATCTAGATGCCTTTCCTTGCTATCAAAGGTGCTAGCTGAGTCACCACAAATATCCAAATTCCTCTTTGTGTCCATGGAGTCTTCCATAGGTCTGAGGAGTATCCATTCTTCATCACTACCAGGGGTACTCTTATTTTCTCCAATGGATGAACAAATCTAGGATCTCTTTTCTTCCTTTGAGGTACCCTCATTAGCTATTGCTACAAATTTATATCTCTCTTCATAAAAACTATATTATTGTCTTTATCTTCAGAAAAGGAATACGTACATCTAGAGTCTAAGTGACATATCTCTTACAATTATCACAGAAAAATAGCTTCCCTCTTGAGTTGCATGGCCTCTCATTTGATTCTGCATCATATTCTCAAGATTAGTGTGCAACAACTTTCTCACAGGAAGAAATATTTTTAATATTTTGAACATATTTCCTCTGAGATTCCTTCTTCTTATTCTTTAGTCTTTTATTCTCAATATTAGCAGCCTTCATAAATTCAGGTTCATTGCTTGAGAAACACAATTCATCAACCTCCTTTGTTATTTCATAGCTTTCTCCTCCATATAGACACCGTGTTTTGTCCATCATTTCTTGTGTTGTCTCACAATGCCTCACTCTATCAGTATCTGGCTTTGTTAGCCCTTTCATGATCACCTCCTTAAATTTTGTATCGAATTCATTCTTCTCGACATACTCTACAAATAACCAAACATTTTCATTTTTGACCATCAAATAGGCTCCCATTATAATGCTCTAGAGCTCATAATTTGATCCATTTAAAAATGGAACTTCTTCTGATGTAAGCCAATTTTGATTATTCATTGTTTCCTTTTGATCTACCTTCGAGTGGTTAAGTTATTCTTGAAGGAACCTAGCTCTGATACCAATTGTTGGAAATAATTTTTAATACCTAGAGGGGGGGGTGAATTAGTATTAAGGCTAATTTAAAATTTTATGCCAATTTTCATTCAATCATTCAAAATTGGCATCCTCTAAGTGAGAAGCCATTAACAAAACATAGCAGTAGCCTTATGAATCATCACAAGCACACACATAATGAGTAGCAAACACATGTGACATAGAGGTTTAATGTGGAAACCCTTCCAAGAGAAAAACCACCAAATATTGTTAGTTATTGGATGTAAATAAGAGAACCTACTCTATTACATCAATGTTTTTCTATGAGACACCACTCATAGGAAGCACCAAATCCCTTTGATTGTTTTCTAGCTCCCACTATCAGGAAGCACCAACTCCCTTCTTTTGTAGACACCTGATCAGCTTACCAAAAACACCAATGTCATGGATTTTTTGCAAGCACCAAATTACAACTCCTTGGATTTATGCAAGCACCAATTTGTAGGGGGAACCAACCCCCAATATTTCTTTATATATCCACAAAGATGGAAGCACCAACTCCCTGGTTCACAGGCTCCAACCCACTCTCAATAAGTAACTAATGTTCTATGTATTTGGCAGCCACTCTGCCTGATTTCAACTATGTGTTCATCAACTTGGCCCACTCAATTGGCACTTCCTATGCCTGATATTATAATTTTTTCTCTTCTACGGGATTCACTTTTCTCAGCCCATGTAAGACTCTCTTATTTTCTCACTCTGTACCCGCGCACATTCTCACATCTCTCGAGCCTTTTATCTCAGCAGCATATGCATAGATCTCAACCTCTTTCTTCTACCTATGAACTCTAGGCCTTATACAACAACATAGGAACACTTCGCCTCTTCTCAGCAGTGCTTTACACATAGAGCTCTCCACTCAAATCACTCAAAAATGCTGCATCCCCACCCTAAATTTCTCAATCTCAATACTAGGTTTTGTTTCTATGATGTACACTAGTCAATGTTATCTTTGTAGTAAAACATACTACCTAGAAGCATACTTGAACACATTTTTTTCCCATGTTGTTGTCGAATAAAATTCCTTGGCCTCTGCAACCACATTAATTATGAGAATGGGATTCTAATAATTAATTCTTAGTTCATCTATTTAACAGAGAAATGTTCTCCATTCTTATTAAATGCCCACAGATATCAGAGTGTACTAAAGACGTGGCTCTCATGCTTTGTAATTATAGCTTATGCACTTAGTGTTCTTTTCCATTTAATTCTTCATAGTGTGAAAGAGAGCTCAAGCATGGTTTTCTTGAGTCAACTACTACCTCTGCAAGTCTTCATCCTTTTTGTATCAAAGCATCAATTTCTATAACCATCATTACTATAGTGACACCAAACACATTTTCATGTATGCCCCGGGATTTTTTTAATCTAGCTTTCGATCCATCCATGCATATATACAACTTATGGTGAATATGCAAGTTGGTGTATTAAAAAAATATGGCACACAGTTCCCAAGTGTTGTTGACTCATCCATACTCCATGCCTTTGAACATACACCCACAGTGCTGCATGATAAGCCCAAAGAGTTGTAATCCTTATGGTTGACCATGTTTACCACAACAGGCCCTTGGTCACCAATAACAAGTGAAACCATTTCTTATACTTTCACTGGGCCCCAATCATATATATATACACATGTTGTTATCGAGCTATAGGTTTGGATGGTTGCATGCCCATAAATTCTTTAAAATGAATTACATACACCTTACAGGCTTGCAGTCTTTTGGCCTGTCCCACTTTTGTGCCTTAGCACCTTTCCCTTAGTGTCTTTACCCATTTTCCTCCACTAGACCAAGCGTTGTGATCTTCTTCTAGGCCTCTAGGCACTAGACTTAATTGTTGGCATGTGAGGGATAAATTCCCTTATATCCTATTGTGCCCTTGATTCTATGTTGTGGGTAAAACCATGTGTCAATGCTTTAGCCCTTCACCCTTTACCTTCACTGAATTTGAACCTTGATTCCCTCGTGCCCGAATCCTTTTTTAATAACATTCCTTAAGACTTACAGGACTTCCTACTTCCATCTTGACCCACTTTCCACCTGTCGATCTCTTGTAACCTTCGCATGTCAGCCCCACTGGGAGTTTCAGGATCTCAATTAGAATTTCTTCGAGGTTGTGAACCTTCTGATAAATCTGATATTTCGGGCTTTCGACCTTCCGCACATTGTTCCCACTAGCATGGCTCCAAACTATCTTGGACATTTTTCAATAAAGCTTCGGGCTCCCAAGAAATCTCTGCTTGTTGTTAACAAGCTTCCTGGATTCCAGGCTTCCGGGTATTATTCCTGCTACCCTGACTCAATACTGTCTCGTAGCACTTATAAATAAAGTTATGGGCTTCTAGGAAGACTCTACAACTATGAATTTAGCTATCAATAAATTTCGATCTATGTAATATTTCTAAATTAGCATGCAGCTAATAATAATATTGATTTTTCTTTTAGCACCTAGTTAGGTGAATAAATGGGGAAGAATACCCATACTTATCTTTAATAAGCATAAAATCCCTCTTGATGTGAAAATGGATCATGATAATAACTAGATCTAGCACTCTCATGTGTGAACAAGGACTAATGGATGTGGACAAATTCAAGTTTGACCAAGTCAACACCACCATTGTGGGAGGAGTGGATCATCAATAAAGGCAGCTCAATATGAATGTGGATTAGTTTAGATAGTTATATAAGAGCTGGATTGAAGACCCTTAAGTGTGAAAAGGGATGGAGCAGGTTGAAGAGGTCAACTTTGACCAAATCAAACAGTGTTGTTATGGAGGAGTGGCATTGATGAAGGTACATCGCAGTTTTGGAGGGAGATTGGTTGTGCGATGGTGGAAAACCTAATGAGTGGGACCTAAGGTGAGAAGGCTCACATTGTTTATAAGGAATAGGATGGCATCCATATGAGGGTAGCTTGTGAATTATATTTTGATATGTCTGTTTAGACTCTTTCTCTCTTCAGGTGTTTAGCTAAGATTGCTGGTGTTGTTTAGCACAAGATATTCTTGTTTAGGAATTCCATATATTTCCTTGAGAGGCCTCTTGGGATAGTCCTGATCTATCATTCCACACATCCGGAATTTCGACCAAGCTTCAGTCTTTATCTATAGCATAGTTTTTGCAGAATATTGTGTTGTGTTGCAGGGTGTTGCAGTGGAGGGTTGAGAAACCCACTTTCTGAGCTAGTTTTTCATAGGAGGTGTTATCACTCAGATTTTTCTTGAAGTTGTTGGGAAGAGGAAAGGGGTCCGAGGTAACCAAAAACCAAATTTTAGGTACAGAATCTAGCCAATCTGTACCCAGAGAGGGCTCTCTCTGTAAAATTTAGCTTTGTTTTTAGAAGATATCAGGCTAGTTATAATGTTCAAGGGTTTTGATTGATTTTGGGTGGTGGAATTCAATAGCTGAGGGCAAGATTGAGTAGTTTAGTCCATTGGGCTAATGGAGTAAAAAAGGATAACTTAACTGGATTAAGTCTCTTAGAAAAAGATGGTTTCACAGGGCAAGATAATCAAACAGAGAACAATTATAAATCTTAAAGTGAATGGATCAGAATCTAAATGGATGAAAGGAAATTTAAGAATCTTTCAACACATTTATAAGAGGGAAAATTGAGTGATTAATAACAAAGAGAAATTAATAATTCTTTATTAAATAATCAAAATGCTTAAACCAGAAAAACAGGAGCAATTAAGAATTCACTCTTTAAACCAATTTAGAAGAAAACATTTAGAACAAGAATGATTAAAACCAGATTACACTAAAGCACTTTCTGATTTATTCCTTTTCATTAATCATTCGGAAATGAAACACAGATGATATAGTAAACAAATATAAATACTTCAACACATAAGAGATAGATGACTTATTGATCCGTAGTCTGACACATGAATCCTATAAAAAGTCTTTCGCATCAATTCCTCATCCAGCTAGCCACAAAAAAATTCTCCAACAGCACTTTATTCCAAATATTCAATGTTACAGCAAAGTCTAAAAAATCCACCACAAAATACTTCCAAGAGTGAAGTATTTATAGAAATTCTAAACTAAAATATCTTGAAAAAATATCAAGATTAGTTCACAAATCTCTCCAACTATTTTACATAAATAGAACTTAAGTAAAGGACACTCAAACTAATGCATCTATTTGACACTATTTTTTATGGATAGGTGATGAAAAAGAGGAGAATTCGAATTTTATCCAACTCTTAGTTGATGATGAGGCATCCAAGTCACTAACTGCTTCCTTTCTTTGTGCATTCTGCTCCAACAATTCTGCAAAATTGGGGTCAAATGATATCTTCTATTTCTCAATCTGTAATCGATATGTAAAAAGTGAAAGAGGTTATTGTAGATAAATATGTTTTTGAGATAAACCTCTTTCATTTTCCTAAAATTCCTCTCCCGATGTGCACAATAGGCTCTGC
Organism: Pinus albicaulis; assembly: GCA_034641835.2. NCBI lineage: Eukaryota > Viridiplantae > Streptophyta > Pinopsida > Pinales > Pinaceae > Pinus > Pinus albicaulis. Next base: position 1,434,717,186 of record CM076570.1, read on the forward strand.
AAAAAGATATGTAAAACAGAGTTTTACAGAATCTGAAAAATAGCCTTTAAAGATGTGCATGTATCTCTGATTCTGAAATCACTGTGCAAAAATTGAGATAGGTTTTTGTATATAGGTATCTTAGGAACAAAATATCCTTCAGTTTTGTATGATGTATTTCGGATTGGCCACAATCTTCTCTGCAAAATGATGACTTAACTGGAATTTTCTGCAAAGAGTGCTTTCCAACTTTGTTTAATATTTACAAAACCATAATAGCTGTTAGAAAAGTGAGAGAGGTTTTTGTAGATGGTCCTCTTAAGAACATAAATCTCCTTCAGTTTTGCAAAATTCATCTTGGATTGATCACAATAGTTTCTGCAAAACAATGACTAAAGCATGAAATTTCTGCAAAAATGTTCCTTCTTGTTGTGTTTTTCATCTTTTCACGTTTTTGTTCTTTTAACTGTTTTACTTTCACTTTAGATAAACTTAAATGTTGGTGAAAGTATTTTCATCTCTTTTTACCATTTTACTGCCTCTGTAATTTCTTTTACTGTTTACCTTTGACTGCTTTGTAACTTTATTTTAACTTTCACTCTGACTTTTACCTGATACACTTTAACCACTGATACTCTTTAACTGTTATGCTCTCTAACCTATGTTTATCCTTTTATCCTCATTTATCATGAATTACCATAGTACATAATCAAAAATTCATGTAAGGATAATTTTACAAAATTTCAAACATTTCTTTCCACCATTTAGCTTCCGGTATTCTGGTTCTTTGCAGCGGCAAAAAGTTCGAAGGGGATTTTCACTGAGAACAGGGTTTTTAATTTGGAAATCCCTATCTACTAGAGGCAGATAATCTAAATCTCTGTGAGGAGAATTCAGGGGTGTGACATTCAAAGCCACGGGAATTTCCATTTCTGGTTCTTGTGGATTCAGAAATGAATTCGGGGTTTTTTATGAAAAACGAGCACAATCACAGGTTCGGGGATGCAAATGTAGTTTTGGGAACTGTTCTGAACTCTGTTTCAGTTTTCTCGTGTAGAATTTAAACCAAAACCAGGTTTTTCACAGATTTTAATGGGAATTTAGGTAAATACCTATTTTCCAGGAAATAAACGGTGATGAAAACAGGCGCTGGTAATGATGGATGAATTCTGGACACTCAAATGCAATTTTGTTCAGCAAAGTAGCGGTTGACAAAGTTTGACAGTTGATTTTGAAATTTGTTGCATGGGACACTGGTCACTGCGTGAAATAATGAAAATGATGTGGGTTCTTTGTTTTATTCACAAAGTCAAAAGGTTGGCGAGTTTTTAATTTTTTAATGTATGACGTCAGCAAGTACGAAGGTTTCGTCAGGGGAGGTAGGCGGTAAGTGGTTTCCATCGCACCGCTTTTGAGGGAGGGAAGTTTTCAGTGGAGGGTGAGTGATTCCATACGATGAATGACGCGTGGCGTTGTACGATCCGGAAAACTGCTTGGCCATCGCGTGTTATCGTTCGGGCATGGATGGCTAGCGATATGAGTAATAACCGTAGATCTGAGAGGAGTTGATCAGACGATCCTCGGGAAATGAAGATGGAAGAAAGATAATACGGCGGGCCTAATGTGATTTAATATAATTAATCATATCGGGGGCGATTCTGTTGGCAGATACAAGTTATTAATTAATCATGAGGATTAATTAACCCTTATTAATATGGCGGGGATGTGGATTTGTATTTCGATTTAATTGATCAAAGTATTAAGGTTATATTTCAACCAAAAGGGGCGGGATATTAATTATTTGGGATATAATTAAAATAATACGGGAAAGGGTTTATTTATATGGGGATTTAAATAATAAAATTAGAAATTAATATGAAAAAAAATGAACGAAAGCGCTAAGTATAAAACATTAAGTTAATGTATTTAACTTATGCTTTTATGAATGGGGTTTTTGTGAAATATTGCATGATTTTCCTAAGTGAAATGGGATTTTACTTAGGAAAAGATTTCTTAGAGGTGAATGAATGTCATGATGAATGATTTTAAGTACTTAGGTTTTTCCAATTATTGGGCCGAGGCTCCGGTCTCTCCAAAAGTCAAGGAAATGCCTTGAGCCCCTCTAATTTTCAAATACCTTAGTACTTAGGGGAAATTAGTGAAATTTTTAGGGAAAAATGAGAAGGGAAGTTAATAATATGACTTTTCTTTGCTTGAAATCCTTCCAGTGTATTATCTGCCTTTGCACTTCTGATGAAAGTAAAGATTTAAGAGTTCTAGAATCATTCTCCATCACATGTAATTCTGCAACATCATCTACCTACCCTACCATTTTTTCTTCTTTATTAGGGTGCACTTAGACTGGCAAACCCTTATCACACTTTTTCTTTTACATCTGAAAATCTATCTGATTCTAACCTTATTACATCCAAGGGCTTAGATTAAACTGTTGAGCTCCTTTTATTTACTCTACCTATCTACTTATCTGCCAAGATTAAATAGTTTGGTCAAATTTTATTCTCTACCTCTAAAACATTAAATTGAAAGATGAACTAGCCAAGCTTAAATTGTTTGACTGTTCATAAATTGTGGCATAAAATACAAGTATACAAGAGAAAAAAGGTAGTGGCATTTAGACTTGCACACTTTCTTTGGCCTTTCTTTTGGTGGGGTTCATTTTCTTTTACTTTTTTGGCCACTTTTATTCTTTTCACCCTTTGATTTTTCTTTTAGGGTATACCTTCTTTACATTTTTTAAATTTTTTGATTTTTTAACTATATGGAAAACCTTTGCAACAAGAAAAGGTATGAACATATTACATAGCTCATCAAGTCAATCATGATATATGACACCTATTGGTATAGGAGTCTAACAGGAGGAAGGATTCCTTCTCTTGGGAGATCAGTTTGGAGGGTTCTTGAGCACATTTCAGATATTTGGAATCAGGCCATTCTATTTCCATCACCTACAACGTAATTTCAGTATGGAATTGCATTATTTTGGAGGGGAGCTTCAGTGAGGGAACATCTAGCTCTGTTTGAGTGTTTTCCTGTGATTGAAGGGTTCAGCCTTTCATTGGAGGATACCTTGGAGTGGATTTGCATCCGATCTATATTATTTCAGCCTCCTATCTTTATGTGCTTCAATATGTAGTTATTCTTCAATGCTTGGGTTGTAGATCACCATTTGTGTTGGGTGTATTTCAAGAAACCCTTCCCGGGTTCTCTTGGATTTGTAGAAAAGAGACTAGATCTCTGTTTTTTTAGAAATATTGATTAATATATGAGAAGATATAATTGTCTCTTTAATTTATGAGTATAAACCCTCATTAGACTGCACTGCCACTTTATGCAATAATTCTGTGTTGCAGTAGTTTTGGGGTTTCAGTGTTTTTGAGCTATACTAGGTGTGGGAGGCTTGTTTACCTCACCTAATGTGATTTTTTTCTGATCTCCTCTTGGATTTAGGTGTTATGATGTCAGATATAATGGATCCAAGGGTTGATTTTGATTTTTATGGCATATATTTCTGAAAATTTGTTTTTTATGCACGTGTTGCTGATTTTTCCCATTTGGGAATATTACAGTGGTATCAGAGCATAATCTTGGCTCAGCCTATGATTTTTCAGCCATTATGATATAAGAAGGAGAAAATATCTAAAATTTTGGAAGGAATGAGCTTGATCTCATCACTTTTCAGATCTATGAAGAACCTCTCCAAGGAGGTTAAGCATATGAAAGAGAAGAGATGTAATGAAACTTCTAGAGGGTTTCAAGAAAAGGAAGGACCATGTACTTCCTATTCTCAGAAGAAACAACCAATGTTGCAGAAAGCTCCAAAGCATTACACCTTGCCCTTTCCTTTTGAGGAAGAAGACAAGAGGCATGGATATGGAGGGCACTTAGAACATGAGATCCTGAGTGGGTACCTTGCAGAATATAAGTTTCAACCTAGATATTTCAAGGAGACTCTAACTCTTCCACAGTTTATTCAGCTTGAAGAAGAAAGGAGGCCTTATAGCAATAGGAGAATGAGGGGCAATAGATTTCTATTGTCTACTTTTGATGGATCATCCACTTGTACAGTAAGGGCTTGGGTGATGAAGGTAGAAAGAGAGGTTGCTGATATTGTAGTGTTGCACCTTGATGGTGAAGAAAACATTTGGTGGTTCAGCCATTTGAGTAATGCAAGAGTGACTGCTTTTGCAGATTTCACTCAAAGGGTGATCAAAATATTTGACAAGAAGAAATCAGAAAGGGAGGAGCCTTCACCACCACTTGAGGAGACTTGTACTAGTGTTGACACAATTATGGAGGAGCAGCCATTATCTTCAACAGTTAGGGGAGCCAACACATGGGAGGAAGGGATCCTTGTAGCCATACAAGATGTTCCAAAGCTTCACCAAGGTATGCATAAGTTTCCACTTTCTTTAATTTCAAAAAATATTATGGAGGGTTGTGGAAATATGCCTTTTCATGACCAAGGGTCAAAACATAGTGCTGATTTGGAGCAACAGACTTACACTGCCCTGTGAAGCTTTGAGTTTTTCAAGGAGGGGATAAAAAATCATCCTAGTGTGTCATTATTGAGCTACACACAACACTTGGTATTGGGGTGCGGATTTTTGGAGGATAGGATGAGATTTGTCCTAAAAAATCCAATGCAAAACTATATGTTCAACATTGAACTTGAGCATGAGACAACAAAGACACCATTGAGGAGTTCAACAACACTGTCATTGATCAGTAGTAATGATTTTTGGGCCCAATTATTATTAGAGCATTATGATGACCATTATACTCATGTGACATTGGATGAGCAAATGATCAATGAGAGACATCTTGTCTTTCATCATTGTGATGGAACTTCTAGGATGAGAAATGTACAACCCTATGAGGAGGTTTTTCCTTCAGCATACTTGGATCCTTATGGATTCAATATGACCATTGGTGTGGGGTCTTCACTGGGAGATCTCCAAGAGATTGAATTTCAACCTCCTATGAAATGCAAAGGTATAAATATGATTTGGGAGGATGGTAGTCTTCATTAGAGGAGTACCAAGATGGAGCATGGTGGGAGACACCCACATGTTGATGAATGGGTGTGTATGGTGAGCAAGAGGTTGGTGAGCCACTTGCATATTTATGACACTGGGCAGCAGGAGGCATGGCTGTGTTGGCTACTCTTGAAAGAGTTTGGCTATCATGTGACATATCCTTCTCCAAAGGGTATATTGGTGGAGGAAACTTGGTAGGACACTTGCATCATATGGCAGCAAGGAGTTTGGGTGCATTATGTTGATATGAAATTCTTCATGTTAAACATCATATCTTCACCTCATGATTTTTATGATGGAGGTGTAAGGGAGAAGCAAGAGTTATTGTTGCTTTGGCTACTCTTGGGAGAGTATGGGCAGAATTTTTCCCATACTTGGCATGATATTTCCAGAGAAAGGGATGGCACAATTGAAATGCAAAGAGGCTACCCTTCAGCCTTGGAGGATAAGGAGGTGCTTCCACATAGGAAGGAGATATCCCCACATAACAGCATGTTGGTGGATGACTTTGGCATGTGGCATGTCAAAGAAAGGATTCATGGAGTGACAAGAGCCTTATCACTAAGGCCAACAACGCTGTCACTTGGGGGTATGTTACTATTGATGGAGTGTTCCAAGGGGAGTATGCATCCCTTCACTTTGTAGACTTTTATGAGAAGATTCTCATGGGAGGATTGATCCATGGACCTCATCTTCAACCTACTCACTATGCATGGTAAGAAATGTATTTCTGTACTTATTGATCTTTTCATTGAGTATTTTCATTATCTCACCATCTTTGTACAGTGAATTGCTCCACAAGAGGGCAAGATTATTTTTAGGATTCATGGTCATTCTAGGACCAACACTTTTGATGACAACCCTTCTCTACATGACCTTGGGAAATTGTGTTTTTATTTTGATTATGCTCAACTGATATATAATGCTACTTACTACCACATAGTAGATGAGAAAACATGTACAACTAGTAACTTGTTGGAGGACAACTTGCCACATGATGTTCTAAAATAGTAGTTGGAAATACTGTGTTGTATCCACTGGGAAATCCATTGGTACTATCCAAACTTGCACATAACCTTCAACATTTTTCTGATTTGGATGCCATATGGTGATGATGTACCATTCTCTTTGTATGGGATGGATTGGGCCAACATGATTCATGATTCTATCGAGAGGATCTTTGAAGATCCAATGTTATTCTTGTCACTTGAGGGCAACATTATTGTAGCCCAAGATTAGCAGCTACTCTACACTTATCATGAGTGGAGAGAGAGACAGCATGGGGTAGGCTATTTTTTCTACCATGTTCAATTATTCAGCCCACCTACATTGCAGGAGCCAAAGGTGGAGGAGATTCTTCATGAGTTACCATTCTAGAGGGTGGCTCATTTTGTATGGATGATAGCTTAGGGATGGGATATTCACATGGGGATGTTAGACCCTAATATATATAAGACCTCATGCCTCAAGAAGGCCTCTAGACAGCACATTGTTGCCTCCATGGATGTTTTACTTCTACATGATGATAGCTATTTGGGATGCTCACCAAAAGCTAGCTTGCATACTTGGGAGGGGCAATTTGGAGATGTATTGATGAGATAGCATCATGTTCCTTGGATGAATTTATCATATGAGGATGCTACAGGAGGAGGAGAGAACGCTCTTCAGTTCTATCCTTTCAGTTGCTTGAGGACAAGCAACATTTGGGAGGGGAGGACTCTAATATTCCTAAATTAGCATGAAGCTAATAGGAATATTGATTTCTCTTTTAGCACCTAGTTAGGTGAATAAATGGGGTGGAAGACCCATACTTATCTTGAATAAGCATAAAATCCCTCTTGACATGAAAAGGGATCATGATAATTACAGGATTTAGCACTCTCATGTGTGAACAAGGACTAATGGATGTGGACAAAGTCAAGTTTGACCAAGTCAATGGCACTAATGTGGGAGGAGTGGATCATCAATAAAGGTAGCTCAATATGAATGTGGATTAGTTTAGACAGCTATATAAGAGCTGGATTGAAGACCCTTAGGTGTGAAAATGGCTGGAGTAGGTTGAAGAGGTCATCTTTGACCAAATAAAACAACGTTGTTATGGAGGAGTGGCATTGATGAAGGTACATCGCAGTTTTGGAGGGAGATTGATTGTGTGATGGTGGAAACCCTAATGAGTTGGACCCAAGGTGAAAAGGCTCACATTGTTTTTAAGGAAGAGGATGGCAGCCATATGAGGGTAGCTTGTGAATTATATTTTGATATGTCTTGTTAGCTCCCCATAATTTTCTAGATTGATTGAGATAGAAATGGACAGGGGTAACATCAAACCAAGCTTTGGAATCCAAGGACCTAGCCTTCCTGGATTCAGAGAGGGATCTCTGCAGTAGATTTAAAGATGTGAACTTGTTTGCTGATTAGGGTTGATTTTAGGCTAGATGTTAAGTGCAGGGTATTTTGATTGTTTTTGGTTGCGTATGATGCTCAGATAGATTAGATAGAAAACAAGGAAGATTTTTAAGTCATGGGGCAATGGAGTCTAACAAGGTCAAGGTAAGTTCATCAATGGTTTTAAGAGTAATTGCAGGGCCATTTTAACTTGGTTGGTGGATCTTTGAGGTTGTGAAGGATCATGAGATGGACATTAAGCTTGAGAAAAAAATCTAATAAAGGGCAGAACAGAATCCTTTATATAATTTTAAACTAAGGGAGTTATAATATTTATAAGCATAGCAAGAGAATCAAAGGCATAAGAAAAAACTAATCCATTTTATTTCAGACTGAAAGTAGATAATAATCCAAGACAAACATTCAAATGAAATATAGAAAGGCAAGAAACTTATTTAACTTTCATATATTTCATCATCAAGAGCAAAAAACATTTAAGATGAACAAATAACTATAACAATAGAAGGAGAGAAAACCCTGAACATCTAAAGTTACAGCTATGAAGGTTCCTTGAAACAAATTTAGCTAAGTAAAGGCAAAGAGCATGATTGAAACAAACTTCCTTGATAAACCTAGGCAAAGATTCTTTAAAGAGATGATTCCAAGAACAGAGTATTTAGTGGCAACAAATATGCAAGGCTAGCCATGAATCATGTAAAAACCAACTGATATAAACCATTCAATAAATAGACAAGCATAATAAATCCTTAGAGAGCAAGAAGATGAATTCTCTAATATATCCTAGCAGAAGAAAACATTAAGGCAGTGAAGGAAACAAACAGACCTAAGGTGCCATTAGCAAACATGTCTTAGTCTAAATTATTTGTCCTACTGCAACATAGAAAGATGGAAAAATATGATAAACTAGAAAACATGAAAAAAATAAAACTTCACCATCAACCAAGCTTATGGATCCTGCAAACAGTCTTCCTCCATCAACAAACAAATCAGGGCATGCATGAGCTCCAAGACATCAAATTCTCATCAAAAACTCCAAGGGACTATGTATTGCTCCAAAATAAGTCATCAAAATCCAACCAATACATAAGAGCCTCATGCTCTATTTATGGAGCAAATGAGGAGGTGGAAACCCTAAGTGGCTTCCAAAAACCCTAATTTAGCCATAAATGTCATAAATGTGCTTAATGACCATGCAAGGCCAAGACACATAATAGATAAGATAATAAATGAAAAACATCAAAACATAATTCCCTAATCAAATCAGGAGTGATTTTTCCAAGAAAATATTAAAAAACCAATTTGTCATTAATCAGTGTCTTTTGTTGACTTTTTGGCAAAAGGTTGTCTCTGTGCGTACAACCATTTCAGCAAAAAATAGGGTATGTTGAAGCTGAGTTTTTGACCCCTTCCCGGCATTGTATTTGGCCCCATGATGGCTCGTTAGAAATCCTGATGAGTCTACTTTCCAAAAATAATTGAATTATGCTGAATGGATGTCATTTACCTGCTAAAAAATCTTATTGCCCATGACTGCTCTGTGCGCAGTGCTTGGCCTGAAAAGGAGGCAGAAAGGTCAATTTTGAGGTGTTTTTTGACCTTTTGAGAGGGAAAAAAATGATCCAATTGACCTAAAATTTTGTGGGTAGACTGTTGGTTATGTGAAAAATCCAAAAATGTAAACTTCAGCAGCTGAGGATGCCCTAATTTTGTGCATAGCGCCTAGGGTGTTGCGCTCTTAGGGGTCAAAATTTGGAAAAAAACAAAAAGTTTCCGGATTTGCCTCAAAATTGGTGTGTAGACCCCTCAAGGGGTTTTAGATACCTACTGAGAAGCATCAGCCAAGATCCCGAGGCTGTCATGCACTTTGGTCCTTTTTAGATCTTCTAGCTCCATGAGGGCTTGCTTTAGTTTTCCATTGGCAAGCATGCTCTTCCTTGCATAGTGTTTGACCATTTTCTTCTGTAAGGCAAGGCCCCTCTTCACCTCTATGAAATTTTTATGCTCCTCTTTATAATAGTATATGACCCTTTGTGCCCTCTCAAATTCCTTTTCCCATTCTTGAAGTTTGGCATCCTTTTCTAAGAGGAGCAACTTAGTACTCATCTCTTGGTCCTCATTATCACTATCTATATCAACAAAAAGAGGCCCTTGAGAAGTCTTCTTGATCCTTTTGCTCCTTCTTACTTGTACCTTTTGCTCAATATTTTCCATTTTTTCTTTTCCCTTGTCCAATGTTTTGGCAGTCTGAGAAGAGATGGCCCTTTTCCTTTTAGATGAAGCAAACACATTTCTTCTCCCTCTGTGATATGTGCATGTGAGAAGGGTAACAATGGAAGTTTCAAAGGCAGTGCTATCATCATTTTGACCTTTAATTTGCTTGACATCTTCTGCACTTGCCTCACTCTGATTTTCTTTGTCATCCATGGACTGATTTTTGTCAAGACAATGATGACAACTGTCATGAATGTGATGACTCTTTTCTTGACTGTCTTGGGCACTTTAATGGCTGTCCTCCTCATCATGCTGCTCTTCTTCATCATCTGGCTACTCTTCTTCATTATCTTGCTCACTACTTTCATCTCTGTTTTCCTCTTCATCATGCTCACTACTTTCATCTTTGTGGCCGCCTTCACTAATTTCATCCTTTCCATCACTACTTTCTTCATGACTACTTCCCTCCTCTTCATTGTTTTCTTCATTTTCATCATCTTCTTTTCCACTGATTCCTCCTTGTCCATCATTATCTGTCTCAGTTTCCTCCTGACTGCTGCCTTCTATTTGTTCTTCACTAGGGCTACTGTCATCCCCCTCACTTGGAAATTTAGGGGAAGAAACAAGAGGTGAAATTATTTGTGGAGAAGGCACATGGGGGGATGATGGATGAGTGGAGGTAGATGGTTGTGAAGTTGAAGGAAAGTTTTGTTGGATGAAGGCTCGACGGTCTATAAACACATCATGTGAAATGAAGGTTTCCCAAGGTATTCCTTGTTGCTCTAGCTGATATAGGACAATCATTTTGATCAGGGAGTGGTGAAAGAGGCTTGACATTTTGCGGTCATATATTTTCTTCTTGAAAACTGAGGCCATTTTATCAATGCTTCAGAAAAGTTAGTAAGGTAGGTTCATCATCTTGACCTTGGTAAAATGCATCAACAACCTTATATGAAATGAGTAGATCTCGGAGTATCTCCCCTCAGAGTGAAAAAACTGATAATATGCCTCATCAATGCAGCATAATTCTCTAGCAAATGGGAAGAACGGAAAACAACCTTACAATTTTGTTGATAGTTGGGTTTCAAATAGGGCCCATAATAACTCAACTCCAACTTCTTTTGTTTGAACCATATCTCACCAATGTCTGGTATACCTGTTGCTTTGGAAATGATTTCAGATGAGAGCTCAAATTTCACCCCTGCTAGATTTACTTGATGGTTTTGTAAGCTACAGACAAATAATCTAGTCAAGTCTCAATGGCTGTTGACTTGCTTGACCCTTTCACAAAATTTGTAGCACCCTACATCCTGAAAGCATGAAAGGATCATAGGAGATGAAGTGATTGGAGTGGTGTCTAGGGGCTCAAATCTTTTTGCTTTTCCTCCAGGATGTTTTGGCTTGGTGGGAGTATGACTCTCATCACTACTAGTGTGATTGTCTCCCTCTGACATGATGACTAGTCCAAATACAATAGTAGGACCTTTGGTTTTTCTTGAGGGTTTTTGGGAAAACTAGGTGCTTTTAGTGGTTTTAGTTCAACTCTTTGTAAAATGAAGGCTAAGGTGAAAACAACTTTTTAAAGCTTGCACTTGGTTTTGGAGGTTAGCCCATAGTTACCCGGTCCTCTTTTTCACTAAAAACAATTTCTTCTTACAAACCCTAGGGCTTAAAAACTGATTTTCATATAATTAGGGTTTGGGCCAACTTTACTATGGATGTCCTCTTTGTTTTTTAGGAAAAGGAATGCTTGGGAGGAGGAAGAGGTCCCACCAACCTTAGGCTCTACTTGCAGAAGATTTGAAGATGAAATTTCAAAATTTGGAGCTCTTTGGAAAAATGTGGAGAAGTCTGCCAGGAGCGTAGCGCCGGTGCGTAGCGCTTGTGCGCAGCACCGGGCCAGTAGGGTCGTCGGAGCGTAGCGCCGAGTAGTATTTTGGTATTTGTTGAGTCTGTGCATAGTGCCAGCCCATATGTGTAGCGCCGGGCTCTAAGCATGTAGCGCAATGTAAATTTACACTGCCCGCCTGCCTCTTGTGCGTAGCGTCGAAGGCCAGGTGCGTAGCACCGAAAAAATTTCACAGTTTTGCCCGAACATGCTGAAACTCTCCTCCAACAACTTCTTCTGTTTTTCAAAGTGGAAAATGATGTGGGCGAGATTTTTAAAAATACCATTTATAGTGTTTTGAAAAATAAATTAAAAGGAAAAAACCCACTTTTGTAAAGTTAAAATCTGCCCATATTTTCAGTGTGCCTTTTCACTGATATTTGTTGTGAAACACACTTTTGGAAATTTTTTTGGTAAAAATGTTTACTTATGTCTCTGTCATCTTTTACAGAACAATATTTTGACAAGGAGACCTTCGTTAGGGGTCTACTGCTGAGATGTAAATCAGGGGCACACTTGTTTCTTAGGCCATTTTGACAATAACTTATGCCCAACCTTTGATATTACTTTAAAAACTCTATTTTTTACCATTTGGTAAGATGATCCCCTTTAACTGATACTCTTTGTCTTTTCTCCTTTTAGTGCAGGTGAAATAATGCCATTTTTGGAAAAACCCTAGAGAGGTGGCTTCTGTCCTTGTAATCTTTGTGATGGTTTCTTGCTTGTCGCCACTGTTTTGTTAACCAAACATAAAAACCCTGATTCTCTTTTAAACGCAGGCCTATTGTCTTTTTATTATTTATGGATGTCTCCTGGTTATGATTACATCCTATTACCCTACCTCTTCTTATTTCTAATGGCAACCTTGATTATTTATTTCAACAACGTGAACAAGGGCAACTGTCCCTTTGCAGTGTTTGTGCTCTAAGCTAAGGAGGCTTTTCTTGAAAAACTATTGATCAATCTTGGATCAAATTGTTCGACTTTACTCCTCTTTGAATACAATCTCTTCATGTAGGAAGGCATAACTTGTTGGGCACCAAATCCATCCTAGGACTCAGTGAAAACTTAGGTGACCTAATGGGGCTTTCTTGGACTTGGATTTTGGATTGAGACTTAGACTTAGGGACTACCAAGTGTGAGATAGGATCTATGATAAACTTAGTGGATTTGAATATTCAAACATCAATCATAATTGACTATCCAAAAGGGTCTATAGAGACAATTTGAGACCATCAGTGTTTGGGAGTATCATGGGAGACATAACAAAGCTATTTGACTGGTAGGTTTTAGGTGGTAGTGGGGATTTTTTTTTTAGGCAAAACAAAAACAGAGGATTTGCGCCAAAGACAAAACATGGTGAAAAATGAGTGACATGGGCCCATGATGGGCCTTCCGAGAGTAGTGGGCCAGTTATGCCTAGATAGGATTATAAAATAGCGAAAATTTTATCTCTAAGGATAATGAAGGCAGTGAGATTTTTAGAACTCACAATGTTCTATAAATTTTGTTTCTAGAAATATGGGAATAGTCATGTAGTCATCATCAAGGAAAAAAATTACTGATGACTAACAATGGCTCCACTTGGGGAGGGCAGCTCCTTTTCAGGAGGTGTCCAGAACTTCAGATTTTTGGCTTTATGGAGACCAGTGCCTTCCTCCATTGGGTAGATGTGATATTTCTTCATTTTCTAATATTTGTTTTGAGTCTATGATTTTTAAGATTTGAAAATACATGATTTATATCGCCATCATCTCTACCTACTCAATCTACTTTCCTAACATTTTTTCCTTCTTTGGGTGCACTTGAACTGGAAAACCCTTGATATTTTTTCTTTTTGAAAAACAAAAATCAAACTGTCTAAATGTACCCTTATCTCTTCTGAGCGTTCAGATTGTTAGCCACCTATAAAATTTGTTATAGCAAAAGGTGGCTAAAACTTTTTGAGCCTTCAAGGAACAAATTTTATTGCTAAAAAGTGTTGGCTCTTGAAGACTCTTGAAGGCCTCATTCCTCTGTCCAAAATCTTCATTTGCTATTTCCATTTTATACTCTATAATTTCTGCTAAATTCCAAGAGAAAGACTGCTGTAAAACCATCATTTCCCCCCCCCCCCTTCCAAAACTAACCTTCATTTTGCACCCCTTTTTCTCCATAAACTCCTTTATTTTTCATGATTCCTCTTCTTCCATTCGTGAAAATCCTCTTTACATAGTTTAAAACTCATTTTTAAACTATACCAAAACCCCCAAATCCATTGAAAACTCTGAAAAATTTCATAAAAAACAAGGTTTTTGTTACCATGGACTTAAGCCCCTTGGGCTAAGTCCTAACCACTTCCCCACCATACGCTTTGGGGCTGGAACCAAGTGAAAACCCTTTTCGGCGCTTATCACATTGCAAACATCCAAGTGAGCAAGTCTTTGTACCATTACAAAAACTCCGATGTGATTAAGCCTCGTGTTTTATAAACCCCGATCATATTATTTTTCATATAAACCATGAGCCCGCCTTCCGCGTTTAAAACCTTGTAATAATCCATTCCTGATCACCTTTTTTCTTTTGTAAAGTCATAAAACCCATTTATCCAAAGTTTTGATCTAATGTGCCAAAGTCACGTGTTAAATGAAAATAGTTAGATTAAAAAGACCCGATCGCGCAATTGCATTGGAGAAATTCACAATGGGTTGATTGAAAGACCCGCATCAAACTTTTCGATGCGATTGGGTCATATATACATAAACTCCGCTCCTCCGCCTTTCTACTCCATATAACTTTCTCCCGGGACCAAGTGTTAAAGATCCCAATGCGCTCAAATCGCATCGCAAAATTCCAATGGGTTGATTGAAAAGCCCGAGCCTGAGGCTCTGATTACAATTAGCTCTTTGATATATATGCCCCGGCCCCATCATGTTCCATATAACTAAAGGCCCCGCAGTTAGGCGCCTATCCACTTCATATGTATAAAACCCGACCCCAAAACCAAAAACTTCATATAATATTAAACTTTGGGTTTTATAAAGTTTTAAAGGGTTTTCTGCCGATTCGCTTTAAAAGAAATCCCCGCCGTTGATCGTAAGCCGATCAAATGGCCAGCGCTCATCGCATCGAAGTTTTTTCATCGCATGCCTTTGTTTTCTCCCTCCGATCGGATAACCCTCCGATCCATTTTCCACCGTTGATCTAATCCTTAGATCATCGACCCGCACTACATCGCATCGCAAGTTTTTTTCCGAGCGCATTGACATGATTCCTCTGCCAATTGCGATCCTCCAATTAGATCTGGACCGTCCATGTGTCCAGATCAGACGGTCCCAAATCATTCCCGTCTTATTCTCCCCCCTGCTCTCTTGTTTTAACCTCTTCTACGCAGATCTCCACCATTGGATGCTGCCATCCAACAGCTATGCTCCTCCCCACATCCTCTGCAGCAGTTAAACCCACAACGCAAGATTTATTGATATTTTATGTGTTTTTGCAGGATTAATGGTTTTCCATTATGTTAAAAGAAAGGGCCAAGGGCCGGGAATGACGATTCCCACGCCTTAGATTTATCAAAGAGAACCATTCACGGGGCTTTACTCCATGTCTCGTCATTTCTTCATGAGGCAGTGATGCCATACGAGCCCTGCGTGGCCCTGCACATCGACAAGACATTGTGTTATTAAATCACGATTAAAAGAGTATCAGTGTTGAAGACAGAATACAGCAGAACAGAAGATTGAAGACATATTTGTGGGGATCATGGCTAAGATTGATTATCAAAAGCCTAATCCCCCAAATTAAAACACAGTTAAAAGAAAATCATAAGTGTCTAACAGACAGAAAGGCCTCCACTGCCACACTTGAGGCGAATTGATTCCTCCCAGCTACCATAAGTGCCACCTGTGCCTCAAAGCATTCAAACAGAGGCGAAGTTATTGTTCAAAATCAGATATTTGCCTCAGCACGGCCAGAGCGTTACTTCTGCAAGGAACTTAATGCAAAAAATATCTGTAGAGTTACTCCAACATGAAACAGAGCCTCAAAGGTCAACAAAAGCTCCCACCGAGCTTAATTCATAAATGTAAATCAATTAATACAGTAACACACCTGTAAACTTCTCCATCGAGCCCCTCAAAGGCTGAGAAGTCATTAATCTATATTAATTGTCCTGAGAGATCTTTTATCCAATCTCACCTCCTCCTTCTTCTATAAATACTTCTGTAGAAGATGAGAAATTGTTGGTTGTAGAACTTTGAAATATAATTGAGCTTGAGACTTCTATCTGTAAATAGTGTTCACTGGCCCTTGAGGCTCTATTTGTGTTAGATTAGTTAGGCTGGATAGTGAAGATGATTTCTGAATTGAAACATTGGACCTGAGTACTGTAACTGGTTTGACATCAATAACAAGCTGTTTCTTGGGATCCTGGTCTATATCACTGGTGAAGTGCCCCTTTCTTTGTTATTGTTTCCTTCTATGTATGTCATATTTTTCACTATTCTCTGACAAAGAACAGCATTTACAGAGTTAGGATTTACTATTTACCAGTACCCTTCTCTGACTGATAAGCTTTATCTCAATGTTTTCCTCCAATTTGTTTATTTAAGAATGATTCAATACAGTCTAAACAGTTAGGAATGCTGGTGTTCCCTCGTCCTACTATTTTCTTTAAACATTGTTCTTGAAAGTTATTTTCCTTATTTGCTTATTAAAGTTAGACTAGAAAAGTGATGGTTTTCCCTGTTTCTAGCTTCTATTCTCCAAAGGCAGATTCTGAAGGTTTCCCTTGGTGTTGACTGAAAGCAGACTAGGTTTAAAAGTACCTTATCTGATCTTAAGTTACACTTTGTCTTCTCTTATATGTTTCATACTTTCTGAAGGTAATTATGTGGATTATTGGATTGTTTGTCAATTAAGCTGCTTTAATACAAACTTGCCCAAGAATTCAATGGTTAGCCCTGTCCTTGGTTGGTTTTAAACAGTTACTTAAGAGGCTTTTCTTGTTTGGACTGAC
The DNA here is from genome assembly GCA_034641835.2 of Pinus albicaulis. Classification (NCBI taxonomy): domain Eukaryota; kingdom Viridiplantae; phylum Streptophyta; class Pinopsida; order Pinales; family Pinaceae; genus Pinus; species Pinus albicaulis. The sequence continues at coordinate 1,434,733,726 of CM076570.1, forward strand.
TATAATTCCTTCGTGAAATTATTATCAGTTTCCACCCCTCCAACACTTTATTATTTCCATTCTATCACTCTAATCTCAATAATCTTGTGATATAGATGACTTTCCCCTTGGTTCACTCTTGATGTTGTTTCTCAATTAAAGCCCTGTTATGACTCCATAGCCCAATGGACTAAAAACCAGCGTTATATCTATCTTTTTAGCCAAAACTGTTCTATTTGCTTGCAACTTCTCACCTTTGAAACTCTTTGCATTTAGGACTTTCCACTCAAGCCATATTCCTGCTCAACCATCCAAAAAACAAACAAAACCCTTGGCCTTCATAACTAGCCTAATATCATTATCCAAAACTTCAAAGACAAATCCATCTTTGCACTTATTGGAGAGATCCCTCTCCGGATTCAGGAGGGCTAGATCCTAGAATCCAAAAGTGTTTGAAATAATGTTGCTTCTGCAGTTTTAGTCTCACCAATCTGCTAAAATTTCAGATTCCTAACACAGATTAGGCTGATGAACTCTCTTTATTTTCTACCTAGTCTACTTATTTGTCAAGATTGAGTTGTTTGACAAATTTTATTCTCTAGGCTACTGACATGAAATTGAAAATATGTCTAAACCAGGATGATTTACCATAGGTTGTGGCATTGAAACAAGCTGCACACAAGTGTTACTTTTTTTATCAGACAAAACCTAGGAAACATAAGGGCAACATATGTCATTTGTTAAACATCCCTATTTTCCTCTTTGGTTTAGATTTGAGCATGTGGAACCAACATCTCTCATTCCTAATCTACACCTGTTGACAAGTCAATATTAGATGCTTTGACAAGTTTTTCTTTCACTAACTTATCAGAAAAATAAATTAAAACATGTTCAACCATGATTAGGCTAGATGACTGAACAAGCCTTCTCTTTTAAAACAAACAAGTAGTGGCATTTAGACTTGCACACTTTTAGCATCATTATTTTTTGGGTATGGGGCTGTACCTTTCTTTCAAACTCTGCCCTCTTTTTCCCTTTTTTATTTTTTAGGGATTTTGTCCTTTCTATTCCTTAAGCAAGTAATTTTTATGTACAGTGAGTAGCAGATTAAAATTCAGGAATCTTGACAAAAGTAGTGTTTGAGCATCCTCCCATTGACAGGACCTCCAAACATTTCAGCTCCATCAAGCTCTTGCAAAAAGAAAGCATTGTTACCTCTAACTGAATGAATGATGTAAGGGCCTTTCCATAAATTTTCAAACTTTCCATTTTTGCCCTTGTCTTCCTTTCTTGAGTCCCATTTCAAAACCATGTCTCCAATTTGGAAATCATTTGCCTTGGTTCTCTTATCAAAAATCTTCTTGATATTGTCTTGTATTGCTTGTGTTCTTTTGTAAACTTACTCCCTTGAATGTTGCAAATGAATGGTTTGGTTCAGCCTTCTTTGCATATCATTTTCTTTTGATTGTACCTCTTGGAGGAGCTTCATGACTGGGACTCCCAAAGAGGTGGGGAATACTGCATCCATGCCATACAACAGTTGATTGGGAGACATGCCAATTGATTTCTTGGTGGTTAGTCTATCAGCCCATAGTGCATGCACTAGTTTTCCATGCCATGCATTTTGATTCTCTTCTAGGAGCTTCTTAATGATGTTTACCAAGCTCTTATTAGAGGACTCAGCTAGTCCATTGCATTGTGGGTAATAAGCAGTGGAGTGGCCTAGGATGATGTGATATTTATATAAAAATTATACCATTTTCTTAGATGTAAAGGCAGTAGCTATTTGTGCTCAACCTAGTGTTCGTAAATTGAGTTCATTAATTGTCAACCAGGGCTAGTAAACTACTGAAGTGTGGTGCACTATATGTGCCTAGGTATTTGTTTCTCACTACGTTGTGTTTAGTTTTTTATGATGTTTTTGGTTCTATGGTTTTATGTTGAAAAGGGAAAGAACTAAGTGCTAGTGAAAAGAAGCTATTGATTGTGTTAAAATAGAACAAAGCCTAAACTATGGATGGCAAACAACAAATTCAAAGCTTGATAATGACTTCATTGCAAGGGAATAAATCACAACATGAACTTGAACTTATCCAATTCATTCATTAAATATGTGTTGGAAGAACTTGAGAAATGGACAAGTTAAGTGTAAATGAAGTTCTCCTAACTAAACAATCAAACAATCAACTTACAATGTTACAACATCTCATCCATGGTTAAAGGTTTATTGGAACATATTTGGAAAATAACATTTGTAGCATAATAAGATTTCTACTCTAAATTAGCTTCTAATGCTGTTTTGCAACTCAATCTATCACCACTAGGCCTCACTCAAAAGTTATAGATTTCTTTTTAAAATAGTCTTTGAGAAAAGGCTTATTTGTGAAATGGTAAAAAGGTTGCAAAATACTCCAGGTCTTAGACTGATACTAGCTTCTGTCCAAATGATTATGTATTAATATGAGGTTGGAACAAAAGAAGTTTTGTAAATAATGAAGACCGTGGTATTTAAATTTAACAACTAATACAATTTAAAAATGCAATGGATAACAACTAAACTGGAGTGCTATTACAGTGAGCTAAGACTAAACTAGAGTGCTACTAGACTACTTGAAGTACATTGAACAATGTTAAATTAAAATGCCATTATCAAACTTGAAATGTAGTGATACAGCTGAACTAAATGCATTCTACCTCCGTAGTGCTGTAACTAAATTAACATGCAACTAGTCTATGGAATTCTACAGCCCATCTCGTTCAATATGAATGATATTTTGGAAGAGTTTGTAAAACAAGTATGGCTGTATTATTCAATGCAATTGAATATAAACATAAGACTGAAAGAAAATACAACTAGAATCTAAGACACCACAGCCGTTTCTTATTCGTTGTTAATGATATTTTGGAAGAGTTTGTGTTGTGTAACCAGCTCCAAAAATAGAAGAAAAGAGATATCCACGCCTTAGAAATAAGCCACTTCGAGGGGGCAACCTCCAATACATTACATAAATGAAAAATTCTTGGATGATACAATTTACAAAACCTCCTTTCTATAGATAGGAGTCCATGGGGCCATAATGTAATCCTAGTGGGCCACAATGTAATCCTAGCCGACCTAACAATAATAATTTAAGGGCACAATAATAACAAAATGGGGGTTACAAGGGTACAATAATAACAATAAGGGGGGCTACACTAACATACTAAGGGGCTACACTATTAATATAGGTACTTAACATGCCCCTCTCCTTCAACAAGTGTTGTCCTCAACGCTTGATTATTTCTTGATGCTTCTGTATAAAATTCCCATCCTCCCATGTGAAATATTCTACAGGAAAGTTCTTCCACTTGCTGAGATACTCTAAAATTGATCGTACTTGTTGAGTTCTTGTTTCTATGACTTCTTCATAACTTCTTTCGATATGATGTTGATCTTCCTGTTGTTTCATTAGATTCTGCACCAAAGTTGGGTTATCCTTTGAGAGTTTGAGAACTTGTTGTTGATGCTCGCTGTGATCTTCCACTAATTTATCATCCATATTAGCTATTATTTGATCCTTCAAACCATCCAACTTAGCCTCCATTTCTGCTTTTAAACCATCTATTTCATCTTCGGTTTCTCTTCGTAAGATCAAAATTTGTTGCACTTGGTACCGTAATTTTGATATCTCATACTGCAATTCTTCCTCTTCCTGTGTCATAGTATAGATTTCTGAGGGCATAATGGGTGTTGAATTATTTTTAGGAGGCATCTCAGAACCCAATACTGAAATATATGCTCAATAGGCCCTTGTAATCACTTCAAAAATTTTCAAACAAGATTTATGCAATTCGAAAAAACAAATAAACACCTTTTACTTGCTTTTGAGGAGCTCGATATTGAAATTGTGATATCTCTGTGATTGTAGATCTTAAATATCTGCAATTCAGCACTGTATTAGCCCTCTGAATTCTCTTTTTAATGCCACAGGTCTGACCTGATTTGGATTCTCCAAGACAAATTTGTGTCCAATCTCCCACAATGACCTAATTATGGACTGGTTCAGTAGAGCAAACTTGTATGACTTGCCCCGTGTCACTGTTTTGTTCTTTGTCTCTGAAATTGATAGCCAAGAAACTACAGGCCGTGTAATTGCGACCACTTTTGACGGTACTCCAATCCAAACTCCAGAGAGAGAGTTATTGAACTTTTCCCACGATCACCTCTTTGAGATGAAATTCAGGACCCTGAAAAAGCACTACCTTCCACAGATCATATCTCCAAACATATTGCGAACCAAGCTCTGAAATTTTTTGATGAATTTCCTCAGGATTTCAGCTTCGTACCATATGAATTTCAGATTCTGAACCTTCGTAGAAAAAAATTTATAGCGAAAATTCCACGATGACCTGTTTAGGAGCCTGAAAAAATACCTGACTTCCACAGATCATATCTCCAAACTTATTGCGAACCAAACTCTGAAATTTTTATACAAGCTTCCTCAGGATTTTTTCTTCGCACCCTAAAAATTTCAGCTTCTGAAACTTCGTAGAAAAAACGTTATAGCGAAAATGCCACGATGACCTGTTTGGAGCAGCGAAACCCTAGAATCCAAAGCTCTGATACCAAATGTTGAGTAACCAGCTCCAAAAAATGAAAACGCCTTAGAAATAAGCCATGACCTCCAATACATTACATAAATGAACAATTCTTGGATGATACAATTTACAAAACCTCCTTTCTATATATAGGAGTCAGCAGGATATATGTAATCCTAGTGGGCCACAATGTAATCCCTAGCCGACCCCTAACAATAATAATTTAAGGGCACAATAATAACAAAATGGGGGTTACAAGGGTAAAATAATAACAATAAGGGGGGCTACACTAACATACTAAAGAGGGCTACACTATTAATATAGGTACTTAACGGTATTGGGCAACATTCGAAGACGTGACACTTGATGTAAATAAACAAGCAACTAAAATCTACAACACCATAGCTATGTCTTATTCATCATGATGATATTTTGGAAGAGTTTATTAGAGTAGGTCTAACTGTGATAATTAACGAAAAAAAATGTGACTAAAACCTACAATACCACAGCTATGCCTTATTCATCGTAATGATATTTTGGAAGAGTTTATAAGAGTAAGTCTATCTGTGATAATTAATGTAAACAGATATGAACATAAACTTCAAAAACTTTCCTAGGCTAGAAATGAAAACGAGACTAAAATACTTATCTAAACCATATAAACAAGGCTGCTCAGGAGGCAGGGGCCCTCTACCACCGGAGTATCACGAAATCTACTTCAAGGTTGACTCAACGCTTCCAAGGAAATGATACTTCTTGCATTAAAAGAGAAATTTCTTCAAAACAGAGTGTTTTCGTACTTCTGAAATCTAGCAGTAAAACACAAAATCTAACCTTGTCCCTCGGTTTACCGAGTCATATTTATAATCAAAATTACATAACTGTCTTGAGATAACCTAGGGATAATTGTCTTTCCAAATTAAAATTGAACTAGGACTCTGATGGTGGTCTTGTAACATGATTAAGGACATCTGGACTGTCCTTGTCCTATTAGGAGTCTATCTCCTAGTTTGAGTTCCCACGTGCTTAACCACCTACAGAATTCCATTCAAACTTCGTGGAGAGCAACAAATGATGAGGGCATGATGTGGAATACACCCATATGTGTTTTTCTCCAAGATGACACCTGGAACTTGTCATTGGATGAACACGAGCACAGAGAATCGTACTAGCTACGAGTGTACGTGCAACGTAGATCTAGTTCAAAGTACTACGGTAACTTGGGGAAAATCATAAAAACATAGCAAGTTAGTCATGATATATATTCTTCAAGAAATTTTAACTAATTCTATTGATCATTTGAGCTTGTGATTAATAATGGACAAAGGAAATGGAGTGGAATGTGGTGGAAGAGAGAACATTTTTGGAGCTCAACATACCCCCACTGCTAGATTCTTGCATGTCCTCATGCAACTATTCCATGAACTCTGAGACCTCTGCAAGAACATCCAACCCTCTTCTTCTACTTTTCCTGGTAGTCAAAGGCCTTCTGGGCTTCCTTATGACTAACTTGAATCTCAAATTTGTGAGTGCCTTGGTTAACTTTTTATTCTTCTTCTTCAATTTTTCAGTGGCCTTGTACAACTTTTGCGTTTGTAGAGATAGGATTGAATTCATATCGGTTTTGAGTTTAACCTGCTCTCTTAGAATTTCATTCTCATTTTTGATATGCCTGTTGAGGATTTCCAACTCATATTTATCTCTCCTTAGGATATCAACTGCAGATTTTGGTGGACTAGGTGTTCTGTCTCTACTTTCCGAAGCTCTTTTCTCTAATGTCTCAACATAGTTGTAAATTTCTTGCTGTGTAGGGTCTATTTCAGGGGCTTCTTCATAAAAATCTTCCCTGGTAGGTGTTTCTTCGTCCTCTATGTTTATGACTCCATTTTGTTTAACCTTTGTTTTCTTTAGTATCCCTCTAAGTCTGTGGCACTTCTCAGTTGAGATGGCCCTTCTCCTTTCTCTCTGGCAAATTTTCTTATTGCCCTCTCTTTCTTAAGCTGCTTCTTAATCTGACTCAATTTCTCAAAAATCATTTCTTCACTACTTTCTTGTATTGCTTTACCAGTTTCAGTTTTAGAGGTTTTCCATCTTCTGCTTCTTTTTGTAGGCTTGTCTTCAGGTGGAGGTTCCTTGGGTTCTTCAAAGTGATTTCTCACTAAGAACTCTTCCCAATTATCTCCTATTTTTCTCAAATGATGTTCAATCAAAATTTTGACTAAACCATGGTTGTATAAGGTTGTTTCTAGAAATTGGACTCTCTTTTGTACACTTGAGGCCATTTTCTTTAAACTATGAAGCAAGAAAAAGGGCAGATTGAGTTCTTCTTCTAGGAAATGCATTATCAAATGAATATGATAAACATAGAAAGTACCATATCTCCCTTCACAAGTGATGAATTTTTGCAAGATAAGCAACATGTTCCTCCATTTGTTCTTTAATGCAGAGCTAGGGATACCCTTTTTGAAAATGGTAACATCCATACCTGGTGACTTAAGTATCTGCTTCCATGCTTCGTTATGAAATTCTCTGTTCTTGAACCACCTTTCTCCTTGTCTAGGAAATTCAGTTGCTTCTACAATAAAGGCTTCAGTAATGGTGAATTTGATGTCTCCTATCTCGACCTCAGCTCCATTGAATGATCTTGCAAACGTTTTGGTCACCTTTTTGTGAAACCCACTAAATTTTTCAAAGAATTGCAACCATCGTGCTTGCTGCAACATTTCTCTGCTTTGGGGATAATCGTCCAAGTACTTAGTACCAACTGGTTCAGTCCTCACTATGAGGCCCATAATTCCTCTCTCCAATCTTGAAATTGTTGCTCCTATGTTCACGGTGACAATGGCTGTTATAGAGATGCCTCTGTTTCATAGACTGGAATGGTTAAAGGTTGGCTACGGAAAAGAGTGATATGGAGTGGTTACGGAATGGGTATAATGAAGTGAAGGTGAAGAAAACAAATCAATGAGTGAAAAGACCGCGGAGATATTTTGTAACGAATTCAAAAATCATCATTAAATTCTTTGGCTTGGTGATGTGACTAATCCAATCACTTCATCACTTTAACCGTTTAGATTTTTAAATGATGATCAGATATGGGATTTGAAATGGTGGAATAGAAGGATTTTTATCCAAAGTTTTGCGGGAGGTTTGTTCGACATGATCAACAAAATTAATTAAAACAAATTTTTGAATTATTCATAACTCAACTATACTAAAATTTTTCATGATATGTCATTATCATCAGAACTTTTACCTTTTCCTTTCATCTGACTTTTGTAGTCTTTATATGCTTTGTTCTCCCCTGGAAATCATTAATTTTTGAGTCTTCATAAACTTCTTGATTTTTCTTGTTCATGGATACGCAGGATCATTTTGTTGCAAATCAAATGATTACTGGTTAGTTCCTTTAGGATCTGTAGCTGTAGAATGTCTGTCTAGCTGCAGAAAATTTGATTAGCTGCAGAATGTCTATTTGATTGCAGAATGTACCTATAGAGAATTTGAAACATAAAATGGAATGGTTTGGAGCATGAGTGAAATTTTGTATGGAATGAGTGAAGATGGATAATGAAATATGGTATAATGGAATATGAATGAAGTGAATAATGGAGTGGAATGGATCACAACTCATGAAATGGAGTGAAGTATGAGAAGTAGCCTGCAATTCATGATATGTATTATTCAATTGCAGAAAGACATTAAAATTTAAAAATATGGAATGTAAATGAGGTGGACCATGGAGTGAGATGAATGAAGTGTGGATGAATGAATGAAATGGAGTATGGATGAATGAATGAAATGAAGTATGGATGAATGAAATGGACCATAAGTGAAATGGATCTGCACTTATGATTTTGTAGCAACTGCCTGCAAAAAAAAACAAATTTGAAAAGCTAAAGTGTCAGAGAGATTCTGATTTTCACTCTACCTTTTCTGTATAAACATGCTAATCAGTGATTATTTTTCATGTTTATACTTTTTGATATTTGACTTGAGAGAAAATCAAATTCCTTGGTGTGCTTCCTTATCACTATTTTCCTGGAATTTCTTGACAAATTCTTCTCTTGAAAGTGGCTTATGATACAGCTTAAATCTATGACCATTCACAAGAAAAGTGACCTCTTCTTCATCTATTGTCCTGATTTTTATTGCCCCATTGTCAAAAAATTTCACAATTTCATATGGCCCATGCTAATGTGTTTGGAATTTACCTTGAAAATCTTTGAACTTTGAATCAAACAAGAGAGCCCAGTCACCTTCTTTGAACTTATTTTCCTTGATATACTTATCATGACATCTAGTCCTTTGCTGCTGGACTATACTTGTTTTCTGAACTGCATATTGTTTGATCTCATCCAATTCATTAATCTGCTCCAATATGTGCTTTTGTGCCTTTGTTAGATCAAGTCCTAGCTAAACTGCCATTTTAAAAGTTTGAATCTGAAACTCTATGGGAAACAAAACTTTTTTTCCATAAACAAGTTCATAGGGAGTATGACCTATTGTGCTTCTCCATGTAGTTCTATAGGCCCACAAAGCTTCAGGAAGCCTATCTACCCAATCTCTTCTATGTAAATGAACAGTCTTTGTTAGGATCCCTTCAATGAATGACGCGTGGCGCTGTACGATCCGGAAAACCGCTTGGCCATCGCGCGTTATCGTTCGGACGTGGATGGCTAGCGATATGAGTAATAACCGTAGATCTGAGAGGAGTTGATCGGACGGTCCTCGGGAAAGGAAGATGGCGGAAAGATAACAGGGCGGGCCCAATGTGATTTAATATAATTAATCATATCGGGGGTGATTCTATTGGCAGATACAGGTTATTAATTAATCATGAGGATTAATTAACCCTTATTGATATGGCGGGGATGTGGATTTGTATTTCGATTTAATTAATCAAAGTATTAAGGTTATATTTCAACCAAAAGGGGCGGGATATTAATTATTTGGGATATAATCAAAATAATACGGGAAAGGGTTTATTTGTATTGGGATTTAAATAATAAAATTAGGAATTAATATGAAAAAATGAACAGAAGCGCTAAGTATAAAACATTAAGGTAATGTATTTAACTTATGCTTTTATGAATGGGTTTTTTATGAAATATTGCATGATTTTCCTATGTAAAATGGGATTTTACTTAGGAAAAGATTTCTTAGAGGTGAATGAATGTCATGATGAATGATTTTAAGTACTTAGGTTTTTTCCATTATTGGGCTGAGGGTCTGGTCCCTCCAAAAGTCAAGGAAATGCCTTGAGCCCCTCCAATTTTCAAATACCTTAGTACTTAGGGGAAATTAGTGAAATTTTTAGAGAAAAATGAGAAGGGAAGTTAATAATCTGACTTTTCTTTGCTTGAAATTCTTCTAGTGTATTGTCTGCCTTTGCACTTGTGATGAAATTAAAAGATTTAACACATCTAGAGTCATCATCCATCACATGTAATTCTGCAACAACATCTACCTACCCTACCTACTTTACCCTACCATTTTTCTTCTTTATTAGGGTGCACTTAAACTGGCAAACCCTTATCACACTTTTTCTTTTACATATGGAAATCTATCTAATTCTAACCTTATTACATCCAAGGGCTCAGATTAAACTGTTGAGCTCCTTTTATTTATTCTACCTATCTACTTATCTGCCAAGATTAAACAGTTTGGTCAGATTTTATTCTCTATCTCTAAAACATAAAATTGAAAGATGAACTAGCCAAGCTTAAACTGTTTGACTGTTCATAAATTGTGGCATAGAATACAAGTTGCACACAATTTTATTTATTACATAAGAGAAAAAAGGTAGTGGCATTTAGACTTGCACAGTTTTCTTGGCCTTTATTTTGGTGGGGTTCATTTTCTTTCACTTTTTTGTCCATTTTATTCTTTTCACCCTTTGATTTTTCTTTTAGGGTATACCCTCTTTACATTTTTTAAATTTTTTGATTTTTTGACAATATGGAAAACCTTTGCAACAAGAAAATGTATGAACATATTACATAGCTCATCAAGTCAATCATGATATATGACACCTATTGGTATAGGAGTCTAACGGGAGGGAGGATTCCTTCTCTTGGGAGATCAGCTTGGAGAGTTCTTGAGCACATTTCAGATCTTTGGCATCAAGCCAATCTATTTCCATCACCTACAGCGTAATTTCAACCTGAAATTGCATTATTTTGGAGGGCAGCGTCAGTGAGGGATCTTGTGGTTCTGTTTGAGTGTTTTCTTGTGATTGAAGGGTTCATCCTTTCATTGGAGGATACCTTGGAGTGGATCTGCATCAGATCTATATTATTTCAGCCTCCTATCTTCATGTGCTTCAGTTTGCAGTGATTCTTCAGTCCTTGGGTTGTAGATCACCATTTGTATTGGGTGTAATTCCAGAAACCCTTCCCGGGTTCTCTTGGATTTGTATAAAGGAGACTAGATCTCAGTTTTTGAGCAATATTGATTAATATATGAGAAGATATAATTGTCTCTTTAATTTATGAGTATAAACCCTCGATAAGCGCACTTCCACTTTATGTAGTAATTTTATGTTGCAGTAGTTTTAGGGTTTCAGTGTTTTTGAGCTATACTTGGTGTGGGAGGCTTGTTTACCTCACCTAATATGATTTGTTTCTGATCTCCTCTTGGATTTAGGTGTCATATTTTCAGATCTAATGGATCTAAGGGCTGCTTTTGTTTTTTATAGCATATATTTCTAAAAATGCGTTATTTATGCATGTGTTGCTGATTTTTCCCATTTTGGGATATTACAGTGGTATCGGAGCATAATCTTGGCTCAGCCTATAAGTATTTTGCCATTATTCTATAAGAAGAAGAAGAGAAGGAGAAGAGATATAAAATGGTGGAAGGAATGAGCTTGGTCTCATCACTTTTCAGATCTATAAAGAACCTGTCCAAGGAGGTTAAGAAGATGAAAGAGAAGAAATGCAATGAAACTTATAGAGGGTTTCAAGAAGAGGAAGGACCATGTACTTCCTATTCTCAAAAGAAATAACTAGTGTTGCAAAGAGATCCAAAGCATTACACCTTGCCCTTTCCTTTTGAGGAAGAAGACAAGAGGCATGGAGATGGAGGGCACTTAGAACATGAGATCCTGAGTGGATACCTTGCAGAATACAAGTCTCAACCTAGAGCTTTCCAGGAGACTCTAACTCTTCCTCAGTTTATTCAATTTGAAGTAGAAAGGAGGCCTTGTAGCAATAGGAGAATGAGGGGCAATAGATTTCTATTGTCTACTTTTGATGGATCATCCACATGTACATCAAAGGCTTAGGTGATGAATCTAGATGCATTCTTCCTACTACATCCAGTGGTAGAAAGAGGGGCTGTTGAGATTGCAGTGCTGCACCTTGAGGGTAAAACAAGCACTTGGTGGTTCAACCATTTGAGTCATGAAAGAGTGACTAATTTTGCAGATTTCACTCAAAGGGTGATCAAAATATTTGACAAGAAGAAATCAGAGGGGGGGGAGCCTTCACCACCACTTGAGAAGACTTGTACCAGCGCTGACATAACTATGGAGGAGCAACCATCATCCTCAGCGGTTGGGGGAGCCAACACATTGGAAGGAGGAACCCTTGTAGCCATACAAGATGCTCCCAAGCTTCACCAAGGTATGCATGAATTTCCACGTTTTTTTATTTCAGCAAATCTTATGGAGGGTTGTGGAAATTTTCCTTTACATGACAAAGGGTCAACACATACTGCTGATTTGGAGCAGCAGACTTGCACTGTGTTGTGCAGCCTTGAGTTGTTCAAGGAAGGGGTAAGAAATCATCCTAATGGGTCATTATTGAGCTACACACAATATTTGGGTTTGGGGTGTGGATTTGTGGAGGATAGGATGAGATTTTTCCTGAACAATACAATGTAGAACTCTATGTTTATCATTGAGCTTGAACATGAGACAACAAATACACCATTGAGGAGATTAACAACGCTATCATTAAGCAGCAGTGAGGAGTTTGGGGCCCAGCTGTCATTAGATCATTCTGATGACCATACAGTTTTATGTCATTGGATGAGTAGATGATTAATGAGAGACACTTTGTCTTTCATCATTGCGATGAATTTATTAGGATGAGCATTGTACAGGACTATGACGAGGTTTTTCCTTCAACAACTTGGATCTCTATGGATTCAAGATGGTCATTGGTGTGGGGTCTTCTCTAGGAGATATACAAGGTGTATAATTTCAACATCCCATAAACGTAAAGGTAGAAATATGATTTGGGAGGACGGTAGTCTTCATGGGAGGAGTACCAAGATGGAGCATGATCGAAGGAACCCACATGTGGATAAATTGGCATGGATGGTGAGCAAGAGGTTGGTGAGCCACTTTCATATTTATGACACCAGGTAATAGGAGGCATGGCTGCATTGGCTACTCTTGAAAGAGTTTGGCCATCATGTGACATAACATTCTCCAAAGGGCATGTTGGTGGAGGAAAGCTGGCAGGACACTTGCATCATATGGCAACAAGAAGTTTGGGTGCATTATATTGATATGACACTCTTCATGTCAATCATCATATCTTCACCTCATGATTTGTATGATGGAGGTGTGAGAGATAAACAAGAGTTATTGTTGCTTTGGCTACTCTTGGGACAATACGGTCATAAATTATCCCATAATTGGCATGATATTTTCAGAGAAAGGGATGGCACAATCAATGTGAAAAGAGACTACCCTCGAGCATTGGAGGATAAGGAGGTGCTTCCACATAGGAAGGAGATCTCCCACATAGCAACATCATGGTGGATGAATTTGGCATGTGGAATGTCAAAGAAAGGATTCATGGAGTGACAAGAGCCTTATCACTAAGGCCAACAATGTTGTCACTTGGGGGTATGTTTCTATTCATGGAGTGTTCCAAGGGGAGTATGCATCCCTTCAATTTGCAGACCTTTATGAGAAGATTCTCATGGGAGGACTCATCCATGGACCTTACTTTCAACCTACTCACTATGTATGGTAAGAAATGAATTTCTATACTTATGGATCATTTCATTGAGTATTTACATTATCTCAGCATCTATGTACAGTGCATTGCTCCACAAGAGGGCAAGATTATTTCTGGGTTTCATGGTCATTCTAGGACCAACATTTGTGATGGAAGTAATCCTTCTTTGCATGACTTTGGGAAAGTGTGTCGTATTCCTATTATGCTTTGATGATATATAATTTTGCTTACCACCACATAGTAGATGACCTAACATGCACAACTAGTAACTTGTTGGAGGACAACTTGCCACATGATTTTCCAGAACATCAATTGGAAAGACTGCACTGTATCCACTAGAAACACCATTGGGACCATAAAAAATTGCATATAACCTTAAGAATTTTTTTGATTTGGATACCATATGGTGATGATGTACCATTCACTTTCTGTGGGATTGATTGGGCCAGCATGATTCATGATGATATGGGAAGGATCTTTTCAGATCCAGTCATCTTCTTGACACTTGAGGGAAACATTATTGCAACCCAAGATCAACATCTACTCTGCACTTATCATAAGTGAGGAGAGAGACAACGTGGGGTAGGCTATTTTTTCTACCATTCTTAGTTATTCAACCCACCTACATTGCAGGAGCCAAAGGTGGAGGAGATTTTTCATGAGTTACCATTTTGCAAGGTGATTAATTTTGTATGGATGATAACTTGGGGATGGGAGACTAACATGGGGATGATAGAACCCAATATATATCAGAGTTGATGCCTCAAGAAGGCCTATATACATCACATTTTTTCCTCCATGGGTGTTTTACTTCTACATAATGATAACTATATGGGATGGTCCCCAAAAGCTAGCTTTCATACTTGGGAAGGACAACTAGGAGATGTATTGAAGAGACAACATCTTGTTCCTTGGAGGAATTTATCGTATGAGGATGCTACAGGAGGAGAAGAGGAGTCTCTTCAGTTCTATCCTTGCATTTTCTTGAGGACAAGCAACATTTGGGAGGGGAGGACTGTAATATTCCTAAATTAGCATGAAGCTAATAGGAATATTGATTTTTCTTGTAGCACCAAGTTAGATGAATAAATGGGAAAGGAGACCCATAATTATCTTGAATAAGCATAAAATCCATCTTGATGTGAAAAGGGATCATCATAATAACTGGATCTAGCACTCTCATGTGTAAATAAGGACTAATGGATGTGGACAAAGTCAAGTTTGACTAAGTCAACAACACTAATGTGTGAGGAGTCAATCATTAATAAAGGCAGCTCAATATGAATGTGGATTAGTTTAGACAACTATATAAGAGCTAGAATGAAGACCCTTAGGTGTGAAAAGGTTTGGAGCAGGTTGAAGAGGTCAACCTTGACCAAATCAAATAACACTGTTATGGAGGAGTGGCATTGATGAAGGTATAGCGCAGTTTTGGAGTGAGGTTGATTGTGTGATGGTAGAAACCCTAATGAGTGGGACCCAAGGTGAGAAATGCTCACATTGTTTTTGAGAAGAGGATGGCAGCCATATGAGGGTAGCTTGTGAATTATATTTTGATATGTCCTGTTAGCTCCCCATAATTTTCTAGATTGATTGAGATACAAAGGTACAGGGTAACATCAAACCAAGCTTTGGAATCCTAGGACCTAGCCTTCCTGGATTCAGAGAGGGATCTCTCTAGTAGGTGCAAAGATGTGAACTTGTTTGCTGATTAGGGTTGATTTTAGGCTAGATGTTAAGTGCAGGGTATTTTGATTGTTTTTGGTTGGGTATGATGCTCAGATAGATTTAGATAGAAAACAAGGAAGATTTTTAAGTCATTGGGTAATGGAGTCAAACAAGGTCATGATGATTTCATCGATGGTTTCAAGAGCATCTGCAGGGAAATTTTAACTTGGTTGGTGGATCTTTAAGGTTGTGAAGGATCATGAGATGGACATTAAACTTGAGAACAACAAGCTAATAAAGGGAAGAAACAGAATCCTTTATATACTTGTAAACTGAGGGAGTTAGAATATTTATAAGCATAGCAAGAGAATTAAAGGCATAAGAAAAACCTAGTCCATTTTATTTCAGACTGAAAGCAGATAATCAACCAAGACAAACATCGAGATGAAAACATAGAAAGGAAAAAAATTTATTTAACTTTCATAGATTTCATCATCAAGAAAAGAAAATATTTAACATGCACAAATAAATATAACAATAGAAGGAGAGAAAACCCTGAACATCTAAAGTTACAGCTATGAAGGTTCCTTGAAATTTTTTTAGCTAAATAAAGGAAAATAGCATGATTGAAATAGACTTCTTTGATAAACCTAGGCAAAGATGCTTCAAAGAAATGATTCCAAGAATAGAGTATTTAGTGGCAAAAAATATGCAGGGCTAGCCATGAATCATGTTGAAACAAACTGATCTAAACCATTCAAGAAATATACAAGAATAATAAATCCTTAGAGAGCAAAAAGATGAATTCTCTAATATATCCTAGCAGAAGAAAACATTAAGGCAATGAAGGAAACAAAAAAATCTAAGGTGCCATTAGCAGACAAGTCTTAGTATAAATTCTTTGTCCTACTGCAACATAGAAATATGGAAACAAACTATAAAACATGAGCAAAAGAGAAACACATCACCATCAACCAAGCTTATGGATCCTGCAAACAGTTCTCCTCCATCAACAAACAAATCAAATCATGCATGAGCTCCAAGACATCAAATTCTCATCAAAAACTCCAAGAGACTATGTATTGCTCCAAAATAAGTCATCAAAATCCAACCAATACATAAGAGCCTCATGCTCTATTTATGGAGCAAATGAGGAGGTGGAAACCCTAAGTGGCTTCCAAAAACCCTAATTTAGCCATAAATGTCATAAATGTGTTTAATGACCATGCAAGGCCAAGACACATAATAGATAAGATAATAAATGAAAAACATCAAAACATAACTCCCTAATCAAATCAGGAGTGATTTTTCCAAGAAAATATTAAAAAACCAATTTGTCATTAATCAGTGTCTTTTGTTGACTTTTTGGCAAAAGGTTGTCTCTGTGCGTAGCACCATTTCAACAAAAAATAGGGTATGTTGAAGCTGAGTTTTTGACCCCTTCCCGGCATTGTATTTGGCCCCATGATGGCTCGTTAGAAATCCTGATGAGTCTACTTTCCAAAAATAATTGAATTATGCTGAATGGATGCCATTTACCTGCTAAAAAATCTTATTGCCCATGACTGCTCTGTGCGCAGTGCTTCGCCTGAAAAGGAGGCAGAAAGGTCAATTTTGAGGTGTTTTTTGACCTTTTGAGAGGGAAAAAAATGATCCAATTGACCTAAAATTTTGTGGGTAGACTGTTGGTTATGTGAAAAATCCAAAAATGTAAACTTCAGCAGCTGAGGATGCCCTAATTTTGTGCATAGCGCCTAGGGTGTTGCGCTCTTAGGGGTCAAAATTTGGAAAAAAACAAAAAGTTTCCGGATTTGCCTCAAAATTGGTGTGTAGACCCCTCAAGGGGTTTTAGATACCTACTGAGAAGCATCAGCCAAGATCCCAAGGCTGTCATGCACTTTGGTCCTTTTTAGCTCTTCTAGCTCCATGAGGGCTTGCTTTAGTTTTCCATTGGCAAGCATGCTCTTCCTTGCATAGTGTTTGACCATTTTCTTCTGTAAGGCAAGGCCCCTCTTCACCTCTATGAAATTTTTATGCTCCTCTTTATAATAGTATATGACCCTTTGTGCCCTCTCAAATTCCTTTTCCCATTCTTGAAGTTTGGCATCCTTTTCTAAGAGGAGCAACTTAGTACTCATCTCTTGGTCCTCATTATCACTATCTATATCAACAAAAAGAGGCCCTTGAGAAGTCTTCTTGATCCTTTTGCTCCTTCTTACTTGTACCTTCTGCTCAATATTTTCCATTTTTTCTTTTCCCTTGTCCAATGTTTTGGCAGTCTGAGAAGAGATGGCCCTTTTCCTTTTAGAGGAAGCAAACAAATTTCTTCTCCCTCTGTGATATGTGCATGTGAGAGGGGTAACAATGGAAGTTTCAAAGGCAGTGCTATCATCATTTTGACCTTTAATTTGCTTGACATCTTCTGCACTTGCCTCACTCTGATTTTCTTTGTCATCCATGGACTGATTTTTGTCAAGACAATGATGACAACTGTCATGAATGTGATGACTCTTTTCTTGACTGTCTTGGGCACTTTAATGGCTGTCCTCCTCATCATGCTGCTCTTCTTCATCATCTGGCTACTCTTCTTCATTATCTTGCTCACTACTTTCATCTCTGTTTTCCTCTTCATCATGCTCACTACTTTCATCTTTGTGGCCGCCTTCACTAATTTCATCCTTTCCATCACTACTTTCTTCATGACTACTTCCCTCCTCTTCATTGTTTTCTTCATTTTCATCATCTTCTTTTCCACTGATTCCTCCTTGTCCATCATTATCTGTCTCAGTTTCCTCCTGACTGCTGCCTTCTATTTGTTCTTCACTAGGGCTACTGTCATCCCCCTCACTTGGAAATTTAGGGGAAGAAACAAGAGGTGAAATTATTTGTGGAGAAGGCACATGGGGGGATGATGGATGAGTGGAGGTAGATGGTTGTGAAGTTGAAGGCAAGTTTTGTTGGATGAAGGCTCGACGGTCTATAAACACATCATGTGAAATGAAGGTTTCCCAAGGTATTCCTTGTTGCTCTAGCTGATATAGGACAATCATTTTGATCAGGGAGTGGTGAAAGAGGCTTGACATTTGGCGGTCATATATTTTCTTCTTGAAAACTGAGGCCATTTTATCAATGCTTCAGAAAAGTTAGTAAGGTAGGTTCATCATCTTGACCTTGGTAAAATGCATCAACAACCTTATATGAAATGAGTAGATCTCGGAGTATCTCCCCTCAGAGTGAAAAAACTGATAATATGCCTCATCAATGCAGCATAATTCTCTAGCAAATGGGAAGAACGGAAAACAACCTTACAATTTTGTTGATAGTTGGGTTTCAAATAGGGCCCATAATAACTCAACTCCAACTTCTTTTGTTTGAACCATATCTCACCAATGTCTGGTATACCTGTTGCTTTGGAAATGATTTCAGATGAGAGCTCAAATTTCACCCCTGCTAGATTTACTTGATGGTTTTGTAAGCTACAGACAAATAATCTAGTCAAGTCTCAATGGCTGTTGACTTGCTTGACCCTTTCACAAAATTTGTAGCACCCTACATCCTGAAAGCATGAAAGGATCATAGGAGATGAAGTGATTGGAGTGGTGTCTAGGGGCTCAAATCTTTTTGCTTTTCCTCCAGGATGTTTTGGCTTGGTGGGAGTATGACTCTCATCACTACTAGTGTGATTGTCTCCCTCTGACATGATGACTAGTCCAAATACAATAGTAGGACCTTTGGTTTTTCTTGAGGGTTTTTGGGAAAACTAGGTGCTTTTAGTGGTTTTAGTTCAACTCTTTGTAAAATGAAGGCTAAGGTGAAAACAACTTTTTAAAGCTTGCACTTGGTTTTGGAGGTTAGCCCATAGTTACCCGGTCCTCTTTTTCACTAAAAACAATTTCTTCTTACAAACCCTAGGGCTTAAAAACTGATTTTCATATAATTAGGGTTTGGGCCAACTTTACTATGGATGTCCTCTTTGTTTTTTAGGAAAAGGAATGCTTGGGAGGAGGAAGAGGTCCCACCAACCTTAGGCTCTACTTGCAGAAGATTTGAAGATGAAATTTCAAAATTTGGAGCTCTTTGGAAAAATGTGGAGAAGTCTGCCAGGAGCGTAGCGCCGGTGCGTAGCGCTTGTGCGCAGCACTGGGCCAGTAGGGTCGTCGGAGCGTAGCGCCGAGTAGTATTTTGGTATTTGTTGAGTCTGTGCATAGTGCCAGCCCATATGTGTAGCGCCGGGCTCTAAGCATGTAGCGCAATGTAAATTTACACTGCCCGCCTGCCTCTTGTGCGTAGCGTCGAAGGCCAGGTGCGTAGCACCGAAAAAATTTCACAGTTTTGCCCGAACATGCTGAAACTCTCCTCCAAAAACTTCTTCTGTTTTTCAAAGTGGCAAATGATGTGGGCGAGATTTTTAAAAATACCATTTATAGTGTTTTGAAAAATAAATTAAAAGGAAAAAACCCACTTTTGTAAAGTTAAAATCTGCCCATATTTTCAGTGTGCCTTTTCACTGATATTTGTTGTGAAACACACTTTTGGAAATTTTTTTGGTAAAAATGTTTACTTATGTCTCTGTCATCTTTTATAGAACAATATTTTGACAAGGAGACCTTCGTTAGGGGTCTACTGCTGAGATGTAAATCAGGGGCACACTTGTTTCTTAGGCCATTTTGACAATAACTTATGCCCAACCTTTGATATTACTTTAAAAACTCTATTTTTTACCATTTGGTAAGATGATCCCCTTTAACTGATACTCTTTGTCTTTTCTCCTTTTAGTGCAGGTGAAATAATTCCATTTTTGGAAAAACCCTAGAGAGGTGGCTTCTGTCCTTGTAATCTTTGTGATGGTTTCTTGCTTGTCGCCACTGTTTTGTTAACCAAACATAAAAACCCTGATTCTCTTTTAAACGCAGGCCTATTGTCTTTTTATTATTTATGGATGTCTCCTGGTTATGATTACATCCTATTACCCTACCTCTTCTTATTTCTAATGGCAACCTTGATTATTTATTTCAACAACGTGAACAAGGGCAACTGTCCCTTTGCAGTGTTTGTGCTCTAAGCTAAGGAGGCTTTTCTTGAAAAACTATTGATCAATCTTGGATCAAATTGTTCGACTTTACTCCTCTTTGAATACAATCTCTTCATGTAGGAAGGCATAACTTGTTGGGCACCAAATCCATCCTAGGACTCAGTGAAAACTTAGGTGACCTAATGGGGCTTTCTTGGACTTGGATTTTGGATTGAGACTTAGACTTAGGGACTACCAAGTGTGAGATAGGATCTATGATAAACTTAGTGGATTTGAATATTCAAACATCAATCATAATTGACTATCCAAAAGGGTCTATAGAGACAATTTGAGACCATCAGTGTTTGGGAGTATCATGGGAGACATAACAAAGCTATTTGACTGGTAGGTTTTAGGTGGTAGTGGGGATTTTTTTTTTAGGCAAAACAAAAACAGAGGATTTGCGCCAAAGACAAAACATGGTGAAAAATGAGTGACATGGGCCCATGATGGGTCTTCCGAGAGTAGTGGGCCAATCATGACTAGATAGGATGATAAGATAGTGAAAATTTTATCTTAAGGATAATGAAGGCAGTGAGATTTCTAAAACTCAAAATGTTCTATAAATTTTGTTTCTAGAAATCTAGGAATAGTCATTTAGTCATCATCAAGGAAAAAAATTACTAATGACTAACAGTGGCTCCACTTGGGGAGGGAAGCTCCTTTTTAGGAGGTGTCCATAACTTCAGATTTTTGGCTTTATGGAGACTAGTGCCTTCCTCCATTGGGTAGATGTGGTTTTTCTTCATATGATGATATTTGTTTTGATTCTGTGATCTTTGAGATATGAAAAAACATGATTTATATCAGAATCATCCCTACCTACCCAATCTACTTGCCTAACGTTTTTTCCTTCTTTGGGTGCACTTGAATTGGAAAACCCTTAATTATTTTTTCTTTTCGAAAAACAAAAATCAAACTGTCTAAATGTACCCTTATCTCTTACGGCGTTCGGATTGTTAGCCACCTATAAAATTTGTTATGTCAAAAGGTGGCTAAGACTTTTTGAGCCTTCAAGGAACAGATTTTATTGCTAAAAAGTGTTGGCTCTTGAAGACTCTTGAAGGCCTCATGCCTCTGTCCAAAATCTTCATTTGCTATTTCCATTTTATACTCTGTAATTTCTGTTAAATTCCAAGAGAAAGACTGTTGTAAAACCATCATTCCCCCCCCCCCCCTCTTCCAAAACTAACCTTCATTTTGCTCCCCTTTTTCTCCATAAGCTCCTTTATTTTTCATGAATCCTCTTCTTCCATTCGTGAAAATCATCTTTACATAGTTTAAAATTCATTTTTAAACTATACCGAAACCCCCAAATCCATTGAAAACTCTGAAAAATTTCATAAAAAACAAGGTTTTTGTTACCATGGACTTAAGCCCCCTTGGGCTAAGTCCTAACCACTTCCCAACTATACGCTTTGGGGCTGGAACCAAGCGCAAACCATTTTCGGCACTTATCGCATCGCAAACATCCAAGTGAGCAAGTCTTTGTACCATTACAAAAACTCTGATGCGATTAAGCCTCGTGTTTTATAAACCCCGATCATATTATTTTTCATATAAACCATGAGCCCGCCTTCCGCTTTTGAAACCTTGTAATAATCCATTCCCGATCACCTTTTTTTCTTTTGTAAAGTCATAAAACCCATTTATCCAAAGTTTTGATCTAATATGCCAAAGTCACGTGTTAAATGAAAATGGTTAGATTAAAAAGACCCGATCGCACAATTGCATCGAAGAAATTCACAATGGGTTGATTGAAAGATCCACATCAAAATTTCCGATGCGATTGGGTCGTATATACATAAACTCCACCCCCTGCCTTTCTACTCCATATAACTTTCACCCGGGACCAAGTGTTAAAGATCCCAAGGCGCTCAAATCGCATCGCAAAATTCCAATGGGTTGATTGAAAAGCCCGAGCCCGAGGCTCCGATTGCGATTAGCTCCTTGATATATATGCCCCGAGCCCATCATGTTCCATATAACTAAAGGCCCCGTAGTCAGGCGCCTATCCACTTCATATGTATAAAACCAGCCCCAAAAACCAAAAAATTCATATAAAATTAAACTTTGGGTTTTATAAAGTTTTAAAGGGTTTTCTGCCGGTTCGCTTTAAAAGAAATCCCCGCCATTGATCGTAAGCTGATCAAACGGCCAGCGCTCATCGCATCGGAGTTTTTCATCGCATGCCTTTGTCTGCTCCCTCCGATCGGCTAACCCTCCGATTCATTCTCCACCGTTGATCTAATCCTTAGATCAACGGCCCGCGCTACATCGCATCGCAAGTTTTTTGCCAAGTGCATTAACATGATTCCTCCACTGATTGCGATCCTCCAATTGGATCTGGACCGTCCATGTGTCCAGATCGGACGGTCCCAAATCATTCCTGTCTTATTATTCCCCCTGCTCTCCTTTTTAACCTATTCTACGCAGATCTCCACCGTTGGATGCTGCCATACAACAACTATGCTCCTCCCCACATCCTCTGCAGCAGTTAAACCCACAACGCAGGATTTCTTGATATTTTGTGTGTTTTTGCAGGATTAATGGTTTTCCATTATGTTAAAAGAAAGGGCCAAGGGCCGGGAATTATGATTCCCATGCCTTAGATTTATCAAAGAGAACCATTCACGGGGCTCTACTCCATGTCTCGTCATTGCTTCATGAGGCAGTGATGCCATTTGAGCCCTGCGTGGCCCTGCACATCGACAAGACACTGTGTTATTAAATCACGATTAAAAGAGTACTAGTGTTGAAGACATAGCACAACAGAACAGAAGATTGAAGACCGATTTGCGGGAATTACGGCTAAGATTGATTATCAAAAGCCTAATCCCCCACATTAAAACACAGTTAAAATAAAATCATAAGTGTCTAACAGACAGAAAGGCCTCCACCACCACATTTGAGGCGAATTGATTCCTCCCAGCTACCATAAGTGCCACATGTGCCTCAAAGCATTCAAACAGAGGCCGAAGTTATTGTTCAAAATCAGATATTCGCCTCAGCGCAGCCAGAGAGTTACTTCTGCAAGGAACTTAATGCAAAAAATGTCTGCAGAGTTACTCCAACATGAAACAGAGCCTCAAAGGTCAACAAAAGCTCCCACCGAGCTTAATTCATAAATGTAAATCATTTAGTGTAGAAGACACCTATGTAAGCTTCTTTATTGAGCCCCTCAAAGGCCGAGAAGCCATTAAGTCTGTATTAAATGTAATTGGAGATCTTTTATCATATCACACCTCCTCATTCTTTTATATATACTACTGCAGAAGATGAGTGAGGGGTTAGTTCTAGAACTTTGAAATATAATTGAGCTTGAGACTTCTATCTGTAAATAGTGTTCACTGGCCCTTGCAGCTCTGTTTGTGTTAGATTTGTTAGTTTGGATAGTGAATATGATTGCTGAACTGAAACATTGGACCCGAGTACCGCAACTAGTTTGACATCAATAACAAGTTGTTTCTTGGGATCTTGGTCTATATCCCTGGTGAAGTGCCTCTTTCTTTGTTATTGTTTTTCCTTCTATGTATGTCATATTGTTCACTATTCTCTGATAAAGAACAGAATTTATAGAGTTAGGATTTACTATTTACCGGTACCCTTCTCCAACTGATAAGCTTTATCTCAATGTTTTCCTCCAATTTGTTTATTTAAGAATGATTCAATACAGTTTAAGCAATTAGGAATGTCGGCGTTCCCTTGTCCTACTATTTTCTTTAAACATTGTCCTTGAAATTTATTTTCACTATTTGCTTATTAAAGTTAGACTAGAAAAGTTGTGGTTTTCCCTGTTTCTAGCTTATTTTCTCTAAAGGAAGATCCTGAAGGTTTCCCTTGGTTTTGACTGAAAGCAGACTAGGTTTAAAAGTACATTACCTGATCTTAAGTTACACTTTGTCTTCTCTTATATGTTTTCATGCTTTCTAAAGGTAATTATGTGGATTACTGGATTGTTTTTCAATTAAGTTTCTTTAATATGAACTTGCCCAAGAAGTATATGGTTAGCCCTATTCTTAGTTTGTTTTAAACAAGTTACTTAAGAGGCTTTTCTTGTTTGGACTGACTATAAATCCTTTGTGAAATTATTATCAGTTTCCCCCCTTCCAACACTTTATTGTTTCCATTCCATCACTCTAATCTCAATAATCTTGTGATATAGATGACTTGCCCCTTGGATCACTCTTGATGTTGTTGCTCAATTAAAGCCCTGTTATGACTCCATAGCCCAATGGACTAAAATCCAGCGTTATATCTATCTTTTTATTAGCCCCATTATTTGCTTGCAACTTCTCACCCTTTGAAACTCTTTGCATTTAGGACTTTCCACTCCAAGCCATATTCTGCTCGGCCATCCAAAAACAAACAAAACCCTTGGCTTCATGTAGCCTAGCCCTAATATATCATTATCCAAACTTCAAAGACAAATCCATCTTTGCACTTAATGGAGAGATCCCTCTCTCCCGGATTCGAGAGGCTAGATCCTGAGAATCCCAAAGTGGTTGAAATAATGTTGCTTACTGCCGATTTTAGTCTCACCAATCTGCTAAAATTTGATTCTAACACGAATTAGGCTGATGAACTCTCTTTATTTTCTACCTAGTCTACTTATTTGTCAAGATTGAGTTGTTTGACAAATTTTATTCTCTAGGCTACTGACATGAAATTGAAAATATGTCTAAACCAGGATGATTTACCATAGGTTGTGGCATTGAAACAAGCTGCACACAAGTGTTACTTTTTTTATCAGACAAAACCTAGGAAACATAAGGGCAACATATGTCATTTGTTAAACATCCCTATTTTCCTCTTTGGTTTAGATTTGAGCATGTGGAACCAACATCTCTCATTCCTAATCTACACCTGTTGACAAGTCAATATTATATGCTTTGACAAGTTTTTCTTTCACTAACTTATCAGAAAAATAAATTAAAACATGTTCAACCATGATTAGGCTAGATGACTGAACAAGCCTTCTCTTTTAAAACAAACAAGTAGTGGCATTTAGACTTGCACACTTTTAGCATCATTATTTTTTGGGTATGGGGCTGTACCTTTCTTTCAAACTCTGCCCTCTTTTTCCCTTTTTTATTTTTTAGGGATTTTGTCCTTTCTATTCCTTAAGCAAGTAATTTTTATGTACAGTGAGTAGCAGATTAAAATTCAGGAATCTTGACAAAAGTAGTGTTTGAGCATCCTCCCATTGACAGGACCTCCAAACATTTCAGCTCCATCAAGCTCTTGCAAAAAGAAAGCATTGTTACCTCTAACTGAATGAATGATGTAAGGGCCTTTCCATAAATTTTCAAACTTTCCATTTTTGCCCTTGTCTTCCTTTCTTGAGTCCCATTTCAAAACCATGTATCCAATTTGGAAATCATTTGCCTTGTTTCTCTTATCAAAAATCTTCTTGATATTGTCTTGTATAGCTTGTGTTCTTTTGTAAACTTACTCTCTTGAATGTTGCAAATGAATGGTTTGGTTCAGCCTTCTTTGCATATCATTTTCTTTTGATTGTACCTCTTGGAGGAGCTTCATGACTGGGACTCCAAAAGAGGTGGGGAATACTGCATCCATGCCATACAACAGTTGATTGGGAGACATGCCAATTGATTTCTTGGTGGTTAGTCTATCAGCCCATAGTGCATGCACTAGTTTTCCATGCCATGCATTTTGATTCTCTTCTAGGAGCTTCTTAATGATGTTTACCAAGCTCTTATTAGAGGACTCAGCTAGTCCATTGCATTGTGGGTAATAAGCAGTGGAGTGGCCTAGGATGATGTGATATTTATATAAAAATTATACCATTTTCTTAGATGTAAAGGCAGTAGTTATTTGTGCTCAACCTAGTGTTCGTAAATTGAGTTCATTAATTGTCAACCAGGGCTAGTAAACTACTGAAGTGTGGTGCACTATATGTGCCTAGGTATTTGTTTCTCACTACGTTGTGTTTAGTGTTTTATGATTTTTTTGGTTCTATGGTTTTATGTTGAAAAGGGAAAGAACTAAGTGCTAGTGAAAAGAAGCTATTGATTGTGTTAAAATAGAAAAAAGCCTAAACTATGGATGGAAAACAACAAATTCAAAGCTTGATAATGACTTCATTGCAAGGGAATAAATCACAACATGAACTTGAACTTATCCAATTCATTCATTAAAGATGTGTTGGAAGAGCTTGAGAAATGGACAAGTTAAGTGTAAATGAAGTTCTCCTAACTAAACAATCAAACAATCAACTTACAATTTTACAACATCTCATCCATGGTTAAAGGTTTATTGGAACATATTTGGAAAATAACATTTGTAGCATAATAAGATTTCTACTCTAAACTAGCTTCTAATGTTGTTTTGCAACTCAATCTATCACCACTAGGCCTCACTCAAAAGTTATAGATTTCTTTTTAAAATAGTCTTTGAGAAAAGGCTTATTTGTGAAATGGTAAAAAGGTTGCAAAATATGATTCTTGAAGCCGATACTAGCTTGTCCAAATGATTATGTATTAATATTAGGTTGGAACAAAAGAAGTTTTGTAAATAATGAAAACCAGTGGTATTTAAATTTAACAACTCATACAATTTAAAAATACGATGGATAACAACTAAAAGTAAAGGTGCTATTACGGTGAGCTAAGACTAAACTAGAGTGCTACGTTAGACTACTTGAAGTACATTGAACGAGTGTTAAATTAAAATGCCATTATCAAACTTGAAATGTAGTGATAGAGCTGAACTCTATGCATTCTACCTCAGTAGTGGTATAACTAAATTAACATGCAACTAGTCTATGGAATTCTACGGTATCCTAGATTAAATATGAATGATATTTTGGAAGAGTTTGTGAAAACAAGTATGGATGTATTATTCAATGCAATTGAACATAAACATAAAACTGAAAGAAAATACAACTAGAATCTAAGACACCACAACTGTTTCTTATTCGTTGTTAATGATGTTTTGGAATAGTTTGTAAGAGTAAGACTGGCTGTGACACTTAGTGTAAACAAGTGACTAAAACCTACAATATCACAGCTATGCCTTATTCATCGTGATGATATTTTGGAAGAGTTTATTAGAGTAAGTCTAACTGTGATAATTAACGAAAGGAAATGCAACTAAAACCTACAATACCACAGCTATGCCTTATTCATCGTGATGATATTTTGGAAGAGTTTATTAGAGTAAGTCTAGCTGTGATAATTAATGTAAACAAATATGAACATAAACTTCAAAAACTTGCCTAAGCTAGAAATGAAAACGAGACTAAAATACTTATCTAAACCGTATAAACAAGAGAGTGCTCGGGAGCGAGGGCCCTCTACCACCAGTTAGCACGAAATATACTTCAAGGTTGACTCCAACGCTTTCAAGAAATGATACTTCTTGCATTAAAGAAATTTCTTCAAAGCAGTGTTTCGTACTTCGAAATCTAGCGGTAAAACACAAAATCTAACCTTGTCCCTCGGTTTCTCGAGCATATTTATAACAAAATTACATAACCGTATCTGAGATAACATAGGAATAATTTTATTTCCTAATAAAATCCAAACTAGGACTCTAATGATGGTCACGTAACTGAATTAAGGACATCTGGACTGTCCTTGTCCTATTAGGAGTCTCTTTCCTAGTTTGAGTTCCACGTACATAACCGCCTATAGAATTCCGTTCAAGCTTCGTGGAGAGCAAAAAATGATGAGAGCATGATGTGGAATACACCCATATGTGTTTTTCTCCAAGATGACACCTGGAACCTGCGTAGACATAAAGACAGCTGCAAAATTGGCCACTAGCTATAGAATGTCTGCATTATGTAGCTAGATCTAGTTCAAACAGTACTACAACGACAAAATCATACAAACATAGAAAGTTAGTCATGATATTCATTCTTAAATAAATTTTAACTAATTCTATTGATCATTTGAGCCTGAGATTAACAATGGACAAAAAAAATGGAGTGGAATGTGGTGGAAGAAAGAACATTCTTGGAGCTCAACATACCCCCACTGTTAGATTCTTGCATGTCCTCATGCAACTATTCCATGAACTCTGAGACCTCTGCAAGAACATCCAACCCTCTTCTTCTACTTTTCTTGGTCGTCAAAGGCCTTCTGGGCTTTCTGATGACTAACTTGAACCTTAAATTTGTGAGTGCCCTAGTTAACTTTTTATTTCTCTTTTTCAATTTTTCACTGGCCTTGTATAACTTTTGAATTTGTAGAGACAGAGTGGAATTCATATCAGTTTTCAATTTAACCTGCTCTCTCAGAATTTCATTCTCATTCTTGATATGCCTGTTGATTACTTCTAACTCATACCTATCTCTTCTTAGCATATCAATTTCAGACTTTGGTGGACTAGGGGTTCTGTCTCTACTTTCTGAAGCTTTTCTCTCCAATGACTCAACATAGTTGTAAATTTCTTGTTGCGTAGGGTCTATTTCAGGAGATTCTTCATCAAAATCCTGCTCAGTAGGTGTTTCTTCGTCTTCTATGTTTATGACTCCAGTTTGTTTAACTTTTTTTTTTCTTTAGTATCCCTCTTAGTCTGTGGCTCCTCCTCAGTTGAGATGGCCCTTCTCCTTTCTCTCTGGAAAATTTTCTTATGATCCTCTCTTTCTTAAGCTGCTTCTTAATCTGAACTAATTTTTCAGAAATCATTTCTTCACTTCTTTCTTGTATTGTTTTACTAGTTTCATTTTTGGAGGATTTCCATTTTCTGCTTCTTTTTGTAGGTTTATCTTCAGGTGGAGGTTCCTTTGGTTCCTCAAAGTGATTTCTCTCCAGGAAGTCATCCCAAGTATCTCCCATTTTTTCTAAATGATGTTCAATTAAAATATTGACTAAACCATGGTGGTATAAGGTTGTCTCAAGAAATTTAATTCTCTTTTGAACACTTGAAGCCATTTTCTTTAAACTTTGAAGCAAGGAAAAGGGAAAATTAAGTTCTTCCTCTAGGAAATGCATTATCAACCTAATATGTAAACATAGAAAGTACCATATCTACCTTCACAAGTGATGAATTTTTGTAGGATAAGCAACATGTTCCTCCATTTGTTCTTTAATGCAGAGCTAGGGATACCCTTTTTAAAAACGGTGACATCCATACCTGGTGACTTGAGTATCTACTTCCATGCTTCGTTATGAAATTCTCTATTCTTAAACCACCTTTCTCCTTGTCTAGGCAATCATGTTGCTTCTGCAATAAAATCCTCTATGACAGTGAATTTAATATCTCCAACTTCAACCTCGGCTCCATTAAAGGATCTTGCAAAATTTTTAGTAACCTCCTTGTGGAAGCCACTGAATTTTTCAAGGAATTGCAACCATCATGTTTGTTGTAAGATTTCTCTGATTTGTGGATAGCCTTCCAAGTACTTAGTGTCAACTGGTTCAGTTCTCACGATGAGTCCCATAACTCTTCTTCAATCTTCAATTCAATAGTCTTCTACTCACGGTGAGAATGGTCGTTAACAAGTTGTTTTTGCTCCAAAAATGTTTCCTCTGTTCACGGTGACAATGGTTGTTATAGAGACGCCTCTGTCTCATAGACCGAAATGGTTAAAATTTGGCTACGGGAAAGAGTGATATGGAGTGGTTACAGAATGAATATAATGAGGTGAGGATGATGTATATGAGTTGAAAGATATCACAGAAGGAAAGACGGCGGAGATATTTTGTAACGAATTCAAAAATCATCATTAAATGCTTAGTGACGTGACTAATAAAATCACTTCAGCACTTTAACCGTTTATATTTTGAAATGATGATCGGATATGGGTTTTGAAACAGCGGAATAGAAGGAGTTTTATCCAAAGTTTTTGCGGGTGGTTTGTTAGGCATGATCAACAAAATTAATTAAAACAACTTTTTTGAATAATATATAACTAAAATATGCTAAAAATTTTCATGATATGTCATTATAATCATTTCATACCTTTTCCTTTTCTTTGATTTTCTTGTGATCTTCATATGCTTTGTTCTCTCCTGAAAATCATTAATTTTTTAGTCTTCATAACCTTCTTGATTTTTCTTGTTCTTGGATATGCAGGATCATTTTGTTGCAGATCAAATGATTACTAGACAGTTCTTTCAGGCTCTCTGGCTACAGAATGTCTGTTTGGCTGCAGAATGTCTGACTGGCTGCAGAATGTCTGATTGATTGCAGAGTGTACCTGTACAGAACTTGAAACATGAAATGGAATTGTTTGGAGCATGAGTGGAATGTTGTATGGAATGAGTGAGAATGGATAATAAAATATGGTGTAATGGGATATGAATGAAGTTAGTAATGGAGTGGAATGGATCACATCTTATGAAATGGAGTGAAGTATGAGAAGTGGCCTGCAATTCATGATATGTATTATTCAATTGTAGAAAAACATCAAACTTTAAAAATCTGGAATGAAAATGACGTGGAGCATGGAGTGAAGTGAATGAAGTGTGGATGAATGAATGAAATGGAGTATGGATAAATTAATGAAATGGAAAATGAGATGGACCATAAGTGAAATGAATCTGCACTTATGATTTGTAATAACTACTTGCAGAAAGAACAGATTTGAAAAGCTAGAGTGTCAAAAAGATTCTGATTTTCACTCCACCTTTTCTGTATAAACATGCCAATCAGTGATTGGTTTTCATGTTTATACTTTATTATTATTATTATTATTATTATTATTTTTCAATATCTGACTTCACAAAATTCACCTAAGTTGATGAAGAAGAAAAATTCTTCTTCATTAACTTCATATCACTGCTTTCCTGGAATTTCTTGACAAATTCTTCTCTTGAGAGTGGCTTATGATACACCTTAAATCTATGACCATTCACAAGAAAAGTGACCTCTTCTTCATCTATTGTCCTGATTTTTATTTCCCCATTGTCAAAAATTCTTATAATTTCATATGGCCCAAACCAATGTGTTTGAAATTTACCTTGAAAATCCTTGAACTTTGAATCAAACAAGAGAGCCCAGTCACCTTCTTTGAACTTCTTCTCCTTGATGTACTTGTCATGCCATCTAGTCCTTTGTTTTTGGACTATATTTGTTTTCTGAACTGCATCTTGTCTGATCTCATCCAATTCATTAATCTACTCCAATCTATGCCTTTGTGCCTCTGATAGATCAAGTCCTAGCTGAACTGTCATTTTGAAAGTTTGAATCTGGAACTCTATGGGAAACAAAACTTGCTTTCCATAAACAATTTCATAAGGATTATGGCCTGTTGTGATTGTCCATGTAGTTCTATAGGCCCACAAGGCTTCAGGAAGCCTATCTACCCAATATTTTCAATGTAAATGGACAGTCTTTGTTAGGATTCCATCAATAACCTTATTAGTAGATTCCACTTGACCATTTTCTTGTGGATGATAGGGAGTATATTTTCTGTGTCCGATTTTGTACCTCTCCATCATTTGTTCCACTAGCCTTGATGTGAATTGAGCTCCTTGATCTGTAACAATTTCCCTTGGGACACAAAAATGAGTAAAAATATCCTCAAAAAGAAAATTAACTACGGATGTGATGGCATAAAAAGTAATGGCTTGGCCTCTAACCATTTGGTAACATAATTAGTGCCAACTAATATATATCTCTTGCTAATACTTGATGGAGGACTAATAGGTCCTACAAAATCCAAAGCCCATTTTCAAAAGGTTCAATATGTACACGAGGTTGCAATGGCATCTCACCTGAAGGAGAAGGTTTTCCTACCCTTTGGCAAGCTTGTCACACCTTTTGACATACTCTTTAACATCTTTAAACAAGGATGGCCAATAATATCCTAAATGAAGGATCTTATAGGCTATCCTTTTATCGGCAAAGTGTACGCTACCAGGGTTCATCATGACATGCCTTGAAGATCTTAGGCTTCTCATCTTACTGAACACATTTTCTAATGATAAAATATGGGCCTGTTTTGTATAACTCATTAGAAACCCATGAATATTTTGCACTGTCATAAATGATCTTTCTTTTGTCTCTTACATTCATTATTGAAGAAAATTTCCCTAAAAATAAATAATTAGCAATGTCAGCAAACCAAGGAGTCTGAGTAGAGATTGAAAAAAGATATTCATCAGGGAATTGATCTTCAACTGGAGTGTTATCTTTGATTTTTTGGAGTCTAGATAGGAAATCAGCTACTATGTTTTGTTTTCCATTGCTATATAGAATGGTAATGTTGAATTCTTGTAAAATAAATAACCATCTTATGACTCTGCCATTAGTAATTTATTTGTTCATTAAGTATACGGTACTTGAGAATGATGTTGTGTGAACAAAAGTTTCATAGCCTGTTATATAGTGTCTAAATTTATGTATGGCATGAACAACAGCTAAGAACTCTTTTTCAGTTATAGTATAATTTAACTCTGAAGGAGTCAAATTTTTACTTGTATAGTAGATGGCAAAAGGAATCAGGTATTTTTTTCCCAATACTGCTCCTAAAGCTGTATCTGAGGCATCTGTTGAAATATGAAAAGGTAACTTCTAGTTAGGTCCCATTAAAATAGGTGCTTCAAAGATTTTTGTTTTCGGGGTCTCAAAGGCTAACTGGAAATCAGGATTCCACTTGAATTCACAGTCCTTGGTAAGTAATTTGAAAATTGGAGATGCTACCTTGGTGAAGTTTTCTATAAACCTTCGATAATATCCTGTAAATCCTAGAAAAATCCTAACATATTTTTGACAACTTGGAACAAATAAGTTAGAGATGACTTCAACTTTTGACTCATCAACTCTAATCATCTCACGAAATGTGATGTCCTAAAACAATTCCTTCGGTAAACATCATAAAACACTTCTCATGACTTAGTGAAAGATTTTCTTCTTTACATCTCTTTAAGAATTTTTCCAAGTTTGCTAAGGCTTCTTCAAATGTGTTTCCATAAACTGTGAAATCATCCATATATACCTCTACACAATCATGTATTAGATCTGAAAAATTCCTAGTACTACCCTTTGAAATGTTGCGGGTGCATTGCATAGTCCAAATGGCAATATTCGATAAGCATAGGTACCCCAAGGACAGGTAAATGTGGTTTTGTCTTGATCTTCCAGTGCTACTTGGATTTGATTATAACCACTAAACCCATGTAAAAATGACAATTACTTTTTTCCAACTAATGTATCTAACACCTGATCTATGAAAGGTAAGGGAAAATGATCTTTAAGAGTAGATTTTTTTAATTCCTGGTAGTCAATACATACCCTCCATTTACCATTTTTCTTTGGCACAATTACCAAAGGAGAAACCCACTGACTATATGAAATGGGATAGATAAAGTTGACATTTAATAATTTATGCAATTCTTCCTTAACAATCTCCCTAAGATTTGGATTCATCTGTCTCTGAGGTTGTCTGATTGGTTAAAATTTTCCTCTATGTAGATGTGAAGAAATTTCGTCTTGGGGCTTTGAAATCCCCTTCATATCAGTGTACTCCCATGCATATGCAGAAGAATGTCTCTGTAAGATCTTGACTAGCTCTTCTTGTTAAGATTTTTCTAGGTTCTTGTTTATGTTTAAAGTTTTTCTTGGAAATATCTTACTTGTAGAGCTACCAAATTTATCCATAGAATGAAGAGACATCTGTCTTGATGATAAAAACTCAATGTTGGATTCTTCTTGAAATGGTTCATGTTTTTATTCCAAAGAGGATTCAAAATTTTATAAAGTATTCAGAATTTGACTATCTTCACTAATTTCTGAAATTGTGAAGAGAGGTTGTAAGTCTTCTTCATCTTCTATCCATTGAGTATCATCTAAATCTATAATTGTCCTTGCTGGAGGATACAAAGTGAATTTCTTAGCTGAACTACCATCAGAGATGTACATATCACCGGATCTACAACTAATAAAAGCATCAGTTGTAGCCAACCAAGGTCTTCCTAATATAACAGGATGGACTCCTAGATTATTCTTAGGAGTTAGGATCATGAAATCCACAGGGTACTCCCAAGAATCTAGGGACACTGGAATATCTTCTATTAACCCATCTGGTTTGATCACCGATCTGTCTGCTAATTTTAATAATGTGGGTGTAAAGAGAAGATTAGGAAGTTTCAGTTTATCCATGATTTGTCTACTCACGATATTGATTGCTGCTCCTAAATCAATGAGTGTGTTTTGGATTTCAATTCCATTGATGTGAATTTTAACAACTAGATTTCCGGGGTCAAGATACTTTGGAATAGCAATCTTTCCCATCATAATGTCTTGCTATTTTTCCTGTGAGTTGAATTTTCTTTGTCTCTCTTATTCTTTTTCTTGTTTTCTTCATGCTCAACTCCTTTATTGTCTTTTCGTCCAAAGTTAATTTTTTTAAATGACATCAATAATGGAATCTTAATGAAAACATTTCTTAGCTCATCTAGGAAATCATAATTAGGCACCATAATTTGTTTTTCTACACCTCTATCAATTTGTAGTCTTTCTGGAAAGGGAGGTGTAAGAGTGGATGTTGATGGCTGCTCTAATACAGGAGTTGAAATTATTGGTTCTTTTTGTTTTGATTTTTCAATGTTTCGGTCCTGAAAAGATGTGTCTTCTTCAAGAATTTTATTTTCTCGTAGAGAATATTCCTCAGAGTTGTCTTTTTCTTGTATAATCACAGAAGGTTTCTTCTTTTCAAGTATTCTTCCATACCTAAGTTGAACATCACTAAGGTCTAGAGGAGTAATTAAATAAGTTGGAAACTGTTGGCCTTCTATCATATATGTATTCTGAAGATTTTTACTGTTGGGGTTTGGTATGGGTTGAGCAGGCAACTGATTTTATTTTTGAGGAAATGGTAATGGAAGTGGTTGATTTTGATGTTGTAGATTTTGAGGATTTTGTTGAGGATTTTGTTTTTGAGGAAAATGTGGATATGGTGGATAAGATGGTGGATGCTGATAGTACTGAGAGTATCTTCCATAGGGATTTTGTGCCCCTTGTGCCCAAGCTTGAGATTGATTTTGAAATTGGGGCCAAGGTTGCTGCCAAGAATTCCAATTTGGTGGAGGTTTATTATATATTTGATCATGAAATCCTTGTATTTGAGGTCCTTGCCAAGGCCTTCTAGAGACAAAATTGAGATATTCTGTGGAACTTGTAGGAATTTCTTCTTGAAAGACAGCTTTAAGACCAGGAAGTGAAGGAAAACTCTTGGTCTCATGTTTTTCGAACAAATGACATAGGTCTCTACAAATTTTGCATCAGGGACATTCTCTCGGGCATGCTTCTTATTTGGGACAAAAGATTGCTAAAGCATGATTGACTTTTTGCTTGTTTTGTAACTTAAGGGTGTCTATTTGTTCACTAAGACTCCCTAAGATGTCAGATTTGAATTCATCAAGCATATGACCTATCTCTGCCCTACTCACTGTCCAAGAAACAGATTTACTTTCCCTTGCAAGAGCAAGGTCTCTTGGTCCTTTTATAGTTTTGGATTTCCCTCTTGAAAGGTTGATACATAACTCAGCTATTTCAAGTAATGTGAGCTGAGATATATCCCATTTTCCCATCATGTTAAGGATATCTAACCATTCATCCCTAATTGTCTTCGACAAGAGAGGTTTCAAGGTGTCTTGGTCTAAGTTTTCCATTTTTTCTCTTTTGATCTTGTAGTGAAATCTCTCCAACAAATCTTCCAGGTTTTCATCTTCTTTTTGTAACATCTTAAACACTTCCTCCTTATGGTTGATTGGCATATAGTAATCCAAATACCTCTCTAGAAATGCTTGTTTCATGTCTTCCCATGTCCAAATAGAACTTTTGATCAAACTCATAAACCGTTTCAATGTTGAAGGAAATAGTTTAAGTTTTTGAGCATCTTGTAAGTAGTCATAAGTTCTACCGAGGACTTCAAAATCAATAAGGACTTCAAAATTCAAATAGGAAGGTTTCGGGGATCTTCGAGTTTTAAGTCCATAGAAGTTTGGAAGGACGGAGAGGGTGAAATGTTTTTCATAGTTGTATTAGTTTCTTCATCTACTATAGGAAACCCAAAAGAGTTTCCCATTTCTCTTCTACCTCTTCCTCTACTTCCTTCTCCTTCTGTACCTCTACCTCCTTCTCCTCTACCTCTACCTCTACCCCCTCCAAATAATGTGTGTTCTCCATTAAAGAGTCCTCCTCCCCCTTCTTCTTCCATAGTTGATTCTTCTATGGAAGTGGAAAAGTTTGTATCTCTAGCAAGGGTCCTTGAATATTCTCCTAAGACAGGCTCAGTGGATGAAGTGGAAGGCCTTTCTAATGGAATATCTGATCTTAAATCTTATGCAAGTCTAGGATCAGTAAAGGATGGAATGTGGGTTTGAGTTGGAGGTGTACTGGCTCTTGGTCTAGGTGAAACAAGTGATGTTCTAGGAATAAAACTTTTGCTTCTTATGAATCTACCCCCTGAGTCTCTCTCTCTACGCATATCATTGTTTTTGGAAGTTAAGAAACAAGGCTACCTAGTTACACTTCCCCGGAAACGGCGTCAAAATGTTTGTGCTCAACCTAGTGTTCCTAAATTAAGTTCATTAATTGTCAACCAGGGTTGGTAAACTGTTGAAGTGTGGTGCACTATATATGCCTAGGTTTTTGTTTCTCACTACATTGTGTTTAGTGTTTTATGATGTTTTTGGTTTTATGGTTTTATGTTCAAAAGAAAAAGAGCTAAATGTTGGAAAACATAAGTGAATGGTTATACTAAAACAGAACAAAGCCTAAACTATGGATGACAAACAACAAATGAAAAGCTTGATAATGACTTCATTGCAAGAAAATAAATCACAAAATGAACTTGAACTTATCCAATTCATTCATTAAAGATGTGTTGGAAGAGCTTGAGAAATGGACAAAGTTAAGTGTAAACGAAGTTCTCCCTAACTAAACAATCAAACAATCAACTTACAATGTTACAACATCTCATCCATGGTTAAAGGTTTATTGAGACATATTTGGAAAAGAACATTTGTAGCATAATAAGATTTCTACTCTAAACTAGCTTCTAATGTTTGTTTTGCAACTCAATCTAACACCACTAGGCCTCACTCAAAAGTTATAGATTTCTTTTTAAAATAGTCTTTGAGAAAAGGCTTATTTGTGAAATGGTAAAAAGGTTACAAAATACTCCAGGTCTTAGGCTATACTAGCTTTGTCCAAATGATTATGTATTAATATGAGGTTGGAACAAAAGATTTTTTGTAAATAATGAAGACCGTGGTATTTAAATTTAACAACTAATACAATTTAAAAATGTAATGGATAACAACTAAACTGGAGTGCTAATACAGTGAGCTAAGACTAAACTAGAGTGGTCCTAGTCTACTTGAAGTACAATGAACAGTGTTAAATTAAAATGCCATTATCAAACTTGAAATGTAGTGACAAAGCTGAACTAAATGCATTCTACCTTCGGAGTGTTGTAACTAAATTAACATGCAACTAGTCTATGGAATTCTACAACCCATCTCGTTCAATATGAATGATATTTTGGAAGAGTTTGTAAAAACAATTATGGCTGTATTATTCAATGCAATTGAACATAAGCAGAAGATTTGAAAGCAAATACAATTAAAATCTAAGATACCACAGTTGTTTCTTATTCATTGTTAATGATGTTTTGGAAGAGTTTGTAGGAGTAAGACCGGCTATGACACTTAGTGTAAACAAGCAACTAAAACCTACAATACCACAACTATGCCTTATTCATCATGATGATATTTTGAAAGAGTTTATTAGAGTAAGTATAACTGTGATAATTAACGAAAGGAAATACAACTAAAACCTACAATACCACAGCTATGCCTTATTCATCGTAATGATATTTTGGAAGAGTTTATAAGAGTAAGTCTAGCTGTGATAATTAAAGTAAACAAATATGAACATAAACTTCAAAAACTTGCCTAAACTAGAAATGAAAACGAGACTAAAATACTTATCTAAACCATATAAACAAGGCTGCTCAGGAGGCAGGGGCCCTCTACCACCGGAGTAGCACGAAATCTACTTCAAGGTTGACTCAACGCTTTCAAGGAAATGATACTTCTTGCATTAAAGAAATTTCTTCAAAGCAGTGTTTCTTTTGTACTTCGAAATCTAGCGATGAAACACAAAATCTAACCTTGTCCCTCATTTTCCCAAGTCATATTTGTAACAAATTTACATAACTGTTTTGAGATAACCTAGGGATAATTGTCTTTCCAAATAAAAACCAAACTAGGACTCTGATGGTGGTCACGTAATATAATTAAGGACATCTGGACTGTCCTTGTCCTATTAGGAGTCTCCCTCCTAGTTTGAGTTCCCACGTACATAACCGCCTACAGAATTCCGTTCAAGCTTCGTGGAGAGCAACAAATGATGAGGGAATGATGTGGAATACACCCATATGTGTTTTTCTCCAAGATGACACCTGGAACCTGCGTAGACATGAAGACAGCTACAGAATCGGCAATTAGCTACAGAATGTCTGCATTCTGTAGCTAGATCTAGTTCAAAAAGTACTACAATGACAAAATCATAAAAACATAGCAAGGTAGTCATGATATTCATTCTTAAAGAAATTTTAACTAATTCTATTTATCATTTGAGCCTGTGATTAATAATGGACAAAGGAAATGGAGTGGAATGTGGTGGAAGAAAGAACATCTTTGGAGCTCAACAGTAGCATTATCGGTGATGATCTTTCTAGGGCAACCAAACCTAGACAAGATGTTAGTTTCAAGGAATTTGATAATGACTAAGTTAGTGGCATTTCTAGATGGGATGGCTTCTATCCATTTGGAGAAGTAATCAGTGGCAGTGAGGATCCACTTGTGTGGGCAGATGAAGTAGGATGGATCTCTCCTATGAAGTCCAAACCCCACTATTGAAAAGGAGCTTCAACACTGATGAGATGCAAGGGTAGAGGTAGAAGTTTTCTTTTGCCATAAAAAATTTGGCACTTATGGCAAGCCATGACTAGTTTGTGAGTATCGGGAAAAATGGTAGGCCAATAATAGTCAGCTCTAAGGATCTTGTTGACTGTAGTCTTCCAATAGAGGTGACCTCCACATTCCCCCTCATGTAATTCATGCATGATTTTTTCTGCATCATATTCAAGCAAACATTTAAGTAGCAAACCAGCAGAACTCTTCCAATACAACACTCCATCTAAAATGCAAAAATTTAATGCTTTTTGTTTCAAGAATCTAGCTTTGTTTTTTGACAAATAAGGGGGAGCATTGAGATAAAGGAGCACATAAATGATATCAGCATACCAAGATGAATTTAAAAACATTTCTTCTATATACAGAGCTATAAATTCTTCTATCTCCTCTAACATATCAACCATATTCATGTCTAAGGCTTGGAAATTTGATTCAGCCATAAGTTTTGCAAGTCCCTGTCCTTTAATCAATTTAGTGGGTCTGATTTCTAAATCATATTCTAAGATAGTAGCAATCCACTTGCCCCTTTTACCATCAGGGTCTTGATTAAGTATTCCTTTGACAACTGTGTGTGGAACAAAAGTTATGATATGTGAATGCAAAATATAAACTCTAAAATCTTTCAAAGCTTTGATTAAGGTGAAGGCTTGTTTCTCCATGATGCTATACTTTAGAGGAGCATCCGTTAAGGCCTTGCTAAAGAAAGCTATGGGCTTTTCTTGCCCCATGATGTTATTTTGCAATAATACTGCTGCCACAGTATGTTCAGATGCAAAGGAGAATATGTAGAAATCCTTGGTGAAGTCAGGACTGATTAATACTAGTGTTTGTGTGAGTGCTTGTTTTACCAACTCAAAAGATTGTTTTGCTTCCATATTCCACTTCACTCCTACTTCATTTTTCAATATGTTTGTAATATTCCTTAGAATTTTAGCAAGGTTGGGGATGAATCTTCTTAGGAAGTTGATCTTCCCAACGAAATATTGCAGCTCTTTAATGTTTCTAGGATGGCTAATTTTTAAGATGCCTTCTATCCTTTTGGGATCTATTTTAATTCCTTATTCAGAGATGATGTGGCCTAAGAGTTTTCCTTCTTGAAGTCCAAACAGAGTTTTCTTAGGATTCATAGATAGGCCATACTTTCTACACTTTTTAAAAACTTTTCTCAAGTGGATTATGTGTTCTTCATCAGTCTTGGAGTAGACAGTTATGTCAGCAAGGTATATGACTATGAAGTAACCTATGTCTTCCGAAAAAGCTATGTCCATTTCCATTTGGAAAGTAGCCCCTGCATTCATTAAACTGAATGGAATTTTAACATACATGAATGTACCCCAAGGTGTAGTGAAAGTAGTTTTGAGTTGGTCACTTGGAAAGACTAGAACTTGGTTATAACCTAAGAAGCCATCTAGTAATGAGATTATTTGTGAGCCAACTACTTTTTGGAGAATGTGATCCATTTTAGGCAAGGGGTAATTGTCTTTTAAGGAAGCCTTATTCAAATTTCAGAAGTTAATGCAAAGCCTAATCTCCACGGTCTTCTTCCTAACTGACACAAGGTTTGACACCCATTTTGAGTATTTGACAGGGACTATGATCCCAGCATCGTACATCTTTTTGATTTCTTTCTCAACTAAAGGAAATAAGAGGGGATTAATTCTTCTCAATTTTTTTTAAATGGTTTCTGATTTTCCTTGAGAGGAATCTTATGTTGAATGATTTTAGTGTCATAGGATTTCAAGTCTTCATACCCCCAAGAAAACACATCTTTAAATTCTTTAAAAAGCTCAATGTATTTCTGTTTTGTGTGAGGAGGGAGAGTTTTGGATAGCTTGACTATTTTGGGTTCTTTCATCCCTCCAATGTTACATTCTTCTACATTTTTTTCAGTGGATTCCATCTTGGGTTTTTTTAGCTACATCATTAAACTCAAACAACTCTTCTAGTGGTGTAAGGCCTCTTGGCAAGGTGTCATCTTTGAATTGCAAAACCTCAAGTTCTCTTTGGTCTGATTTATCAAACATTCTTGCAACACAAGGGTTTTGAAGGTGGTTTATATCATCATCAAAGCACAGCTCTATTTTGGGAGTTTCATTTTCAGAAAAAATATTTCTTTCAAATCTTAAACTCTGTTTTGTGCTTGCAAATTTATTCCTGGATTGTAGAAAATCATCTATTTTCTCATCACTATCAAATACTTGCCAATGGTTCAAGGTGTCTGGTACAATAGGCATGTTTTTTACTTTGATGAGGAATTTTTTATTTTCATAGGGTGAAGAGAAATTGCTGGAAGCAAAAGCAAGCTCATTGGCAAGGCAGTTTTGGGTCCTAGGGATGAAAGTGAGCTCATACTTCTCAAAGGTTTTGAGAAGATCTAGGGAAGCATTCCTATACTCTCTCAGTCTAGGGTTCTTGGCTGAATATTCTCCCTTTATTTTTCTGATGATCAGTTCTGAATCTCCTTGAACCGAGATTTTCTTAGCTTTGAGGTCTTTAAGTAAGTGTAAACCAATAATGAGAGCCTCATATTCTGCAATGTTATTGGTGCACTAGAAATCTAGCCTGTAGGAATGGCCTTTATTTGTGTTATGGATCCAAACCCCAGCTCCTGAGCCAGCCTTAACATAAGAGCCATCAAATCTCATATGCCAAAGGGTGTCAATTTCAGATTTGTCTCTATTTTTCACTTCGGGGCTGCTAGATTTTTGGGTGTCATTTTCTTCATTAAAGAGCTGGTTTCATTGTTTTGGGGGGCTTACTTCTCCCTCATTGTCATTTAATTGTTCACTTATGTCATTTTCATTGTATAAGATGAATGAGTCAAGGTCTGAGTGAATGGAATAAACCAGTGTGTTATTTGGCCTATCTATGTTGCTCATCATATATTTCATGTGGGATTCCCGGTACAACCTCCTTGTTTGATTGAAGAATGGGATGGTGGCATAAGTCATGTCCATTTGAAGGCTACCCTGAAGTTTTGCTCCCCATGATCTAGATAGAATCATGCCATACTTTGGGGGAATCTCAGCAACAACTATATCCATGACTAGACTTTTAGTAGGGATTTGTGCCAGATTGACACACAGATCCTTGATTAGGCCTAGACACTTAACTCTACTAGAATCAAAAGAGTACAAGTCTTTGTTGAGATTTGTGATTTCTAAGCCCAATCTCTCCATCACTACCTTTGGCATGAGGCTGTGTGAGGCACCGGAGTCCAGCATAGCATTATGAAAAATTTTGTCATGTATGTTCAGACTGACATAAAAAGGGGGGACAACTCCTTCTTGATATTTTCCCTCTACTTGAGGACCAAACAACATCTCTGGTTTATCATCAGTTAATTTTAAAGTGTCGGTATCATTCCCTATTTTTAACACTTTGAAAATTTGGAATCTATATACCTCTAGGGTCACCAATTCGGTGAGGGGTATGGTTATCTTGATTTTGGAAATATCCCCTTCAAAATTTAAAGGCGTAGGTGTCTTTATTGCATTTACATCAGTTTTATCAACCATAAACTTTTCTACATTTTTTATTTGTTGATTCTGATTTTATGGTTTGGACAACAATGTTTTTTTAGGGCCACTAGTTGAAGTACTAGAGCA
Source organism: Pinus albicaulis (assembly GCA_034641835.2). Taxonomy (NCBI): domain Eukaryota; kingdom Viridiplantae; phylum Streptophyta; class Pinopsida; order Pinales; family Pinaceae; genus Pinus; species Pinus albicaulis. The sequence goes on from CM076570.1 coordinate 1,434,776,510, forward strand.
GCTTGAATCATTACTAGGTTGGTTGGTTTTTGGTTTGTTTAGATCAGTTTTCCTAGCCATAGTGCTTGTGTTTTCTGTTGTCCTTTTAGGAATAGGTTCAGAGGTTTTTCTAATAGCAGTGTTTGGCGGATTTGTTTTAGGAATATCTTGACTCCTTTTGCTCCTATGTTCATACTGCCTATGGACTTCCATTATGGCATTCTCAAATACTAGTTTATAGTCTTCGGAATCTTCATATGATTGTTCATTTGGTTTGGAAGAAAACATCCTTTGTTCTTCTTCGGTAAGGAAGGTGTTATCCTCATCATCAGAACCTATGACATTTACATGGTCTTCTTCCAACTGCTCAGGCTCTCTTTCTTCTTCATCTACATATTTGTCTTGGAAAGGGGGTCTAATTTGTTGGTCATTCTCTCTTTGTCTGATTTGAGGAGGGTCTCTTCTGAAATTTTGATTCTTGTTCCTATTTTGAAGATTTTCTTGATTTTCTCTAGGAGGTGTTCTCTCATTCAAACTGATTTTTTCCATCATCCTCTCCATTTTCCTAACTATGGAGTCAATTTTGGTGTCAAAAGAGGAGGGTGTAGGTGTTGTGTCATCTTTATAAGTCACCCTTTTTTCTGATCTCATCCTAGCCCTTTTCTCAATTAAATTGGCCTCTACACTCACAGCCCCTTTTTGCATGTCTTATAGAGTTAGGTAATCTCTCTCCCTTAGTTGATAGGCCATATCAGCATCAAAGCCTTCGGGATATTTTACTAAGGCTAAGCCTTGGGGAGGTTTTATGTGAGGTGGGAGGGCATTGGAAACATTTTTAAACCTAGTGGAGTAGTCATGCACACTTTCTCCCGGATTCCTTTTAAGATTTTTATACTCGGAAAGAATTTGAAGGGGGTTCTTCTTGATTTCCCATTTGTTTACAAAATTTTGGTAGAGGGAAGGGAGATCATGTATGTTGTTTGGAGGTAAGTTTTTGAACCATTTCTTGGGTTCTCCTCCTAGGCTCTGGGCAAAAATCCTCATTTGCATGGTTTCTTCTTCTATTTCCATGTAGTCAAAAGCATCATTAATTCTATCTACATGCTTCTAGGCAGTGATGGATTCAGTCCCCAAAAAATGGGGAATTTTGGACTAATAATCATTTGGCAATGGTAATAGTGGTTGTTGTAGAGACAGTGGAGCATACCAGGCTACCATGATGGGAGGAAATGGAAACAAAGGTTGATTTACAAGGGGAGGGTTTGTGAGAGGCGAAGTAGGATGGGATGAGGTGGTTTGCACAATGGTGGTATGGATGCTTATAGATGAGGTACTTGGATGGGAGAACTAATTCTGAGTAGATTTGAGATGAAAAGGGCTGAAGTGATGGAGAAGTTGAAAGTCAGGTTGAGTGGAAGGAGAAGCTTCTCTACTGGAGCTTTGCTGCAAATCTATGGGCTCAAGGTCAGCTTGGTCCACCCTACTTTGTGACTTGGTCTTGAATAGGTTCTTGGTATGGTGTAAGTCAAACTGAGGATCTTGTGAAATTGTGAGATGTTATGGTGCGGAGCTTGCTCTATGAATAGTCCTAGTAGTGGTTGAGTTTCCAGCTTCAGAAGTTTGCCACAAAATATTTTATGGGCCATCAAATATGGTAGGAGGATTTGGGTCCGGGTGAGATCCGATATTGATCCTTTGTGAAGCCAGATATCTTTCTCAAAAATCAGAGAGGCTAAAATGTTTGGGACTGTTTTTGGAAGGCTGGCATCTCTTAGTGTTTATTTTACTTACATAAGGTATTAATTAGGGCGTAAAACTGATTTGGACTGATTTGACACAATCCTAGAAAATCCTATGGGACTAGTGAGATGAAAAAGGCCTACTGGAGGCTAGTGGAGTCGCCAGGTGGATGTTTTTGTAGTTTGGAGGGTATGCATATGATGGTCCACCACCAAATTTTGATAAAAATAAATCTAGGGACTATTTTGGGTTTTCTGAGTTTCCTTATGCATCTCTAAGGTTTCAATGAGTATCCTCTAGCTGAGTCATCATCTTTCTAGGATGGTGAGGCAATTAGTTTTTACTCTTTGGCTATTAGCTGATTTTCTAAGTTTAACTGAGATTTTGACAATTTCCTAAGGGACACCTAGGATGTTTTTTACTCAAAGTCCCACCGTGATCACCATTATGTTAGCTCCACGTAATTTGCTAGATTGATTGAGATACAAATGGACAAGGGTAACATCAAACCAAGCTTTGTAATCCAAGGACCTAGCCTTCTTGGATTCAGATAGGGATCTCTCTAGTAGGTGCAAAGATGTGAACTTGTTTGCAGATTAGGGTTGATTTTAGGCTAGATGTTAAGTGCAGGGTATTTTGATTGTTTTTGGTTGGGTATGATGCTCAGATAGATTAGATAGAAAACAAGGAAGATTTTTAAGTCATGGGGAAATGGAGTCTAACAAGGTCAAGGTAAGTTAATCAATGGTTTTAAGAGTATTTGTAGGGAAATTTTAACTTGGTTGGTGGATCTTTAAGGTTGTGAAGGATCATGAGATGGACATTAAACTTGAGAAAAAAAATCTAATAAAGGGAAGAACAGAATCCTTTATATACTTTTAAACTAAGGGAGTTAGAATATTTATAAGCATAGCACGAGAATCAAAGGCATAAGCGAAACCTAATCCATTTGATTTCAGATTGAAAGCAGATAATCATCCAAGACAAACATTCAGATGAAATATAGAAAGGCAATAAACTTATTTAACTTTCACAGATTTCATCATCAAGGGAAAAAAATATTTAAGATGCACAAATAACTATAACAATAGAAGGAGAGAAAACCCTTAACATATAAAGTTACAGCTATGAAGATTCCTTGAAACAAATTTAGCTAAGTAAAGGCAAAGAGCATGATTGAAACAGACTTCTTTGATAAACCAGGCAAAGATGCTTTAAAGATATGATTCCAAGAACAAAGTATTTAGTGGCAACAAATATGCAGGGCTAGCCATGAATCATGTCGAAACCAACTGATCTAAACCATTCAAGAAATAGAAAAGCACATGAAATCCTTAGAGAGAAAGAAGATGAATTCTCTAGTATATCCTAGCAGAAGAAAACAATAAGGTAGTGAAGGAAACAAACCGGCCTAAGGTGCCATTAGCAAACATGTCTTAGTATAAATTCTTTGTCCTACTACAAAATAGAAAGATGGAAACATATGATAAACTAGAAAAAATAAACAAAATAAAACTTCACCATCAACCAGGCTTATGGATCCTGCAAACAGTCCTCCTCCATCAACAAACAAATCAGGGCATGCATGAGCTCCAAGACATCAAATTCTCATCAAAAAATCCAAGGGACTATGTATTGCTCCAGAATAAGTCATCAAAATCCAACCAATACATAAGAGCCTCATGCTCTATTTATGGAGAAAATGAGGAGGTGTAAACCCTAAGAGGCTTCCAAAAACCCTAATTTAGCCATAAATGTCATAAATGTGCTTAATGACCATGCAAGGCCCAAGACACATAATATATAAGATAATAAATGAAAAACATCAAAAAATAACTCCCTAATCAAATCAGGAGTGATTTTTCCAAGAAAATATTAAAAAACCAATTTGTCATTAATCAGTGTCTTTTGTTGACTTTTTGGCAAAAGGTTGTCTCTGTGCGTAGCACCATTTCAGCAAAAAATAGGGTCTGTTTCAGCTGAGTTTTGGACCCCTTCCCAGCATCGGATTTGGCCCCGCGATGACTCGTTGCAAAGCTTGATGACTCTACTTTCCAAAAATACTTTAGTTGTGATGAATGTATGCCATTTACCTGCTCAAAAATGAAATCTCCCATGACTGCTCTATGCACAGCGCCTAGCTTGAAAAGGAGGCAGAAAGGTCAATTTTGAGGTGTTTTTTGACCTTTTGAGGGGGGGGATATGCTCCAATTGACCTGAAATTTTGTGGGTAGACTTTTGGTGATGTGAAAAATCCAAAAATGTAAACTTCAGAAGCTGAGGATGCCCCAATTTTGTGCATAGCGCCTAGGGTGTTGTGCTCCTAGGAGTCAAAATTTGGAAAAAAACAAAAAGTTTTCGGATTTGCCTCTAAATTGGTGTGTAGACATCTCAAGGGGTTTTAGATACCTGCTGAGAAGCATCAGCCAAGATCCCGAGGCTGTAATGAAATTTGGTCCTTTTTAGCTCTTCTAGCTCCATGAGGGCTTGCTTTAGTTTGCCATTGGCAAGCATGCTCTTCCTTGCATAGTGTTTGACCATTTTCTTCTATAAGGCAAGGCCCCTCTTCACCTCTTTGAAATTTTTATGCTCCTCTTTATAATATTATGACCCTTTGTGCCCTCTCAAATTCCTTTTCCCATTCTTGAAGCTGGGCATCCTTTTCTAAGAGGAGCAACTTAGTACTCATCTCTTGGTCCTCATTATCACTGTCTAGATCAACAAAAAGAGGCCCCTGAGAAGTATTCTTGATCCTTTTGATCCTTCTTACTTGTACCTTCTACTCAACATTTTCCATTTTTTATTTTCCCTTGTCCAATGTTTTAGTAGTTTGAGAAGAGATGGCCCTTTGCCTTTTAGAGGAAGCAAACACATTTCTTCTCCCTCTATGATATGTGCATGTGAGAGGGGTAACAATGGAATTTTCAAAGGCAGTGATATCATCATTTTGACCTTTCATTTGCTTGACATCTTCTGCACTTGCCTCACTCTGATTTTCTTTGTCATCCATGGACTAATTTTTGTCAAGACAGTCATGACAACTATCATGATTGTCATGACTCTTTTCTTGACTGTCTTGGGCACTTTGATGGTTGTCCTCCTCATCATGCTGCTATTCTTCATCATATGGCTACTCTTCTTCATTATCTTTCTCACTACTTTCATCTCTATTTTCCTCTTCATCATGCTCACTACTTTCATCTATGTTTTCATCTTCATCATGCTCACTACTTTCATCTTTGTGGTTGCCTTCATTAATTTCATCCTTGCCATCACTGCTTTCTTCATGGCTACTTCCCTCCTCTTCATTGTTTTCTTCATTTTCATCATCTTCTTTTCCACTGCTTCCTCCTTGTCCATCATTTTCTGTCTCAGTTTGCTCGTGAATACTGCCTTCTATTTGTTCTTCACTAGGGCTACTGTCAGCCCCCTCACTTGGCAATTTAGGGGAAGAAACAAGAGGTGAAATTATTTATGGAGAAGGCACATGGGGGGATGATGGATGAGTGAAGGTAGATGGTTGTGAAGTGGAAGGCAAGTTCTGCTGGATGAAGGCTCGGGGGTCTGTAAACACATCATGTGAGATGAAGGTTTCCCAAGATATTCCTTGTTGCTCTAGCTGATATAGGACAATCATTTTGATCAGGAAGTGGTGAAAGAGGCTTGACATTTGGAGGTCATAGCTTTTCTTATTGACAACTGAGGCCATTTTATCAATGCTTCGGAAAAGGTAGTAAGGTAGGTTCATCATCTTGACCTTGGTAAAATTCATCAGCAACCTTATATGATATGAGTAGATCCGGGAGTATCTCCCCTTACATGTGAAAAAACTAATAATCTGCCTCTTCAATGTAGCATACCTCTCTCGAAAATGGGAAAAAGGGAAAACAACCTTACAATTTTGTTGATAGCTGGGTTTCAAATAGGTCCCATAATAACTCAACTCCAACTTCTTTTGTTTGAACCATACCTCACCAATGTCTGGTATACATGTTGCTTTGGAAATGATTTCAGATGAGAGCTCAAATTGCACCCCTGCTAGATTTACTTCATGGTTTTGTAAGCTACAAAAAAATAATCTAGTCAAGTTTAAATGGCTGCTGACTTGCTTGACCCTTTCACAAAATTTGTAGCACCCTACATCCTGAAAGCATGAAAAGATCATAGGAGATGAAGTGATTGGAGTGGTGTCTAGGGGCTCAAATATTTTTTTCTTTTCCTCCATGATGTTTTGGCTTGGTGGGAGTATGACTCTCATAACTATTGGTGTGATTGTCTCCCTCTGACATGATGACTTGTCCAAAAACAGCAGTAGGACCTTTGGATTTTTCTTGAGGGTTTTTGCGAAAACTAGGTGCTTTTAGTGGTTTTAGGTCAACTCTTTGTAAAATTAAGGCTAAGGTGAAAACAATTTTTTAAAGCTTGCACTTGGTGTTGGAGGTTAGCCCATAGTTACCCAATCCTCTTTTGCAGTAAAACCAATTTCTTCTTACAAACCCTAGGGCTTAAAAACTTATTTTCATATAGTTAGGGTTTGGTCCAACTTTACTATGGATGTCCTCTTTGTTTTTTAGGAAAAGGAATGCTTGGGAGGAGGAAGAGATCCTACCAACCTTAGGCTCTGCTTGCAGAAGATTTGAAGATGAAATTTCAAAATTTGGAGCTCTTTGGAAAAATGTGGAGAAGTCTGCCAGGAGTGTAGCGCTGGTGCGTAGCGCCTGTGCGCAGAGCCGGGCCGGTCAAGTCGTCGGATCGTAGCGCTGGGCAGACTGGGCGGTCTTCTAGTCTTTGCTGAGTCTGTGTGTAGCGCTAGCCCAGGTGTGTAGCGCCGAGCTCTGAGCACATAGTGCAGTGTAAATTTACACTGCCCGCCTCTCTCCTGTGCGTAGCGCCAAAGGCCAGGTGCGTAGCGCTGAAAAAATTTCACAGTTTTGCCTGAAAATGCTGAAACTCTCCTCCAACGACTTCTTCTGTTTTTAAAAGTGGAAAATGATGCGGGGGAGAGTTTTAAAAATACCCTTTATATTGTTTTGAAAATAACTTAAAAGGCAAAAACCCACTTTTGTAAAGTTAAAATCTGCCCAGATTTTTAGTGTGCCTTTTGACTGATATTTGTTGCGAAACACACTTTTGGCACATTTTTCGGCAAAAATGTTTACTTATGTCTCTATCATATTTTGCAAAACAATATTTTGACAAGGAGGCCTTTGTTGGGGGTCTACTGCTGAGATGTAAATCAGGGGCACACTTTTTTCTTAGGCCATTTTGACAATAACTTATGCCCAACATTTGATCTTACTTTAAAAACTTTGTTTTTACCCTTTGGTAAGATGATCCCCTTTAACTGATACTCTTTGTCTTTTCTCCTTTTAGTGCAGGTGAAATAATTCCATTTTTGGCAAAACCCTAGAGAGGTGGCTTCTATCCTTGTAATCTTTGTGATGGTTTCTTGCTTGTCACCACTGTTTTGTTAACCAAACATAAAAACCCTGATTCTCTTTTAAACACAGGCCTGCTATCTTTTTCTTAATTGTGGATGTCTCCTGGTGATGATTACATCCTATTACCCTACCTCTTATTATTTATGATGGCAACCTTGATCATTTATTTCAACAACGTGAACAAGGGCAGCTGTCCCTTTGTAGTGTTTGTGCTCTAAGCCAAGGAGGCTTTTCTTGAAAAACTATTGATCAGTCTTGGATCAAATTGTTTGACTTTACTCCTCTTTGAATACAATCTTTTCATGCAGGAAGGCATAACTTTTTGGGCACCAAATCCATCCTATGACTTAATGAAACCTTAGGTGACCTAATGGGGATTTCTTGGACTTGGATTTTGGACTGAGACTTAGACTTAGGGACTACCAAGTGTGAGATAGGATCTATGATAAGCTTAGTGGATTTGAAGATTCAAACATAAATCATACTTGACCATCCAAAAGGGTCTATAGAGACAATTTGAGACCATCAGTGTTTGGGAGTATCATGGGAGACATAACAAAGCTATTTGACTGGTAGGTTTTAGGTGGTAGTGGGGATTTTTTTTTTAGGAAAAACAAAAATAGAGGATTTGGACCAAAGACAAAACATGGTGAAAAATGAGTGACATGGGCCCATGATGGGTCTTCCGGGAGTAGTGGGCCAGTCATGCCTAGACAGGATGATAAAATAGTGAAAATTTTATCTTTAAGGATAATGAAGGCAGTGAGATTTCTAGAACTCACAATGTTCTATAAATTTTGTTTCTAAAAATCTGGGAATAGTCATTTAGTCATCATCAAGGAAAAAAATTATTGATGACTAACATGTCTGTTTATATTTTTCTCTCTTCAGTTGTTTAGCTAAGATTGTTGATGTTTTTTAGCACAAGGTATTCCTATTTAGGAATTCCATCTCTTTCCTTGAGAGGCCTCTTGGGGGAGTCTTGATCTATCATTACACACATATGGCATTCTATCCAAGCTTCAGTCTTCAGCTACAGTGCAGTTTCTACAGAATATTGTGTTGTGTTGCAGGGTGTTGCAATGGAGGGTTGAGAAACCCACTTTCTGAGCTAGTTTTTCATAGGAGGAAGGATTCCTTCTCTTGGGATATCAGTTTGGAGGTTTCTTGAGCACATTTCAGATATTTAACATCAGGCCAACCTATTTCCATCACTAACAGCATAATTTCAGTTTGGAATTGCATTATTTTGGAGGGCAGCTTCAATGAGGGATCTTGTGGATTTGTTTGAGTGTTTTCCTGTGATTAAAGGGTTCAGCCTTTCATTGGAGGATACCTTGGAGTGGATCTGCATCAGATCTATATTATTTCAGCCTCCTATCTTTATGTGCTTCAGTATGTAGTGATTCTTCAGTGCTTGGGTTGTAGATCACCATTTGTATTGGGTGTATTTCAAGAAACCCTTCCCAAGTTCTCTTGGATTTGTATAAAAGAGACTAGATCTCTGTTTTTGAGCAATATTGATTAATATATGAGCAGATCTAATTGTCTCTTTAATTTCTGAGTATAAACACTCATTAGACTGTGCTGTCACTTTATGCAGTAATTATGGGTTGCAGTGGTTTTGGGGTTTCAATGTTTTTGAGCTATACTAGGTGTGGGAGGCTTGTTTACCTCACCTAATGTGATTTGTTTCTGATCTCCTCTTGATTTTAGGTGTTATGATGTTAGATATAATGGATCCAAGGGCTTATTTTTATTTTTATAGCATATATTTCTGAAAATGCATTTTTTTTATGCATGTGTTGTTGAGTCTTCCCATTTGGGAATATTACAATCTAGGAGGCCATTCATGGACTTCCACATACCGTTGGAAATATATTTCGAAGAACTTACCAACTATTCCACTTCCAAGAGCATGTTAGCTAATCTCCTGACGTATAAATTCCTCCAAAGTCCAGGACTCCCAACCATCATAGTCATCATATTATGGCTTCTCTAACAAATCTACTACTATGATGATTCTCTACAAAATATTTTAGTAGCCAGGGGACTCCCCCTAATATTGACACACCATTCACATCAATGCTAGCACAGTTGCAATCACAACTAGCCTATTGGGCATCCTTTCTAGTCTGGTTGGCATCAATTCCAATGTACTTTCCAACTGTTAAACAATTCCAACTATTCAACACATCTCCCTCATTTTTTTTTACATCAATGCCAACACACTTGCTACCACTAGTCATCCAGGCAATGCCAATCTGTCCAACACAGTCAACTAGTGAAATTTTTTATCTAATCAAGTAGGTGAATTGAAGGTGTCACTACAAATTGGCTCTTTCTTCCTTCTAGCATCCATTTGTTTGTTATGAAAAGAGATATATGAATAATAAATAAATACCTTTAATGAGCCTTATCTATTAACTCCTCGTTCATTGGTAAAATTACTAATATACCATCTCCCCTCTTGCCATTTCATTAGACGAGGAAAAATAATAAGTAGAATTTATCAACTCGCGATTTTTCTTTAGGATGGGTTGTGGAGAGGAGATTATGAAGTGTGATTCCCATCACGTCGCCTTTATCTGCAAATAAATTTCCTTTGTTGATCCTTTAAGTGAACTCAAAACAAGTGAAAATAGGGAGCATGAGAGTAAAGGTGGTGGAGTGACTCTCTGACATGTGATTTGTGCAATTAATGTTAATTAATATCATGAAGTGTGGATGAGTGGATTGTGAAAAGTTTCATTTTTTGTGGTATATGATTATGTGTGGAGGTATGGTGTGCAGATGCGGGTGTGTGGAATGGAAGTATGCAAAGGATTAATGCATAGAAATAAATTGTGCGGAAATGGATATGTGTGGGGAGAATGAGTGTGCAGATTCTTCGTACAATGGTAAATTGACTAAGTGTTGGATATAGAGGAAAGAGTGCAGAGAATATGTAGAAACTATTCAATGAAATTTCTCTCCATGTAGCCCTAGACAATTTTTTGGGTCAACATTTGTCTCTAACGAAGTATAGTGAACCCCTATGGGTTATTAAGGATAAATAATATGGCTAGTCACCTATGTTGTTGGGATATTGAGTCAAAACTTAAAAATAAAATCTATTTGAAGATAAGACACGTTGGAAATATAAACTATACACATTCCTGTGGTACAAGGAAGTGTGAAAACTTATGAGGCGAAGAAATGTTTAAGGTGTTTCCCATTGACAAGAAAAATAAGTAGTTGATCATCCATCCCCTTGAGGATATATGAATTGAACCTATTTATTATTTCTATAACATATGATCCAATCCATAAGGCACAAAACATTTTATGCATGGAAGGTTTTTCTTTAGCTTTATTCCATAAAAAAATGAATTTCCCCTTGAAGAAACCCTTATTGGTAGTTCCTTTATTGAATTTTTTTATAACAACCTCTTGTATCCTCTAGATACTTTTGAAATCTTCTTGTCTCTAGTCCTTCAACTAAATTAGTTGGTGTAACCTAGTCTAGAAAAGAGGAACACCTTCTTTGTCTTGTAACTGAGTTTCCAACATCATGGCATTGATTTCCATATATATAAGTAATACTGCATCCTTACCATACACCAGATAGAATGGGAATTGTCTTATAATATTTCATGGGATGAGTCTAGTAGCCCACAAGACATCCAAAATCTTTGTGTACCAATTATTTTGACTCTCAAAAACAATATTTTTTAAAATAATTATAAGAGTCTTGTTTTTTTATTCTTACATATCGTTTCTTTGGGATATAATAGTTGGAATATTGACTTTTAAGTATCCCATACCTTGCAAATATTATTTTAATTTATACCTAATAAAAATAAAACCATTATCTGTGATGAATTTTTCTAGCAATATGTATTTGTGATCAATTCTTTGTTTTATCTTGCTTCAATGCTAGTAACTTAGGCCAGTTAGTAAATAATTGGTTGCAATAAAAATATAAACATGTCTTGCACTCAATCTAGGATTGATTTGTCCAATAATATCCAAACCAAATTGAGAAAATGAAGTGTCAATTGTAATCCTCTTTAAAAATATGGTTTCTTTTTTTCTGTTCCCAAAAAATTATGACATGGAATGAATTTTCTTACAAAGACATGAGAGTATTTAAAAAGAGATTTCCACTAAAATCCATCTCTAAGAATTTTATGGGCTATTATGGTAGGGGAGAAATGTCCACATATGTCTTCATGTAATTCCTTTATTATGGTATCAATCTTTGATTTTGGAATGTATGTGAGCGGAAACCATCACAAATTTTTTGAAATAAAATATCAACACATAGGAATTGGATTTCATCTTTAACATTCTTCTTTCCTTACCTAACATGCTAACTGGAAATTATCTGGATTTCAAATGGACTATTATGTTTGTGTTCACCCCATGTAGACAATGAATAATTAGTGTCATCTCCATTATGAGATTCAATGTTAAGTTATTTGATTCCTCCTATAAACTTGCATAGATCTTATCCCTTCATATCGTTTAAACATTTTATCTCGTTATCAAATTCTTGTAATTTTTCTAGCTAGTTTTCCCATATGCCTTCTATGAGTTGTTGAGTCAACATCATCTTGACAATGGATATGGTGCATATGTTCTCGTATGTGAATTCAATATATAACTCCTGAAGTATGCCATGGCTTTAACGAGGGAAAACACTTGTTTCTCCAATAGGGAATATCTCAACTCATATTCTTTCAAGGATTTTATCATGAAAGCAATTTGATGCTCTTCCTTCAATTTCATTTTCTAAGTTAAGACTACAAATATCATTTCATTAGATGAAAAAGTATAAATAATGAATTCCTTCAAATAATTTGGGCTAATAATTACTAGGGATAAGGCTAATTATTTTTTAATTTTTTCAAATGCCATCTATTTCTCATTTTTCCATTCAAATTTTGCATCCATCTTGAGTAATTTGTTGATAGGTTTGATAATAGCAGCATAATGAGGTACAAATATTCTAATAAAATTAATCTTCCCAAAGAATGATTTTACTCCTTTGCGGGTGGTTGGGGCATTCAATTTATCTATGGCTTTAATCCGCTATATATCAATATATATTTCTTTCTAGATTACAATGTGGCCTAGGAGGTTCCCTTCTAATACAACCAAGAATTTCTTAGGATTAAGTGATATCATGTATTTTCTACATATTTAAAGGAATTTGTGTAGTTTTTCCCAATGAGAGGCTCTTGGCATTGAATAATTTGTTAAATCATCTTGATAACATGCTATAATATCTCCGATCAAATCTACAAATGCATGGTCCATAGCTTTCTGGAATGTTCCACCAGCATTCTTCAATCCAAAGGGCATGCGAGCATAGGAATATGTTCCCCATGGTCTGATAAATGTTTTTTATGCTTGTCATCTCCAACAACTAACATCTAATTGTATCCAGAAAATTTGTCTGACATAGACATTATTGTTGATCCAATAAATGATTGAAGAAATATTTCCGTGTTCATGAGTGGGTAATTGTCCTTAAGTGAGGCCTTATTTAGGTCACGAAAATCAATTCATATTCTGATTGATCCATTTTCTTCCAAACTATTACTAGGTTTAAAATCCATTCAGAATGTCTTATTTGGAAGATGATTCCATCCTTTTCCACTTTGTTAATTTCTAACTTAACCAAAGGCTTAAGTTTTGGATAAATTATCCTTGGTTTCAATCGAATTTTATTATCTTTTCCTTTTAGTGGAATAAAATATGAATGACATGCATGTCATATTCCTTGAAGTCTCGGTAAGTCCATGCAAAGACATCTTGAAAATTTTAAAATAAGACTTACTACCAATCAATTTCATTTTGAGAGCACTCAGGTCCAAGATTTAAGTATTTGGGATTTTTTGAAGTTTTGATATTTATATTTTTGGTCTCTTGAACCCTTCAACAAACAATTATTTAGTAATAGTAATTTGATAACTTTGTATTTGATCATTTCGGTAAAAGAGAGATTTGAGTGATTTTGGAATTTAATTCATCAACAAGCTTTTCCTTATTCTCTTCATCATGATCATCAGCAATAAATTCAAGAATATTTTCCGCATTGTTGAAAACTTTCCAAGACTTTTGATTATCACGAACAAACATCAAAACAACATCACGACTCAAAAGGAATCATATGTTGAGTTATATTCAAAAAGTGAGGCAACAAAAACTAAAGAATCAACCTTTTGATTTAGATACCTTAGGATAAATTATATTTCAAATTACTAAAATTTGTTGATCAAATCCCAAACTCTTTTCATGTAAACTTTCAACCTGTCCTTTTTGGTATTATACTTCCTGTTGACCCGATTGATAGTTAATTTAAAGTCTCCCATAACTAAAATATTGAAATTCCTTTTTTATGGGCTGACAGTAGACCTAGAATTCATGCTTAATATTCTACTTCATTATTTGTACAAACATATTTCAAATTAAAGGCACTTGAAAAATGCTCACCTTTTTTTCCTTCCAGAATTATTCCTACTACCGATCTAGTGTTGGGTGCAACACCATTAAAGAACATCATCCAAGTACTTGAAAATGCATTCTTATCACTATTCTGTATAGTATCTACATTATTGAGAATGGCATAATTGCCAAGGACTGCATCAATATATTTAACCACACCATTAATTTGATTCTTTTCGAAGAAGACAATATTCTTGGGTTCTCATGGTGTTATTTTTAATTGACTATATTGTCTGGGAAGAATCATGCAAATTCCAGCATGCATCAAATATCCCCCAAGAGGGAATCTCTATTTGTTCCCTAAAATCAATCCATATGCAACAAGTAAATCAACCACCAGTTTTGTGAATACAGTTTCAATATGAGGGCTTGACTATATCATTTCACAAAAATCCTTAATCTCTCCATAAACAGGTGTCTTCCTTTAGCCTATTCCAAATACACTTTCTCATGTTTCATAGAGCCTAAGGAAATCCAATCATATTTCATTCATAATATGCATAATGTTATTGGTATAGTTTAATTTGAGAAAAAAGTATGTAATTAAAAATAGGATTTGATTTTCTAGTCTAAATAGAGGTTTATTTATGAAATGAAGAATTATTTTCTCATCGACATGTAATGCACTATTTGAAGATATTTATTTAGGGGTTAGAGGTTTTAGGCTTAGAATTGATATTTTCCATTTATGGAGGATGAGATCCACCTTTAGTGGATCTCAACAGACCATCATTGTTGTAAATAATCGATCTTTGTAAATTAAATTAGAGATAAGAAGAGAGAATATAGGATAGAAGATAGCTAAGAGAGGCTAAGGGACCAAGAGAGGTCTGAGAGGAAGAGAGGAAAAGGCCAATAAATATGTAAATTAGGCCATATTGTACAAATATTATGCTAATGGAAATTTTGTAAATATCCTTGATTTGTGGCTGATCTATGCATTTTTCAATTAATAAATCGTTCCCTGTGAATGTCAAACACTTGAAAATCATGAATTGTGAGTGGATGTGGATTTGGGACTATGTGTATATAATGTAAAATCCTCACAATAAAACTAATGTTTAAGATAGAATGAGTGTAGGTAAGCAAGTCAAAGTTTAACTTGATGAAGGATTCATCATTGCAAAGAGTCGAGAAATAGCCTAAGTAGTTACGAGATCAACTTTCAGGGTAATCCTCTATTATTAGTGGCGCAATGTTGCAATCCAAAGTTCATCATTTGATTGAGACAAGAATGTAATAACATGGAAAAGCAGAGTTAAGTCAAGACAAAGCTTCTCATAACATGAAGTGGAATATTTCATCAATTCAAGGTTCAAGCCCAGGTTTATGTGTTTTGAAACACAACCCTTTATATCATGTAGTCTAGCTATCTCAATTAAACCATAATGCAAATTCCATACTCAAGCCAAATCCTATATTTTAAAATGCATGAGTTTCGAGGAGGCGTGGCTTGGATTTGGCTCGAGGTGCATTTTACTTGCTAAGTATTCATATGTTCAATCAATGTGAATTCAATTGAATGGCAGATCACCTAAGCCCAGATTGAAACTTTGCGTGTGGGACAAATATGGGAAAATTAAAACTTCGACGTAGCTCCCACATCTGGCATGTCACCTTGCCATTAGATTTGAGGATTGTATACAAGCTATTCGATAATTAAATTAAGGTGTGACCTTCCAAATGGGAGGATCAGTCGAACATATCCAATTTCCATAACACATCCAACCATGATGATGTATATTAATTTTAGATTGAATTGAGTAATAAGTTATATATGGGTGGATTAGATATCTATATTGACAAACAATACAACCTAACAACATTCGGCGCACAATGGAGTGTGGTATTGTTATAACATCATTTTACACCTCTGTATACTTGATGCACTGAGTTATGGCCTTGGGCAACCCTTTCCCTTCAAACTTGGTCCTTTATCTAAAAAACATTATTTAAATTCCATGCATTACTCTACCCTATCAAAAGAGCGTGCACACATGGGTCCAACTATACCCAACTCACGTATATAATTTGAAATATCAAAAAACTATAAAATCCCTATTTTCTGTGTGTGGTTTACAGGCTAGACCAAAAACCTACCTACAACCTCTCGTGGCCTAACTATATCCCAACTGAAACAATTGTTTTGGGGTGGTATAAATACACCTCATGGGAAGGCCTAAAGGGAGGAGAGAGATAGGTATTGATATTATAGCCATTTAGTCCCTGATCAAGTCTTATTTATCCTTGTGCCTCCTACACTCCCAGATTTCGGAAACCCTTGTTTCCCTCACAAAGATGTTCATTCCTCTTATATGACATCCATGTGTATGCTTTTGGAAGGAGATTGTTGAGGCTTGGGTTGGACGGATCCGAAGGACAGTTTCTCTTGGAGTCATGGCTTAATCAAGTGGTATTCCTCCACACTTATATGTATGCATCAATAAATAAGCTCTATCCCATTCTTGATGTTCATGATCTTAATAATTTATACATATTGTGATTCTATTATGAATTATTTCATGTTTTTATGTGTATATGCTTATATGGTCTAACACTAACATCTTGAACATGCTTTTTTTATTACTAGTATATGTGATTTTATTCAGTGAGTTGTAGGTTTTGGAACACTAGGAGAAGAATATGGTTTGAACCCTATGGGATCACCTTCAAATGTAGGACCTACGGGTACTACACCTTCTTCCCATCTTACTAGTTTAAGCATTAGGATTGTAAATTTGTAAGCTTATTGTTTCTATATTCTTCTTTCTATGTTGGGATTCCCAAACCAGACCCTAGGGTACATCATCCCATAACATAATTGGTGACTCCACTCATAAATACATTCTTGTAATTCCTAGTTTGGGATGCTTCACTCTGGATCTGGGCTTTATTTTTGGTTTTATTGCTTTTCCAGTTTATTTGATTCATTATCAATCTAGGAAAAAGTTCTGATCTTTTGGATCAAACTTGAATTTTTAATTTTTCTTTATTTCCCTTTTTATATGTGCTTTCCAATTTACACAGTCATGTATACATTCATTTTTTTCCAAATAAACACGTGTATATGTGTGTTTCCTTGTGACCAGTCACGTATACATGCAGGTTGATCATTTTCAAGATGTGTATTTCTAGTTTCAAATGAAATTTTAGATTTTGGGTCTAGTAAATCCTTTTGCTTGCTTTTGATTTCTTTTGTTTAATCATTGATGATTCTTGGAAAGTGTTGTTTTTTGTAATTTGTCAATTTCCTATCTTTCTTGGTGAAAAACCTAGTCAACTTAGGGTTTTCCCTTTTGTGAAGTTTTAGTTTTTGTGTTTGGGACTAGGGCTTCTTGCTGAAGTTCTTGGCTATTCTAAGTATTCAGAACAATGAATTAGTGTTAATTTTCTTATGCCCGATCTTATTACTACTTCAATTTTTCTTTTCTTTCATTGGCTTTCTTGGTTTTTCTTGGTTTTTTGAGAAAGGTACTTCTCACAATATTGAAGAGTTTTCTTGATTTTCTTAGAGTTTTCTTGTTTTTTGAAGTTATTGTGTTGTTGAATAGGTCATTTATTTGAGTGTGTAACCTCTTTCCACTTGTTAATTCTTGTCATGCAAATGATGTTTATAGCTTAAGGAACTTGAGGCCTTTTTTTCTCAATTGGTGATCTTGAGATTTTGAGTAGTGTATTTTTTACTATCTCAAAGAATTCTTTACATCCTTAAAAAGAAAAAGAAAAATAAAACACTTTGTTTGCCTTTTATTTTTCTTTCAGTTTTGTTTTAAGGCTTTCTTGTCATTTTTGAGCAAGTGAAAAAATTTCATTTGGTCGAATTTGCTTGGTTTTGGGAAAATTTATTGCTTGAATTCTCTCCTTCTTGTGTCAAGTTTTTTGACCTCTTTATTAGGAAACACATTTGCTTTTTTTTTAGAGTAATCCTATAATATTGCATTAGGCATTTTTATTTGTCACTAGAATAGTTTCACTATAAAAGTTTTAGTCATTTTTGTAGATTTTGAGTGTGTGAGCGTGTGTTTTGAAAAGAAAAGAAAAGAAAAAATTCTTTCATTAGTTTGTTCATAGTTCCCTTTGTAGAAGTCTCTTTTCATCGAAGAAAAATTTTCATTTTGCATTTAGCCAGGTTTCTATTGATTTCTTTTCGTTACATAACACCATAAGTTGCACTTCCATCTCAACCTTGACTTAAGAAAAACCATTAAAATCAAGCGATAAAAACTAAAATGAACTAGTATTTTTTATTTGTCATTAAATACATCAACTAGTCTAGGTCATTAAGACCTTGGAATAGGTGTGTGAAGAGTTAACTCTCCAAGGCCACTTTGAATTTAAACTTATAAGTTGATTAAAAGAGTGAAATCCAGTGTCGTTAAGTTGTCTGAGAAATCTCTCTTAAAAATGGAGTCAATCACGAGGGTGAGTGAAAGAATGAAAGAGAGATACCCCCTCTCCTACTTGTTGGATCCCGACCAAATACTATTCCGATCAGCTACCGATACGAACTGGTAACCTTAGCTTCCATTCCTAGTTATTGCATAGGCGACTGTGGGGGGGAATACTCATGGTACCTGAGGTAGAAGTTGCATCACGTTCGTTAGTACTTCTACAGGGTGCCCTTGTGAAGCTCAGGTACTTACACCGGTAAAGGATTTTTCCTGGAGGTCATCGTAACTGCTTATGTTACCTTCGCTAGTAGGCTTGGGGCGTAATTACCCCAGACTATTTTCAGAAGGTCCTTATATATTCACTTTCTTATATTTTGGTGTCCTATCCTAATAACCCGAAGCAAAAATACCTGAGAGTAGATTGATTGGTTGCATCTTTAGGGACATTTTTAGAGAGTGATATTTTATCCTAGACTACCATAGATTTATAATTTTTTGAGTTTGTATAAGTTTTGTTAACAATTAAAAGTGGTTGATCATTCCATTCATCAATCAAGGAGGTTTCGTGGGCTCTCCCCTGTGAGTGTCGAGCCTTCTTCTAGAAGGTGTAGAAGCAATTCTGCTGGTGATTTTCAATCAGTAGCAGTGAACACGTCAGAGAGTGATCCTCCACTTGAGGCTATAGTTTCACAGGGTGGTCCTAGTGTAAGTCGTGATTTGGACAAGAGTACTCCTCTCCTTTCTAGGGTTATTTTTCTGTCAGATGACGAGGTTTAAGTTGAAGATATCCCTGAGTTTCCTATGACTCCTTATTCACCTCTTTCTCCTAGTTTTATGGATGTTGTATTATACGTTGGGACCCCGACTCATAGATAGGAAGGCCCTGCTATTTCTCCTTATTTTCTTTCGATGACCATAGCTAGGAACACGATTTCGACTATGAGTACTTCTAGTGTACATAATCCTCTTTTATTTGAAGGAGGATGTACAATTGACATATCAACTATCACTCCTAACACTGCAATATTTGGCTCTACCTCTATTCCATCTTCGAGTGGGGGCACCCAAGATTTTTCTTCCCACACTAGTTATTTTTCATTTGGGATGCCTTCTAGAGAAATTCCCTTAGTTCCTTTAACCATTTCATCTATTGTCTCCACACCTATGTCTTTTATGGCTAGTGGTTCAACATTTTTCTAGGCTTTTCCCTTTGGAAGTGGTCATATCCCTCATTCTAACCATTCTTTAGGTTCTTTTCCTTTCTCCACTCAAGGTTAATGGTTTAACCCTTTTCAAGGAGGTCAAGGTTTCAATCCTTTTCAAGGAGGTCAAGGTTTCAATCATTTTCAAGGAGGTCAAGGTTTCAATCTTTTTCAATGATGGAACCCTGCTTTTGGTGGTTTAGGAATTGGGAATTAGTTTATGTCTGGTCAACAGGGGAACATGCCTCTCTCCTCCATAGGAACCTCTCAAGTTTTTTCTCCCTTCGCCAATGTGTGGAACCCTTACCAAGGGCTCTACTCTACTTTTAATACTTCAAATGGGGGAAAATTTCTTGGTTATGGTAACCCTTCTGCAGGAGGAGGTCCTACTCCAAATTTATCTGGACCATAAGTTTTTCCTTACAGTTCAGTATCTTCTACAAACAATCCTTGGAAACCTGGTGCCTCAGCAAATCCAGGTTATTCTTTTCAAAATGTTGGGAATCCCTCTCATGGTGGGTGCAACTCTCAAGGTCCTTCGCGCTTACCATTCCTGGAAACTCTAAATTTTCCAAATCTTTAAAAATTGACTAATGATCTAATTCGATATAGCTCAACTTGGCCTCTGGTTCCTACTAAGCTTCCATCGGACATTCCAAAATTTGAAGGGAATAGTGGAGAGGATCCAACTGACCATATAAAAACTTTCCATTTATGATTTATGGTGCTCATCTAACTCCCTTATTGACAATTCAATTAGGTTGATATTGTTTCAATGCACCTTTACTGGAAATGCTGCCAAGTGGTACATAGAGCTTACTGGGAATACCTTTGCTTCATTTGGCGAATTGGCTACTATGTTTGTGAACCATTTTCAGTTGTTCGTTCGGTATGATGTTGGAACTGAGCTATTAGCTAATTTCCAACAAGATAAGGCAACTCACATTTCTGACCATATTCAGGGATGGCGAAGAAGGAAGAGGCTCATTAAAGCCTATATTCCTAATAGATTCCTTCTATAATGGTTCTTAAAATATTTATAGCCAGAAATCTCGAAGGATGTATCACTTTCTGCGGTATTTACCGAAGATTAGGCTATCTTCATAGCCCAACAATTAGAATTGATATATTCTCGGTCTGGGATTCTTAATAATATTTTTCTGGATACTCGTCGATCCAAGATAGATTTAGCCAAACTAAATCCATCTCCCCATGTCGACGGGCTAGTCGGTTCGATCAATAACAATACGGATAAAATATAAAATCAATTGCAGCAGTTGTCTTTACAGACTGCTTCTTTGATTCAGGCATCACTGTAAGTGTCTATGCCTTCCCAACCATTAACTTTTAATGTTTTCCAATCCTCTAACCCCAAAAGGAAGCCAAAAATCCGACGGGAATAATAAAGGACGTAACAATAAAAATGATAAGGATGGGAAGGATAATGCAAACAAACCCAACAATAATGTTGGGGAGGGTGAAAAAGAGTTGAAAAAGAAAGTTGAATTTCCTTGCAAATTTTGCACTGGAGACCATCTAACTCATATTTTCCCAAAGATTCAAGATGCTCAATGCTTTTTAGCTCAGCAAGATTCTTCTAGCTCCCAGGTTTTCCTTACTAACCCTTTTCCTCAAGGGCAGCAAATTCTTATTGGCGCGAATGCTAATACTAGAGCTCCCACAGGGGGAAACTAGGAAGGGAAAAATTCATCAAATGTATACATGATGAGTGCTCATGTTGATGTTGCAACAAGGTCATGTGATTATGGTGAATCAAAATCCTCTAAGGCTAAGGCCTCTCTTGATGTTTCAGAGCCACTACATATTTAGAGGCCCACTTTTGAGCCTATACCTCAGATGTCGAAAGGCTCTATTAAATGCTCAAAGATTAACCCTAATTCCAAGGCATCTTAGAACTACTCCATTGTAGAAGATCTGGCTCAAAGTCCTTGTGCGATGTATGTGTTAGAGGTACTCCAGTCATGCCCATAAAAAGGAGTGTGCTTCTCACTGTGATCGAGTCAATAGATCCAAAAAACTCTCTTATGACTACATTTGACATGTTAAATATTAAGAAGATACTTCCTCATCATATGGCTTTTGAAATTAAATCTACATAATGAAATATGAACATTTTTTGAACTTTAGTTGATGAAGGATCTTCCACATGTGTTATGTCCATTTCATGTTGGAGTCAGTTGTGTCTCCCTTGAACAAAGCACTCAAAAGAAAATTATTTTCTCCATTGGGATGGGATTTAGTTTGACTTAGGAGAGCCATAACTTTGTTATTGTTTCAGTAGTCCCCCGGTTGGTTATCTATTCCAATGATATGGAGGGTTTGTTTATGCCTCCTGCATGAAACACTTATACAGAGTTATCATATGTTACCATATAGTCACAATTAAGTCATGATTTTTTTCAAGGGAAGTAAACCTGAGTCGGACTTTCTACGATGTCTCTTGACTCATTTTTTAGTGGGCCATACCTAGTCTGTCAGAGTTGTGTTCTATCACATCAGCTATTAATTTGGTCCTTTTCTAGTTCTAGTTACGAAGGTCTCCATTGACTTCTTGCTGGCAGGTTTTCTCTTATCGACTTCGACAAATTTCTCTGAGAGTAAGCCTAGAGCCGCACCCTAGCCCTATTTCCATCATTGATATGTAACCTTGTGCTTAGCATCAATAAACATCATGGGTCTTTGACTAAGTGGTTTCCCTTGTGTTTGACGTCAGCTACCATTATCACACATTGGGATTAGCGTAGTACCTTGGTTTCCATTTGACCCTATCGGTGGATTCCTCGCCTCTGTGTTAGCTTTCATTATTATTTGGTTCAAAGGGTTTTTTTTGTGCGCTAGCCACATTTTTTGTATGCTGAAAACACACTTCAGGTTGGTTACTTCATTTTTCTTCTTCTGATTCCTTCCAAATTATTGGCCTGTGGGTTACACTCACGCTAGATTGATGTGGGATGCCTTAATGCCTTCCTTCTAGTAGATCTTTTCCCATTAACTCCAACTCATTGCTTTGGGAACAAGGTCTAGAGTCCTTTTTCAGTACCTTAGGGTTTGTAGTCATCAGTGGCGGACTCCTTCGCTATCGACAGTGAGAAAACATCAATGTCTCCTGATTAGTATATTATCTCAAGTGTTTGACTTAAACTCATTTACTCGCACTTGTTAGAATGTACTGGGTACCTTGACTCTCCTCATCATTATCGGTGAGTTTCCTTTCATTTTTTAACGATATACATCAATGACCGGTAATCAAATGATTTCTCACATGGTTGACTTCAGCTCGCATTAGGGGAATTTTGAGGTCTAAAATGGGCCTCCTAAGAAAAATGTACAACCAAAATAAACTTTATAAGAACCAATAGGATTCAAGATGATGATGTCAACCATGGGAGATGATTAATCATTTTTGGAGTAAAAAATTACAAGGAATATAAAATAATAAATATTAAAACTACTTTTTCAACTCGTATTTTCAACTTATCTCCCTAAGTTTTTACTCAAATTTCGAGTAGGAGTACTTGTTAGATGAAAAATTTAATTTCTCATCCAAGGAGTACCTATGTTGCATACTTTCGATGGACCCTCCTACATGAAAAATGAGAAATACATGAAAAAACGTGATTGAAATCACGTTTTTCATGTATTTCTCATTTTTCATATAGTAGGGTCGATCAAAAGTATGCAACATGGGTACTCCTTGGATGAGGAATTAAATTATGCATCCAACGAGTGTTTCTGATCGAAATTTGAGTAAAAACTTAGGAAGATAAGTTGAAAATACGAGTTGAAAAAATAGTTTTATTATTTTATTATTATTTATTCTTTTTTTCCCTTTAAAATTTGATGATGTAATCTAACATTATTTTAATATTTCCACTATTATTTTATAATTTCCTTATGAGGCCCATTTTAGACCTCAAAATTCCCCTAATGTTTATTCCCAGGGTGTAGAAATGTACCATGGTGGTCAGTGAATACCTCGTGTTTGCATCAGCATGTTTTGGTTCATTTGATAGATCTTTCAGTTTTCTGCCAGTGACGCCATCCACCTTATATGTTGCAGTTCATCACAACAACATCTTATATCTTGGCACCTGAGTTGTGTGCAATACCATTATTCCTCTCTTTATGACTTGGTACTTGGAGATTCAGTTATGTGACTTCAGTGATTAGATATATTTCTCTGCATCATTGTTCAGTTCTTCTATATGTGATACTATGACATGACCTTGATATGTACTTTAGAGGTTGTGATCAGATGATCCACTACGTACTTCGCAGTTTCCTTTGTACTTGTATACATATTGGATCCGCTCCATACTTGATATGTGAACATGCTTTAATTTCACTGAGCATGGGTATGCCCACCTCAGACATGAGCTTACTTTCTGATATCTTCCATTGGTTTTTGGCAGGCTGAAATCTGGTGAAATCCTCCCAAGTCCTCTCATAATTCTTCTTATACACTTAATACATTTTGGCCATCATGTGCCCCTTCTGAACTCATATATTAGGGGGCATATGTTATAGTATCATTTTCCACCTATGTAGACTTTATGCTCTAAGTTATGGCCTTGGGTAGCCCTTTCCCTTCATACTTGGTCCTTTATCTAAAAAACATTATTTGAAATTCCATATGAAACTATGCCCTATCAAAAGTGCGTGAACACATGGGTCTAGATATACCCAACCCACGTATATAATTTGAAATATTAAAAAAATATAAAATCCCTATTTTCTAAGCGAAATTTATGGGTTAGACCGGAAACCTGCCTACAACAGCCCGTGACTTAACTATATCCCAATTGAAACAACTGTTTTCGGGTGGTATAAATACACCTCATGGGAAGGCCTAAAGGGAGGAGAGAGATAGGTATTGATATTATTTCCATTTATTCCCTGATCAAATATGATTTATCCCTATGCGTCATGCACTCCCAGATTGTGGAAACCCTTGTTTCCCTCATAGAGATGTTAATTCCTCTTATATGAAATCCATGCGTATTCTTTTGGAATGAGATTGTTGAGGCTTGGGTTGGACAGATCCGGAGGATGGTTTCACTTGGAGTCGTGGTTGAATCAGGTGGTATTCCTCCCATTCTTGATGTTCATGATCTTAATGCTTTATATATGTTGTGATTCTATTATGAATGATTTCATGTTTTTATGCGTATATGCTTATATGATCTAACACTGACATATTGAACATTATTTCATTTATTAATAGTATATGTTATTTTCTTGAGTGAGTTGTAGGTTTTTGAGGACTAGGAGAAGTGGAGGGTTTGAACCTTGTGGGATCGCCTTCAAACGTAGGACCTATGGGTACTATCCCTTCTTCCCATTTTACTAGTTTAAGCATTAGGATTCTAAATTTGTATGCTTCCTTTTGATGTATGATTCTTGCTATGTTATGGTTCCCAACCTATACCCTAGGGTACATCATCCTGTAACTTTTGCATAAGGATCCATCTGGACCCCATATGACCAGATCAAGGTAAGCATTATTTTATGAAATTTTTGGAGTTTAACACTTTTTCAATATAATAGGAAATTGTTATGAGATAGGGGCATGGAAGGCTTAGCGCCTTTTTGCTTCACTACCCTTGGTTATGATCCTATAATCACATGGTTTGATAAACTTAAGCCTAATTGCTAAGGGGATATATAAATTTTGGGCTCGCATGTTATTGCACATTATTGAGAGATTTTAGGTTGTGGATTTTGTGGAATTTGTAAATCACTCATAGCACTATATGTTGAAATGAGACTGAGTTCTGCCAAGGGATATATAAAATATCTCGCACCAGAGAGGATTTAACAATCAAAGGCCCATGAATGAGAGAATAAAGAAGAGGTGTTGGTTTAAGAAAATTAGACCACCATGATTATGAGGTAGAAGGGATGCAAAGTTTGCATCAACTTCAGTATCCAAGCATAGTTAAAATTTTCATTCAGGTGTTATTGATAACTTTAGAATTTAATGGAAACCCTAGAAGAATACTAGCATAGGAGATCAAAATTCAAGAAGTTTTCATAATTGTGAAAGACATCAACAAAATGTTAAAACATTGAAGGAGGCATAGAGGTAATAGTTTTATTGTTTAATAATAAATATGATTATGTGTTGTTAAGTGAAGTAAGGAGTTATGGCATAAATTATATGGTATAAAAGAAGAAGACAATTTGAGCCAAGGAACAGAGCTGGGGAGAATTGTTAATAATAGTTTGGAGAAATCTTGGATAAGACTCATAGGAAAAGAGTCTTGTAGCAATGTGAAGCAAGAACTTAGAAATTTCTTAAAGTGCAGTGATGAGAATTGATAGGAAAAAATGGTCCTTATAATTTACAGTAATTGGACAAATTATTTGGTTTACAGGTAGCAGCACAGAGAGAGAGAGAGAGAGAAAATTGTGGTAGTCCTTGAAATAAAAATAACATAATAGAGAGAAGAAAAAATTCCAATTAAAGTTAGGTAGAAATTTTTTAGACAACTCTATAGTTGCAAATGTGGTTAGAGTTTTCTAAAGAAATGAGTAGGTGAATGTCTTGAGATTAAGTAGAGTGTAGAAACCTAGAGGAGAAAAGGAAGCTCAAAAGTTTCTAGAGAAGGAGAAATAGTGTTACCAAAAGGACAAGTTTAGAGGAGAGAAGCTCGGTGAGGTACATGTAGTAGGGAAATAGAATTTCTATTGTAAAAGCTCAGTGCAATTCACAAATTGAAAAGGAAAGTTCATAAATAAAGAGTAAAAGGTGACTATATATGGTCATGAAAAAGGTTCAAGTGTAATCCACAACATAATGGAGGAGAATTCAAAATAAAGTGGAATAAGGATGAAAAGGATGAGTCAAGAGGATTTTGATAGAGAAATAATAATTTGAAGGAACACTCAATATATTGGTGATTTTGCTACAGGAAAGTGTAAAGGATCATAGATGTGTATGGAGAGTGAAGAAGCGGGTTACATGACCTCTTAATAAATTATCTAATAAAATTTAGGAAGAATCTAAGTCACATGATGAATGTTTGGTTGAAGGAAAAGGAACTTAGAGAAACTTAGTATGAGGAAGAGGAAGTTCACTATTGTGAAATAGAGAAAGTATCATTCCTTGGGGAAAATTATGAGGATGATGGCGCAAGACTTCATGATTCTTATGGATTGCTTGAAAGGTTCAAATCAACATGGAGATCTGATAATAGAGACATCAAAGGAGGCTGCAGAGCCTTATGTTTTTAAAAATAATATTTATTTTGTGAATGAATGATCCAAATTGGATAATTGTATTGTTTTTCATCCATCTTAATGCATTTGGAGTGGAAAAAGTGGAGGAATTAGCTCACGGGACTGTTTTTACAAATGGGGCTGAGTTTGGCAAAATGGTGTCTGAAGCCTTTTTGGAGTGTTTTTAGGTATCAAATGACTTTTTTTGGGGTAAAAAATTTCCACTTTAATGAAACACATTTTCATGCTATTCTACATAGAGATACCTTTCCAACGATGCAATAAGCACATCAATCGAAGTCCGTATGCAAAAGTTATGCCACTCAAAAGTTGACCTTCCTATTTTCACACCTATAGTTAAGGAGTATGCCACGCCAGCCCCCATTATTCATGGAAAAGGAGCTAGCCACATTTTTTTGATGTAAAATAATCTAGAAGAGTCTATATTGTAACTCTAGTTAATATTTTATGTAGTCAAACTTAACTGCTAGTAGGCTATTAGGTTGTGTTATAACCGGGCCACTAGAAGGAAGGTGCATTCAATTCTTTCGAGAGAATTTTGTTCCATAGTTGAGAAAAGATAGCCAAGAGATATAGGAGGTAGAGCACACATAGAGGATATGTGCATTGCAGCCTTGGTTTTCTCCCAAAAGGTTTCCCAGAGAGAACATATTGTGTCTTATGTGTGTTTGTGTGAGATTATTTTTCCATTCTCTACTTTTCTGCATAATTTATATTCGCATGCATGCACTAATTACAGTTAAATCTACAGATCTTAAATTTTAATAAATTTGTAATAGTGTAGAAATTCCACATTTTAATTTTTTATTATCAGATATGTTGTGATGAACTGTCCAGTGGAATATCCAAAGTAGTTTATGGATCAATGCAGGTCTTAGAAATGATGGATTTTTTTTAAACATTTTCACAAGTGTGGAGGAATTATAGAATCAAAATTCTCTTATGAGAGAAGGAAATATAGAGTTGTCTTATAAAAATAATTAGAATGGAAATAACACATAATGGACAATTGTTGCTATGTGAGAACAGTTGCAAGAACCTATTGTTGTAGAGAACAGAGTCAAGTTGGCTTATGAAGACAACCAAAAGAAGAACAAAGTAAATAAAGAGAAACATTCAGATGCAATTCTAATGGAATTTGATGAAGAAATCAAATTGAAGGATGATGACAGAAATCAGAATATTCCAGTATTGGAATTTGGAATGAAAACCTTAGAAATGCTTACTTTAATTTATAATTGAAAATGTTAGAAGAATGGATAGTCAATCAAAAGATTGAAGAGGACTACATAGAGATTGCAGACAAGAATAATGATGAGGAAGACAATGGGAAATGTCACCTACAGGTTGTAAAAGAGAAACCATAGGATCAAATATATAAAAATGCACATGGAGGGACAACATATTATATTTTTGTAGATGACAATGAAGAGAACCAATCATTCTTATGACCGATGGTGATTTTTGGAGATTTAATATTTTCTATAACAAATTTATTTTATATGTATATGTAGGTGCAATGATATTTGGAAAATGAAATTCAATCTTTCATAAAGAAACCATGCAGAAGGAATTTAAGCGCCTTGAATATCTTTGAAGTAATGTCTGGTGATGAAGAATGGAAGCAGAGAGCTTACGAGAATGGTGAAATGGCAAGTGAGGCCATAAATTTTCTAAATTTTAAAGTAAAAAAGTGACTTAGCAATGCTAATAGCATTTATCAACAAAGGGAAATGTTGGACATTGAAATTGATGAGTTGTGTATGTTAATAGAGAAATTGCCTAAGAAGAGGCACACTAAAGTGATGAGAACATACATCGACATAAATTAGTTGACTATAAGAGATTACATTAACAAAACAAGTGGAGCATTGAAAAATCAGTTATGGAAACCTGGAAGATTTAGAAAGACAACAACAAATCATCAACTACAAGAGGTGAAGAGGACAGAGATAATGAGGAATTTTATCACTGGAACAAAGGTTTTTGAATATGTCATGACAGTGAGGCAAGTGGACAACAACAAAATAGTGTTTAGGATATAGGAGGAGGATAAATTGCAGTAGATGCACCTGTAATTAAAAAATTCTAGACAACAATATGGAGTATACAACTAGTAGAAGTCGTAAAAAAACTCATGACCAGGAGGCCATAGATTATGTTTCCTTTGGAGTTTAATGTAGGATCATTTCTTCAATTCAACAAGATCTAGGAGGTCTTGCCACATTTAATAAAGGGATTAGGTTTCCTGAATTCAATTTAAGAAAAAAATATGTAACTAAATATAGGGATTTGATTTTATAGTCTAAATAGAGGTTTATTTAGGAAATGAGTAATTATTCCCTCATCAGCATGCAATGCACTATTTAAAGAGATGTGTTGAGTATTTAGAGGTTTTAGACTTATGTTGTGAAACTAGCTCCAAAAATAGAAGAAAAGAGATATCAACGCCTTAGAAATAAGCCACTTCGAGGGGGCAACCTCCAGTACATTACATGAATGAGCAATTCATGGATGATACAAATGACCAAAACCTCCTTCTATATATAGGATTCCATGGGGCCACAATATAATCCTAGTGGGGCCACAATGTAATCCTAGCCGACCTAACAATAATAATGTAAGGGCACAATAATAACAATATGGGGGTTACAAGGGTACAACAATAACAATAAGGGGGGCTACACTAACATAATAAGGGACTACATTATTAATATAGGGACTTAACATGCCCCTCTCCTTCAAACAAGTGTTGTCCTCAACGCTTGATTATTTCTTGATGCTTCTGTATAAAATTCTCATCCTCCCATGTGGAATCTTCTACAGGAAATTTCTTCTACTTGCTAAGATACTCTGAAATTGATCGTACTTGTCAAGTTGTTTATGTGGATGCTTCAGAACTTCTTTTGATGTGATGTTGATCTTCCTGTTGTTTCATTTGATTCTGCACCAAAGTTAGGTTATCCTTTGAGAGTTGGAGAACTTGTTGATGATGCTCGATGTGATCTTCCAGTAATTTATCATCCATATTAGATTTTATTTTATCCTTCAAACCATCCAACTTAGCCTCCATTTCTGCTTTTAAACCATCTATGTCATCTTCGGTTGCTCTTCGTAAGATCGAAATTTGTTGCACTTGGTACTGTAATTTTGATATCTCATACTGCAATTCTTCCTCTTCATGTGTCATAGTATAACTTTCTGAGGGCTTAATGAATATGGAATTATTTTTGGGAGCCATTATAAAACCCAATACTGATAAAAATTCTTCAATATGCACTTGGAATCACTTCAAACTGCTTTTTCAAACAAGACTTATGCAATTTGAAAACAAGTACACACTTTTTTCTTTCTTTTAATGAGCTCAATATTGAAACTGAATTATCTCTGTGATTGCAGATCTTTAATATCTGAAATTTGGCCTTGTAGTAGTCCTCTGAAGCTTCTTTCAAATGCCATAGGTCTGACTTGATTTGGGTTCTTCAAAACAAAGTTATGTCCAATCTCCCACAATGACCTAATTATGGACTGGTTCAGCAGAGCGAACTTGTATGACTTGCCATGTGTCACTGTTTGCTCCTTTGGCTCTGAAATTTATAGACAGGAAACTACCATTTGTGTATGTCTAGTCACTTTTTACAGCATTCCAATCCAATGCTCAGAGAGAGACTTATGAATATTTCCCCATGATAACCTCTTTGCGATGAAATTCGGAAGCCTGAAAAAGACCTAATTTCCACAGATCATATCTCCGACAATATTGCGAACCAAGCTCTGAATTTTTGCAACGATGTTCCTCAAGATTTTGGCTTTTCTCTCTAAAAATTTCAGCTTCTAAAAATTCGTAGAAAAAAAATTATAACGCAAATTCCGTGATGACCTTTTTAGGTTAAATTCAAGAGCCTGCAAAAAGCCCTAATTTCCACAGATCTTATCTCCGAAAATATTGTGAACCAAGCTCTGCAATTTTGCGACGATGTTCCTCCAGATTTTGGCTTCGCACTCTAAAAATTTCAGCTTCTGGACCTTCGTAGAAAAAAATTTATATCGAAAATGCCACGATGACCTGTTTGGAGCAGCGAAACCCTAGAATCCAAAGCTCTGATACCAAATGTTGTGAAACCAGCTCCAAAAATAGAATAAAATAGATATCAACGCCTTAGAAATAAGCCACTTCGAGAGGGAAACCTCCAATACATTACATGAATGAACAATTCTTGGATGATACAAATGACCAAAACCTCTTTCTATATATAGGAGTCCATGGGACCACAATATAATCCTAGTGGGGCCACAATGTAATCCTAGCCGATCTAACAATAATAATGGAAGGGCACAATAATAACAATATGGGGGTTACAGGGGTACAACAATAACAATAAGGGGGGCTACACTAACATAATAAGGGACTACACTATTAATATAGGGACTTAAAAACTTATATTTGATATTTTCCTTCTATGGAGGATTAGATCCACCTTTAGTGGATCTCAACAGATCCATCATTGTTGTACATAATTGATCTTTGTAAATAAATGTAGAGAAAGAAGAGAGGATAGAGGATAGGAGATAGCTAATAGAGGATAAGAGACCAAGAGAGGTCCAAGAGGAAGAGTGGAAAGGGCCAATAGTTGTGTAAATCAAGCCATATTATAAAAATCCTTGTACATATTATGTGAAAATGGGAAGTGTGTAAATGTCCTCACTTTGTGTCTGATCTATGCATTTTTCAATTAATAAGTTATTCATTGTGAATTTTAATCATGTGAAATTTTTGAATTTTTAAGGGATGTGAATTTGACATTGTGTGTGTGTAGACCCATGAATCCTTGTAGGAAAAATAATGTGTAGGAAATAATGAGCATGGGTAATAAAGTCAACATTTAATTTGATGAAGGATTCATCATTGCAAAGATCTGAGAAATAGCATGAGTATTTATGAGATAATCTTGCAAGCCAATCCTCAGCTATCAACGACATAGTGTTTCAATCCAGACTTCTCTCTTTGACAAAGTCAAGAATGTAATAACATGGAAAACTGGAGTTAGACCAAGAGATATCTTCTTGTCAAATGAAGTGGAATTTTTGTCAAATCAAGGTTCCATCATTCAAGGTTCCAGCCTAGGTTTATATGTTTTGCAACAAAACCCTTTGTATCATGTAGTCCAACTATCTAGACCGAACCATAATGCATATGTTATACTCAAGATGCATCCAAAATCAGAAATCATATGAGTTTTGAGGATGTATATCCCATATACAGCTTGATGTGCATCTAAATTTCGGACTATTTGTATGTTCAATCAAGTGTGAATTTAGTTGAAGGGAAAATCCCTAGACTCTGGGTTGAATCTTTGTGAGTGCAATGAATCTGAGTGGATTAAAACTTAGGCATAGGTCCCACATCTGAGACATCATATGTTATCTAGGTTGAGGATTGTATCTGAGATATTTTATAGTTTAACGATAGGTGTGACCTTATACATAGGTGAATCATTGAATTTTCAAATATATCAAGTCTCCATGACACATCTGATCACCACGATGTGCACTACTCTATTATGAAACCAGCTCCAAAAATAGAAGAAAAGAGAGATCAATGCCTTAGAAATAAGCCACTTCAAGGGGGAAACCTCCAATACATTACATAAATGAAAAATTCTTGGATGATACAAATGAAAAAACCTCATTTCTATATATATGAATCCATGGGGCCACAATGTAATCCTAGCCGACCTAACAATAATAATGTAAGGAGACAATAATAACAATATGGGGGTTACAGGGGTACAAAAATAACAATAAGGGGGTTACACTAACAACATTAAGGGACTATACTAGTAATATAGGGACCTAACATGCTCCTCTCCTTCAAAAAAGTGTTGTCCTCAATGCTTGAGTAGATCTGGGTGCTTTTGTATAAAATTCTCATCCTCCCATGTAGAATATTCAGTGGGTAAGTTCTTCCATTTGATGAGATACTCTGAAATTGATCGATTTCGTAGTTGTCGAGTTCTTGTTTATGTGACTGCTTCAGGTTCCAATATGGTTCTTCCTTCCTCATCAAGTTCTGGAAATATTGTTTGATTTGGATGTTTGTCCCCTATAACCTTCTTTAAGCATGAAACATGGAAAACTGGATGCACTTGTGAGGAAGCAGGAAGCTCCAATTTGCATGCCATAGTACCAATCTTTTACAGCACCTTGTAAGTACCATAGTACTTTGGCGATAATTTATTATCCTTATTAGCTTGCTTTAGGGACATTTTTTGTATGGTTGTAGCTGTAAAAATACCTAGTCTCCTACATAAAAAATTCTCTCGCTGCGATGTTGATCTTCTTGTTGTTTCATTGGATTTTGTGCCAAATTTAGGTTATCCTTTAAGAGTTGGAGAACTTCTTGTTGATGCTCGATGTGATATTCCACTGCTTGAACCCTAGAATTTTCCCTTAAATAATATGTGATGGATGGTGGATGATATCCATAAAGTGCCCTAAATGGGTTCATTTTTGCTGCAGTATGGAAGGAAGTGTTATACCACCATTCAGCGAGAGGTAACCACTTAACCCATTGTGCTTTCTTATCAGATACAAAACAATGAAGATGTCCTTCCAAACATTTATTCCCTATGTCAGTTTGACCATCAGATTGAGGATGATAAGATGATCTATGAGCTATTTGAGTACCCAAACAAGAAAATAATTCCATCCAAAAACTTCCTGTAAAAATGGGATCTCTATCACTTACAATAATCTTTGGGTTTCCATGTAGCTTTTGAATTGTTTCCATAAATGCAGTAGCAAATGTACTTTCTTTAAATGGATGAGATAATGCTAAAAAGAGTGCATACTTGGTAAGTCTATCAACTACCACCATGATGACACTCTTTCCTTCGGACTTAGGTAAACCTGTGATAAAATCCATTGAAATCTCTTCCCAACATTGACTTGGAATGGATAAAGGTTGTAGAAGACCCGAGGTCTTAATTGTCTCAACTTTATTTTACTGGAAAACCAAAAATTCCGCCACGAAATTTTGAATATCGAATTTAAGGCCATCCTAAAAAAAATCTCTTTTCACCCTATGGTAAGTTTTTAAAAATCCTGAGTGTCCTCCTAAAGGAGAAGTGTGCAATTCCAAAAGAATCTTTTGTTTTAGTTGGGAATTCTTGAAAATATATAAGCGATATCTGTACCATAAGGAATCATTTTTCAAACTAAATGTATCATATGTACTAGGATCTTGCTACAACTTCTGAACGAGTGTCCACACTTCTTCGTCCTTCTTCCATTCATCCCTTGCTTCGATTATCCAATCTAGGTGGATAATAGAAATGGCACAAATAAATGCTTCCACCTCTTCATCCTTTCTTGAGAGTGCATCTGCAACAACATTTAGCTTCTCTTTTTTGTAGATGATTCCAAAGTCATAACCCAACATCTTTGTGACCCATTTTTACTGCTCTTTTGAAGATATTCTTTGTTCCAAAAAGTGTTTAAGACTATCATGATCAGTTTTTACCTTGAAATGTCTTCCCATTAGGTAAGGTCGTCATTTATTTAGTGCATGTAGTATTTCCAACATTTCCTTCTCATAAATAGCCTTTTGTAAATACTTTCCTTTGATTGGACGACTTTCAAAAGCAATGGGTCTTCCTTCTTGCATTAAAACAACATCGATTCCATTTCCTGAGGCATCACATTCCACAATAAAGGTTTATGTGAAGTCTGACGTAGCTAAGATTGGTGCTAGGCACATTTCCTCTTTAAGATGTTCAAAGGCCTTAGTTGCTTCAGGAGTCCATGAAAATGCATCTTTCTTCAATAATGTTGTTAGAGGTGTCGTTATTCCCCCATAATTCTTAAAAAAATTGTGATAATACCATGTTAACACAAGAAATCTGCACAAATACTTTATGGTTGTGGGTACTTTCCATTCCTTAATGGCTTTAATTTTGTTAGGGTCTACCTTAACACCATCGTGAGATACAATATGACCCAGATATTCCACCTCTTGTACTCCAAAGAAAAATTTGGATGTTTTTGCATATAATTGTTTCTCTTCCAATAGTTTGAGCACCCTGTCATAATTGTGAACATGATCCTTCCAAGACCTACACTTTGACTAGGTTCAATTATACCAACCTCTAATATTTCTGCAATCATACATTCAATTTCGCTCTTTTGGACATAAGGATATCTGTAAGGCCTAATTTTTGGAGGAACATTTCCTGGAATCAAATGAATAGCATGATAATGATCACGAATAGGTGGGAGTCCTTTGGGAGTTTCAAACACCTTGGAATGATTGTCCAAGACTTTTTGGAGATCTGGAGAAATAGACGATTTTGATGTTGGAACTTCTCGTGTGCATAGTTGTGCAATTACGCCTCGTTGTTTTTTCTTCAAAATATTTGTCATGACATTAGAGCTTATTATCTTTCCTGGCTTCCCTATGATACCCTATAATTCGATTTCCTTTCCTTCTGAAAAAAAAAATTCAAGAAAAGTTCTTGAAAATTAAAAGCTACCGTCCCTAAAGATCGTAACCATTGTACTCTCCTAGTACAACATCAGCACCTCCCATTGGAATGGAAAGCATTGGACTATTCAATAAATATTCCCCGATGGCTAGCTTGATATTATGGCATTTTCCAGAGAAATTTATATTTCCTCCATTTGCAACCATCACTTGAAATTCTGGTGCTGGGTATAGGATACAATTCAATTCCTTGGCTACCTTACAATGAATAAAATTATGGGTAATACCCGAATCAATCAACACTATTACCTTTTTCTTCTTGATATGTCCTTCTATCTTGAGAGTTTGAGGAGTGGTAATTCCTGCCAATGCATTACATGATATGGTCGGACTCATTTCTTCTTCTTCTAGGGTTGGTTCCTCGTGTATATCCTCTTCTTTTGAATTTTCCTTTTCATTTTCTTCCTCCTCTTCACAATCTATGTAAAATAATTTCTTTTCGGCACACTTATGACCTTTAGTGTATTTGCTATCACAATTATAGCAAAGCCCTTTTGCTTTTTTTTCTTCCAATTGTTGTGGTGTCAACCTTATAGGTTGTGGAAGTCTAGGAGTAGCAACAATTCCATATTTATAGATGTGAGTGGTAAGCTTCCTTATCGCCATAATTTTACATTCAATTTTTCTTTCCAACCTGAATGCCTTCTCCAATGAATCAGGTTCCCAAACGCGAACTTCATGTTGGATGTTATCCTTTAAATTCCCTATGAATACATCAATCCTATGTTCCTCTGGAATATCAGTTACCCTTATATTCAATTTTTGGAAGTCCTCAATGTGCTCCACCACTGAACCCTTTTGTTTGAGATTTATCAATTGGCTAAAGAAGGTGTTGCTCTTTGTATCCTCATAATGTGCTATCATTTCCTCAGTAAAAATTGACCAAGTGACAATTTTTTTACGGGAGCAAAGCCATCGATACCATACAAATGTATTTTTTTCTAAATGTAAAGTTGCAATGCGTACCTTTTGTGTGTTTTGTACATTATTGAGATCAAAATATTGCTCCATTTGTAGTATCCATGTTACGGGATCCTTGCCATCAAACTTCCTCATATCCATCTTTGGAATATGGTGGTTCTTCAATCCAACATTAGAGTTTATGAAATCACAATTAACATTTAATTTTTTCTCATCATGAGTTTCCTCTACTATCTTTCCACCATTAGGAATCATTTCTTGTATTAACCTTGTCATCAAACCTTCCATGTCTGATTTTAGATCATTCTTCATGTCTTCCATGTTGTCTTTCATTTTTTCATCGATCTTAGATTCCATGTCATCCATCTTAGCTTCCACGATTTTCTTCAAACCATCCACCTTAGCTTCCATGACTTTCTTCAAACCATCCACCTTAGCTTCCATGCCTTTCTTCAAAACATCCATTTCATTTTTTGTTTCTCTTTGCGAGAGCAAAATTTGGTGCACTTTCTCTTGTAATTTTGATATGTCATGTTTCCCTTATTCCTCTTCATGAGTCATAATAGAGCCTTATGAAGTCTTAATGGGTGTTGAATTCTTTTTAGGCGACATTTTAGAACCCAATACTGATATCTATGCTTCAATATTCCCTTGGAATCACTTCAAACTAATTTTTCACACACAAGTCTTATGCAATTCGAAAAGATTACACACCTTTTTCTTGCTTTTGAGGAGCTCGATATTGAAACCGAATTAACTCTGTGATTTCGGATCTTCAATATCTGAAATTTAGCCCTGTAGTATCCCTCTCAATCTGATTTCGAATGCCACAAGTCTGACCTGATTTGGATTCTTCCAGGAAAAGTAATGCCCAATATCCCACAATGACCTAATTATGAAATTTTTCAGTAGAGCTAACTTGTATGACATGCCACATGTCATTTTTTCCTCCTTTGGCTCTAAAATTAATAGACAGGAAACTATATTATGTGTACTTATGACTGCTTTTTACAGAATTCCAATCCGATGCTCAGAGAGAGAGTTATGATTATTTTCCCACGGTCACCTCTTTGAGATGAAATTCGAGAGTCTGAAAAAACCCTACATTCCACAGATCATATCTCCAAAAATGTTGCAAACCAAGATCCAAAATTTTTACAGGAAGTTCTTCAGGATTGCGGCTTCACTATGTACAAATTTCAGCTTCTAAACCTTCGTAGAAAAAAAATTATAGCTAAAAATTCCACGATGACCTATTTAGGTGGGGTCGGGAGCTTTAAAAAACCACATTCTTCAGATCATATCTCCAAAAATATTGCAAACCAAGATCTGAAAATTTTACACAAAGTTCCTCCAGATTTCAGATTTGTGTGGTAAAAGTTTCAGCTTCTGAACCTTGTAGAAAAAAAATTATAGCGAAAATTATACGATGACCTGTTTGGAGCAACAAAACTCTAGAATCTAAAGCTCTGATACCAAATGTTATGAAACCGGCTCCAAAAATAGAAGAAAAGAGATCAACTACCTTAAAAATAAGCCACTTCGAGGGAAAATACGATGGCCCATAAATGAAAAATTTTTGGATGATACAATTTACAAAAACTACTTTCTATATATAGGAGTCCATGGGGCCATAATGTAATCCTAGTGGGCCACAATGTAATCCTAGCCGACCTAACAATAATAATTTAAGGGCACAATAATAACAAAATGGGGGTTACAAGGGTACAATAATAACAATAAGGGGGTTACACTAACAACAATAAGGGACTATACTAGTAATATAGGGACCTAACATACTCTTAGATCAAAGTGAGTGTGAATTTATATACGAGAGGAAGGGATATTAAAATCAATAAGTAATCAAACTAGAAAACACAGGGTGCAGAAAAGTGTGGTACATATGATTCCATCTAGAACCTGAATGAAAGGATGAAGGCAAGGATTAGGTTATGAAATTTTTATAGTTTTAATTATTTTTCAATATAACTGGAGAGTGTTGCTAGATAGGGTCCTGAAAGGGTTAGCACCATTTTTATTCAGCCTTGTTTCTGAGCCCATGGTCGCATGTTTTGATAGAATTAATCCTAAGTGATAGGGGACTATATAAATTTATGGTTCATGCATTATTGTGAATTATTGAGATTTTTTGGGTTGTGGATCCTACGGAAGTGGTAAAGTGCTTACAATAATGTATGTTTGAATGAGAATGAGTTGAGTCAGAGGGAGATTTAAACGATCGTTGGGTGTTGGAGTTGTAATTCAACAAAATCCCTCAACACTTATTTGTCAACACAGGGCTTTGTAAGCTTTGAGGCGTAGCACAAGAAATTCCAAGAATAGTGGTGTAAACTTTCATTAAATCTACTTCTATCCTTCTAATTACGCTTGCAAAATCAAAAGAATGGAAAGAAAATAGCACCAAAATAATTCTGGTACTGGAATTAACAAAAGGAAATACTTGCAAAAATAAAATGAAAGGAACTTGAATCGGCAGAAAAAAAATCCTGGTAAATGAAAGAAAGACAACAATTACGTAGTGAGTATGGTGCGGACCAACGTTCTGCCCGCAACATTGTTCACCTTTGGAACGATATTCCTGTGCTAGAGCATTGTTCCCGTAGCAGTATTCGGTTCTTGCACTGGATGTTTTCACTGTTCCCAACCACTTGCATAAATCATAAAGATTTCTAACTGTAAATAAATTGAAATAAAATCAGAGAAAGGTAAATAATCATAAATGAACCATTCAAGA
Organism: Pinus albicaulis; assembly: GCA_034641835.2. Taxonomy (NCBI): domain Eukaryota; kingdom Viridiplantae; phylum Streptophyta; class Pinopsida; order Pinales; family Pinaceae; genus Pinus; species Pinus albicaulis. The sequence continues at coordinate 1,434,815,239 of CM076570.1, forward strand.
CAAAAATAACTCTCACTATTCATTCACTCAAAATAAAAGACGTTGCAAGAATCAAAAGAGAGTTTTATCATAACAGAGTTTCTTCATGTAAAAAGTAAGCATCTAATCTAAGAGATAGAGCATTCCCTCATTCTCATATAACTGTCACTGCATGAATAAGATCTGTGTCTTTCTAAGATAGATGTTTCAAATCAAGAGTCTCTGCAACAGATCTCAGATGTTCCCACAAGAGGGCTGGTGCAAGTACAAACTTGTTATGTGGACAGAGTTTCATTGACACATAGGAAATATGAATAAACCAAATGATCTGATACCTAAGTGAAACACCTTTGTTGGAAGTATAAACTTGTTCTTGGAAATGTAACACACTTTGCATAAAGGAAACAAAATAAACCTGCAGGAATAAAATGAACTTGCTGAGATAAATCACGCTTGCAAAAATAAAATGTATCTGTGAAGATTAAATAGAAACATGCATTTTCAGAAAGAGAAATAGATCCACATAATGCATAAAAATAAAGGAATGAAATGCTACAACAACCTTGAATACATGCACAAAAAACCACATTTGTCAAACGTCTTATAAAGCTTCTGTTCATGAACTAAATATAAATACATTGACTTAGGTGCATAAACAAAATAAATCTTTCCTCTGAATCTGCATATGAAATATTTAGCACACTCTTATAACATAGGGAGAATGAGCTAGGTTGGTTGGGCCCTAGCCAACCAGCTCGTTTCCCTTTAAAAAAGCTAGGAAATCAAACGCACAGGTAACTCATTCACATAATATTTAAAACCAGAGATTGATAAACTGACATAGCTCTTTATATTTGATAAAATTTGGATCAAGGACCTAAGTGATAGCTCAAATTTCAAAGTGTTCTGAAGTGTGTCAAACCTGAGTGATCGGATAGATCACGTCTTCCTAATTCTGGCGCCACAAACGGTTCAAAAAGCCGACACCGTATGAAGAAGTTATTGCACTTTGAATGCCGAGGTAAACTACAAAATTCTCCAGTTTTCGCCCAATAAAATTGTGCCAAGTGTTGCGACGAGGTTTGGCAGTGCTAGGGTGTGAAGGTGAAAAATGTTCAGTGACCTCTTAGGGTCAAATTCTTAGTTTTGGGTGCAAGTGAATTTTGTTTTAAAAATGTGGTGGAATTGTATTTTTGTATTTTATTTTATGATATATATATATAAAATATATATATATATATATATATATATATATATATATATATGTTTTAAAAAAACATATTATATATATTATAATATATAATATATATTATATATATTAAATTATTATATTATAATTAAAATGAAAATTTTAATACCAATGAGAAATCCACATTATTATATGGTTTGTGGTTAAAAAAATGTTGTTGAAAATGGCAACAAGAAACAGTGAAGGAGGCCTCCTGAAACATCTTTCCTAATCCTAGTTGGAAAGTGATCACCTAAACTAGGTGGGGACCACACATGTGATTTTTGTCGAAAAGTCTATTTTTAGACATATGGAGCATGGTCTAGGAGTTGCGGGATGCTATTCTTGGATGATTGGTAAAGTTGGTAAAAATAGATGGACATCTATTTTTAGACATTTAGGTTGAAGTCTATTTTTAGACTGCCTAGCTAAAAATAGAATAGTCAAATATTATTAACCCTTAATAATATTTAGACTATAAACACTATCTTATCCTCTTGGAGCACTTCAGTTTGACCCACGGATGTGGGTCATGCAACTGACAAAGGAATTACGCTATTCCTAGGTGTTTGGTTGAGCTCATGCATGATGGACTTCAGTTAGACTCATGTGGTAGAGTTTTGGTGGAGTTGATTGAGGAGTTGATGGAGATTGTGTTCCGTTAACTAGTTGAACTAGTTGTAATTAGTTTAACTGCTATTACACTAGAGATTAGTGGTGTGAATTAAATATTATTTAATTCACTAATTATTAACTCATTATTCAACTAAAAGAACACATCAGTTAACTCAGTGCATGTACAGTTTAGCGCAGACTAGTGCAAGAGATAGGTGAAAGAGCTGGCAGTTGTACATTAGTTGTGCATGAGATTTGCACAATCAGTGGGATGAGTATGCCAATGATGATTGCGCTATTCAAGAAAGAGGAATTCGAATTGGTTCAGCCCATTCTCTCCTTTTGGGATTGCGCAATAGAGGCAGGCAATTAGTGGATGTGTTTTGAACCTGTGACTTGTTCAAAACCAAGCTAGTTTGTGTGTAGCTTTATGAGATAGTACTGAGTACTTGTGAGGAGCATTGTGCTATGTATTTTCTGCATGTTATCTCCATATAATATACAAAATAGCTGAGGGGTTTTCAGCTATAAGCTTTCCCCATACATATTGTGTTAATGTGTGTGATGAATTGATGTTCTATCGCTTCTATTCTTTCCGCATGTGACGATTAATCGTAGAAGAGATTATGTGTTGTGCATGCAATTCGAAATTGATGTGTGATCAGGTTAATATCAATCGAATAAGTGATTTATTCAGCAAATTTATACATGGTATCAGAGCTATATTAATTGTCAAGATCTATTACGGTGATTGCAAACTTATTTCCTCAGACAGAGCCTGCATACGGGCCAGATAGCCTCCGGATTCATCTTTCTTCGGAAAGTGAAAGGTCTGGTAAAAGCACATGCAGTCAATCTCTGATTTGGAAATAATTTGTTCTCAAGTGTAGATCGGAAGCGATTGAGTTATCAGCTGGTGGTGAAATTCGAATTTGTAGATTTGTGTTCTTGGTGCCATGGCGAAAATGTCTTTCAACGGGTTGCGACTAGAATATGCCTTGGAAGGCAGTTCGAATTATGTTGCATGGAAGGACTGCATGGAGGTTGTATTAGATGATAATGGGCTGTTGGATTTCGTGGTGAAAGAGATTCCAAAGCCTACTTCTACTGATGCTGCTGTTGTCGAAGCATGGCAAAAGAAACAAGTGAAATGTCGAAGGATCCTGTTGGAGGGCGTAAAGCATCACATTGTATCCAGCCTGCATGGAAATGCTTCTCCATATTTAATGTGGAAAGCTTTGATGAATCTACTCTGAGCAAGAGCAACCGAGAGGACTACGTAAGGATCGCTCAAGGATAGACTCGAAAACATAAGATGGAGAAAGGAGAGAGCATCCCCAAGTACCTCACGAGGTTCACCCAATGCGGGGATGAGGGCGGGAAGCGTGGGAGTGATGGTGGAGGATGAGGACTTGGTGAGCTTGGCTCTCCTGGGTCTTCCGAAAAGTTGGCATGCATATCGAGATAGTGTCAATGGTCGGGAGAAATTGCCGGATGGGAAAAGGCGTAGTCGATCTGGTGCAAGAGGAGATCAGGAGGACTACCAGGGATGGATCTTCATCAAAGGTATCTGATGAAGAAGACTGCCCTTTGGCTGCCAAAGCAAGGAAGGGGAAGGGCAAGGAGAAGGCTTCTCAATCCGGTGCAAATGGTAAAGAGCGTGACATGTCCAAAGTGAATTTTTTTCACTGTCACAATCATGGACATTACACCACGAATTGCCCAAAGAAGAAGAAGAACAAGCAGGCTCCTGGAACTGCAGCTGGTGAGGCTCTTGCCTCGCAATTTGAGCTGGAATTCTCATTGATCACATGCATTTTGTCTAGTGCATTGGGATCGGGGTGGTATATTGATAGTGGCGCTTCCTTTCACATGACGGGAGATGCAAATATTTTCAGTGACTTGGTGGAGAAAGGTCTCGAGATGCATGTTGAGTTGGGCGACGGTGGACGATACAATGCGGCGCGTTATTTTCCCATAACCTTTCGGAGAATTCGGGTAAACTCATTCTTTTTTTACAAGATGTATTGCATGTACCGGGTCCACAACAAAAAATCTAATCTCGGTCGCAATGTTAGAGGATAAAGGGTATGAAGGTTGTCTTTAGAGAAGTAAAATTTTCCTTCGACACAAGGCTTGCTCGGGACAAGTCAGGGTTGGGTTCGGGCAAAGAATCTTTATAGATTTGATGTAGATGGGATTTCTACGGAGCTTCCTACTGTTGGGAAGTGGGAGAAAGACATGCAACTGAAGCTTGAGAGGGAGAAATTTTTGCATGTAGGTGAAAGTGAACCTCGGGGTGTGGAGCAGCCACAAGAGGATCATGGAGTGGGAGAGACCACTCATGCAGAGAGACTTCGTGCCAAATGGGCAGAGGGAGTGCATGCATCTATACCACCAGATGAGAGGTGGGGCGACATGCATGAGTAATCTCATGAGGAGATTTCTGGGCAGGATTCATGAGTTGGTGTGGATCTCATGAATTGAACCTGGCTACGAGGTGCCCACAGCGCAGCAGTAGCAAGATCAGTTGGAGTGATGCAGGCAGATCAAAGTGACAGTGTCAGATACTGGAGCACGGATCAGAGTTGACAGCAAGTGCAGAGTGCATGGGTGCAAGAGTTCAACAGCGCAGTGGTTCCTGATGACATGTGCAGTTGGTACCAGTAGAAGTCGAAGACTTTGATGATAGATGCATCAGACTGATAGAGTTGTTTGGAGCCTATTCGGTTTCGGAGAAGGAGGGGAGCGGAGTCTGGGAGTTGCATGGTGCATGCATGAGTTTGCATGGCACATGCAAAGGGTGCATGGCAAATGCATGGAGTTTCATGTCGCATGCATGGAGTTGCATAGTACATGCATGGTGCATGGCATAGAGAAGGGTGCAGCGGAGTGTCACCTTGGAGTTGCATGCTCGCATTCTGTGGAGTTGCATGGCGCTTGTGAAGGTTGCGGGGGTGAATGCATGGAGTAGCATGTCGCATGCAAAAGACGATCCCTTTCTTATTGAGAGGAGTGTTGAAAATGGCAACAAGAAACGTTAGGGAAGCCTCCTGAAACATCTTTTTTGATCCTAGTTGGAAAGTGATCACCTAAACTAGGTGGGGACCACACATGTGATTTTTGTCGAAAAGTCTATTTTTAGACATATGGAGCATGGTCTAGGAGTTGCGGGACGCTATTCTTGGATGATTGGTCAAGATTGGTAAAAATAGATGGAAATCTACTTTTAGACATTTAGGTCGAAGTCTATTTTTAGACTACCTAGCTAAAAATAGAACAGTCGAATATTATTTTCTCTTAATAATATTCGAACTAAAAACATTATCTTATCCTCTTGGAGCACTTCAGTTTGACCCATGGATGTGGGGCATGTAGCTGACAAAGGAATTATGCTATTCCTAGGGGTTTGGTTGAGCTCATGCATGATGGACTTCAGTTAGACTCATGTGGCAGAGTTTTGGTGGAGTTGATTGAGGAGTTGATGGAGATTGTGTTCCGGTTAACTAGTTGAACTAGTTGTAATTAATTTAAGCTGTTACTAAAGATGAGTGGTGTGAATTAAATATTATTTAATTCACTAATTATTAACTCATTATTCAACTAAGAGAACACATCAGTTAACTCAGTGCATGTACAGTTCAGTGCAGACTAGTGCAAGAGATAGGTGAAAGAGCCGGCAGTTGTACATTAGTTGTGCATGAGATTTGCACAATTAGTGGGATGAGTATGCCAATGATGATTGCGCTGTTCAATAAAGAGGAATTTGAATTGGTTCAGCCAATTCTCTTCTTTTGGATTGCGCAGTAGAGGCAGGCAGCTAGGGGAGGAGTTTTGAACCCGTGATCGGTTCAAAACTGAGCTAGTTTTGTGTGTAGCTTTTGGAGACAGTACTGAGTACTTGTGAGGAGTATTGTATTGTGTAAAGTTACATGTTCTCTCCATATAATATAAAAAATAGCTGAGGGGTTTTCAGCTATAAGCTTTCCCCATACATACTGTGTTAATGTGTGTGATGAATTGATGTTCTGTCGCTTCTATTCTTTCCGCATGTGACGATTAATCGTAGAAGAGATTATGTGTTATGCATGCAATTCAAAATTGATGTGTGATCAGGTTAATCTCAATTGAATAAGTGATTTATTCAGGAAATTTCTACAAATGTTTTGTGGATTAAACAAACTGTATTAAGTGTTAAGTCCGCACATGGTATACAACGGAACTTAACCTGTCAACGTCTCTGCCACCCTTATCACATGTTGCGGTCATGATAACCAGTTTCTTCACACAGTCAGACTTAAACGCTGACCCAAACTCCGGTTCCACTTCTCTACCACAGTTTTTTGGCAAATGGTTCCGCTCGGCGGTTAGCCTAACCACGGGGATGGTGGGGGTTGGCATGTGGCCACACCCAACCTCCCCCCCCTCCCCCCCTTAACCATAAACATTAAAGCTTGTGGTTAGTTCTTGGTGGAAGAGTTGGAGCACGCACCAAAAATGGCGGATTCCCTATTTTATCCACAGTTGAACTTGAGTTCTCCAAGTTTAGTGAAGGATTTTTAGGGGACACTGGGAAAAATGAGTTTAGGCTCTATCTTGAGCTAGATTGGACCATTATGAGAGTGCCAATAGTAAATTTCGACTTTATCAGACATTCCAGACTCATTGGTGAGGTTTTTAGAGCCATCAAAGGACTTTTAAGCAGGTTTTTGTTTCATATAAGTTCTAGGGGCCACTAGGGCCACCAGTAGTTTGAGGCCTATCCAGGGCAGCTAGAGGCCTTTTCCAACAATCCAGTAGTCAATTTTGGATGTTTCAAACATTAGGGAAATAATGGTGTGGTTTTCAGAGCATGTAGAGGAATTTTTAAGGATGAGATGCTTCAGATACGTTCCAAGGGCCACTAGGGCCAACAAGTGCCAATAGGAGAATGATGCTTATCCAGGACAACCAATAACCGTTCTCAGCAAACCAATAGTCGTTTCTGTCTATTTTGATAATTCTGAATATATTGAAGGAGTTTTAAGAAGATTTTGAGGACTTCTAGAGGTATATAACTCACAGAGAATATTTTAGTGACCCCAAAGCCAGGGGTGCCACCAGGTGTTGGAGGCAAAACCGGAGCAGCCGGAGGCCAATTTCTGCAAAGGCCATCAGTGGATGGAAGCCTAGATTGGGGAGCCAGTGCTCATTTTAAGCAAAGGATCAGTCCATTTTGGAGGTCTGATATGTGCTGGAGATAGTAGGTGAGGTTTCAGGGACATAAAAATAAATCTGAAGGAGTTAGTGCCACTTCGAAGCTCAGGGAAGCTTAAGGGCACTGACAAAAGGAATCAAGTCTAAGGGAACCTAGATCTGTTTTCAGAGTGATGGTAGCCATGAAAGGGGTATGATGGTATTATAAACCCATTGTTTCAGTTCAGATAACCATTGGAGGTTATTTTGTAACTTGTAAAAGAATATTTTCATCATAATCCCAAAGAGCCAAGTCAAGGTGACAAGAGCTCAAGGAGGCGTAGCCCATGATATTAGGGTGAAATCCTACATTAAATTTGCTACTATGTGTTGATATTTTTTTCCCGCATTATATGGTTGTTGCACATGTTTAAAATCAGCAAAAACAAATGGTCTTAAAGCACTTAAACAGTTAAAAAAAATACACCTGTTTCAAGTAAAAATTTCCGCAAAAGTCAAGTATAAGCTAGATCTTTTATTTTTTTAACTGAGTGGGAGCTTCTTGAAAAGCATAAAAATTTATCCAACACATTTTCAGATCAATATGAACTTCAATAGTTTCAAATATACATCTTGAGTTCCTGGATCCATCCCAGAAATGGGATGATACAAAATCACAGTGCAAAAATTCTCCACAGTATCACTACCTAAATCTACCCTAGAAACCCTATTTAATATACAATGCTTAGCTCTTGGCTGCAACAGAAAATAAACAAAAATGTAATTTTAGGCTCTCAGTTGTTAGCAGAGGCTAAATCAGGGGTGTTGGTCAAAGCCACAGCATCCTTCTCTCATTTTCTCCTCAACTCTCTGAGCCTAATGAGAATAAAAAACTAGTTCTTAGCAAGGAGTGCGTGCTAGTCAATGATATGTTGTGGTTTTCATAATGCTACAAGTTATCCCTTGAGTAAAATAATGGCAGATAGTACAAGAATGTTCCTACACCAACCATCCTTCATAACAATTAATACTTCTATTTTATCATGCTCTTCAGGAATGAAAATACATTAGTTACAAAGACAAATAAACTAATTTAACCTTTTTAATTAATGATTAAGTTCATATAACCCATAGTATCAAAGTCATGAAGGGGTACAAGAATGGGTGTAAGGGTTAGGTTCCATTTGTGAAACAGAAAGCTTGGATAGTGTAATTAGGGCTAAATTAGGATCAGAAGTAGGACAATTCCGACGACCAACATCCCCCCAACCTCATATTATTGTGTGTCCTCACACAAATTTACTAACCTTCTGCAAAAAAAACATGGAAAAATCCCCTTAATCTTGAATTTGAATGTTAATTCTTATCCTCACAATTCTTGATTTTCCATTGGATGATTTCTTGAGATTTTTTACCACTTTCCTGAGGCGAATGCTGCACTTGGATGCGCAGAACTTCCATATTTTCTTCCATCATTTCCTTTCCTACACTTCTTTCATCAAATCTGGGTAATTATGAATTTTTTGTCATGCCTTTTGGCCTTACCAATGCACCTTCTACATTTCAAGGGTTGATGAATTCCATTTTCAAACCCTTCCTTCGAAAATTTGTGCTAGTATTTTTTGATGACATACTAATCTATAGCAGGTCTTTCAAGGATCATGTTCAACATGTTGACAGGGTGCTCAAACTATTGGAGGAGAAAAAACTATATGAAAAAACATCCAAATGTTTCTTTGGAGTACAAGAGGTGGAATATCTGTGTCATATTGTATCTCACGAGGGTGTTAAGGTAGACCCTAACAAAATTAAATCCATTAAGGAATGGAAATGTTGAGAATTTGAAGGGCTATAGATTAATACAAATTCTCTTCTTGATAACTACTTGTGATATTACTTACTTAATCTTTCATCAGGTCCATTATCAAAGTACTTAGTCAAATATAGAGACAAAATTATTTTCACTTGTAACTGAGTATCTTGAAGTGTATTTAGGAAGGTAAATCTCTGATTTAACTTCCTTACTTGATATCTCTGTCTTTTAAAAATTCTTTCCTTAGATGCTATAATATCAGAGATATCCTTATTATATCCTTCAGTGAATTCCTAAATTCTTCAGTCACTTCCGCAATTACTATCCTTCAGCTACTTCTGTAAACTACATCCTTCAGTTACTTCTGAAATTGTGTCCTTCAGTTCTTTCTTCCTTCGGATAAATCCGCATTAAAATCTATTCTTAGATTTGCTCCCTTTTAAACATTGTCACCTTCATACTTATCTGCATGCAATATTGTCTTTAGATCTGTTTTGTTATACCATCTCAAACTAATCTGCAATTGCTTTCTTAATCCTGCACTAATCCACAAATTCTGTTCATTCTTCCACGTTGTTCACTTCAGACTTGTATGTAATTTTTCCTTTAAATATCTGCACTAAATCAGAGACAAGTGCGCAATTTTTTTTGTCACAAATGATCCACAGTGTAGTGTATATATATTGCACTATTTTGTGCCTTTAGGCCGACCAAATAGTCATTTATTGAGCCAACTTTATTATTGAGATTTATACCGACAGGAGAGAGGTTATCCTAGCGTTGAGAGAGGTGTTCTTCACGGTATGTAGAGATGTCTTCCTGCGTTGTTTGAGGGTTGCTATATGTCCTTCTTCCACAAGGTCTTGAATCATATTAGACTGAACTGGATCCTTCATGATTTTGACACTTAATCCTAGATGACAAGAACCTAATAGACATAAAGAAGAAGTCTATCTACATAATAAAAATCTCGCTCATGAAACCCATGAAGAAAGTACAAAAAAATACATTTTATTATCTTTGTATCCTTCTTTTCATAATTACATAATCATGAAGACCGACCTAGTTACATTTCACAACAGGAAAGTCCCCACAACCATAAAGCAGTTTTGAGGATTTCTCGGGTTAATGGGGTATTATTGCAAGTTTGTTAAGAATTATGGGAGAATAGCAGCACCTCTAACAAAATTATTGAAGAAAGATGCATCTTCATGGAATCCTGAAGCAACTAAGGCCTTTGAACATCTTAAAATGGCAATGTGCCTAGCAACATTGTTAGCTACGCCAGACTTCATAAAAACCTTTATTGTGGAATGTGATGCCACAAGAAATGGGATTGGTGCTGATTTAATGCAAGAAGGAAGACCCATTGATTTTTAAATTCATCCAATCACAGGAAAGTATTTACAGAAAGATATTTATGAGAAGGAAATGTTGACAATACTACATGCACTAAATAAATAGCGACCTTACCTAATGGGAAGACACTTCAAGGTAAAAACTGATCATGATAGTCTTAAACACTTTTTGGAAAAAAGACTATCTTCAGAAGAGAAACAAAAATGGGTCACAAAGATGTTGGGTTATGACTTTGAAATCATCTAAAAAAAATAGAAGCTAAATGTTGTTGCAGATGCACTCTCAAGAAAGGATGAAGAGGTGGAAGCATTTCTTTGTGCCATTTCTGTTATCCAACCAGATTGGATAACCGAAGTAAGGGATGAATGGAAGAAGGATGAAGAAGTGTGGACACTCATTCAAAATTTGCATCAAGATCCTATTACATCTGATACATTTAGTTGGAAAAATGATTCCTTATGGTACAAAGATCGCTTATATATTTGCAAGAATTCCCAACTAAAACAAAATATTATTTTGAAATTGCACACTTCTCCTTTAGGAGGACACTTGGGATTTTTAAAAACTTACCATAGGGTGAAGAAAGAATTTTTTTGGGATGGCCTTAAATTTGATATTCAAAATTTTCTGGCGGAATGTTTGGTTTTCCAGCAAAATAAAGTTGAGAAAATTAAGACCCTGGGTCTTCCACAACCGTTATCCATCTGGCTTAACGCTGAGAGATTTTCAATGATTTTATCATGGTTTACCTAGTTTCTAATAGATTACAGTGTCGTTTTTACTGTAGTTGGATGGATATTACTACAAGTATGCACACTTTTGTGCATTATCAGGCCATTTGCAGCGTTGTTAGCCATCGATTTATGGAACAATTCAAAAACACATGGGAAACCCAAAGATTATTGTAAGTATGAGACCCCTTTTACCCGGAAATTTTTGGACTAATTATTTTTCTGTTCGTACTCAACGCAATTTTATAGTTCATCTTATCGTCCTCTCAACTGATGGTCAAACAGATAGTGAATAAATTTTTGGAAGGATATCTTCGTTGTTTTGTATCTGATAAGAAAACACAATGGGTCAAGTGGTTACCTCTCGCTGAATGGTGGTATAACACTTCCTTCCATACTGCAGCAAAAATGACCCCATTTATGGCATGTTATGGATATCGTATACCGTCCATCACATCTTCTTTAAGAGAAAATTCTAATGTTCAAGCAATGGAATATCACATCGAGCATCAACAAGAAGTTCTCCAACTCTTAAAGGATAACCTAAATTTGGCACAAAATCGAATGAAACAACAGGCAGATCAACATTGTAGCGAGAGAAGTTTTGATGTAGGAGACTGGGGATTTTTACGGCTACAACCATACAAAAAAATGCCCCTCAAGCAAGCTAATAAGGATAATAAATTATCGCCAAAGTACTATAGTCCTTACAAGGTGTTGGAAAATATTGGTACTATGGCATACAAATTGGAGCTTCCTACTTCTTCGTGAGTGCATCCAGTTTTCCATGTTTCATGCTTAAAGAAGGTTATAGGGGACAAATTTCCAGTTCAAACAATATTGTCAGAACTTGATGAGGAAGGAAAAATCATATTGGAACCTGAAGCAGTCATGAAAACAAGAACTCGATAGCTACAAAATCGATCAATTTCAGAGTATCTCATCAAATGGAAGAACTTACCCACTGAAGATTCTACATGGGAGGATGAGAATTTTATATAGAAGCATCCAGAGCTACTCAAGAGTTGAGGACAACACTTTAGGTCCCTATATTACTAGTTAGTCCCTTATTGTTGTTAGTGTAACCCCCTTATTGTTATTTTTGTACCACTGTAACCCCAATATTTTTATTATTGTGCCCTTACATTATTATCGTTAGGTCGACTAGGATTATATTGTGACCCCATGGACTTCTATATATAGAAGGAGGTTTTGGACATTTGTATCAACCAAGAATTGTTCATTTATGTAATGTATTGGAGGTTTCCCCCTCGAAGTGGATGATTTCTAAGGCGTTTATCTCTCTTTTCTTCTATTTTTGGAGTTGGTTTCATAACAGCCTCCTTCTCGAAATACTCTCAAAAAATCCTCCCACGTCATTCCCTTTTCTTATAATTCCTTCTTAATTAGCATTGTAGTTAGACCATAGTGACATAATTTAAGCCCTATTTGATTTTCCTGACTCTTCTGTACAGATTTAGACATTTTCTCTAGGCTCTTCAACAAGAAATGAGTAAAGTTAATTAACTTACCCGACTCAAAATGAAGCAGAAGGTGAATATGGTACAAGTAAGTCAACGAATACCTCCCTTCACAGGTGAGGAAATTCTACATAATGTATAACATGTGATTCAATTTTTCTACCATGGTATTCATTGTAAGCCCAATTTTCCAATCTATATTCTGATCTTGCTCCAGCAAAAATAGGCGCTAAGCTCCTTTCTCAATTTCCCCCTTCTTGAACCACTTTTCTCTTGTGACTGCTAATTTTGTGGCTTGGGAGATGGATTATTCTGTCACTTGAAATTCCAAGAACCCGACTCTAGTTTTTTCCCCATCGAAGGTGCGAGCAAACTTAAGGGTGATATCAGATTCATACCCGTTGAATCTGAGTAGGAAGGAAAGGAATCCCAACTCCTACAACAAGGGAATATTGTCCTTGTACTCAATTGTTCTTTCTAGCTCCTTTATGGATCAGGTTTCAATGTGAATAGGCACCATAACTCTTCAAATATTACATTGGTTTCCTCTAATTATGAATAATTCCAAATCAAATATTTCAGGGATATGACTTAGGAGGTTCTACAATTTCAAAATTCAACTACATACACAATGTCCTTCCAGATATATCGGAAATATTAAACGGTCATACTCCATTACCATAAATATTTGGTCTTGGAAAATTTGCAAATATGGGCATGATCCAATGTAAGTGGAGTAATAATGATAAGTAGAGGCAACAATTATAGGAAAAAGAAAATTCAAAATGCAAGGTGTTATATGGTATTGGCATTGATCAGGATTCAAGAGGCTATTACTTGATACAAAAAGATTTTCACACACATCCTGATCACATCACGACTTCGAATATGGGTGTAAATAATACTTAATTTAAGATAAGGTTTAAGTCTATTATGTCTCTGCACTTTTAAAAATAGAATTCCTTTTAAGCAAAGATAAAAATAAAATTCTAATCGAATATACAGTTTCTAAAAATTATTGCATTTCTTAATTTAAAGTGATGCATCCCTTCATGTTCACGATAAGGTTCCTGTACTAAATATAATTCCTATCCTTGGACCATCCTCTTTGCACTAAGCATGTATCCATGTACTGGGAATATATCCCTACACTACAACATGTATTCCTGTACCAAGGAATTCTGGTTCCTACACTGAAATACACATTCCTGCATTAAGGAACATTGTGATTCCTGTACTGAAATACATGTTCCTTCACTCAAGAGTGTTGTGATTTCTTGTAAAAATGCTTCTCACATAATTTATTAGATAATATACAAGTTGGATCTAAAATATTTGCATAAATTCAAAGGATTTTTCTTCGCCAGTTCCTGGTGTCATTATTGCTCATCAGATTCTGCAATCAATTTCATGAGGAAGAAAGAAGCAGGACAATGGTAAAAAATTTAAAAAGGGAAAGAAATCATCAGGAGTGAGACCAATCCAATAGGGAGACATAAGAAAAAGGGGATAGGGGAAAAAATTCAGGGAAACTACGGGGAAAAACGAAATAGGATAGGGAAAATTTCTTTTTTAAGAAAGGGAGGGACAATCTTAATAGGAAAAAAAAGAAGAATTTTAGAGGACAATTACGAAAAGGGAATAAGAATAGGGGTATAATTTCACCTCAAATTTTTTCCAGATAGTGCTGAACCAAAAATAACTGTAGCAGGAATTGAGTGTTACTTGCACAAGATCTACCATGTCAGTTATCCCGAATTTGGGTAAGGGCTTGGTTCTGCTAATCATTCTGCCGCACCAAAACTTTCACAAAAACCTGCTTCTTCTTAGTGAAAAATATCATTTATAAATATCAAGAAACATTCCCATATTATTAAAGATTGATCCACCTACCAACATGCTAGTTTTCAGGTTGATCCTTTTGTGATCATGTCAACAAACTAATTTTCACAACCACAAGTAAAATATTTTTTTTTGTCATTTTTTATTGGTTTTCTTTTTCTCTTATAAAATCAAAATTGCAATAGGTTGGCATGGAAACCTACCATCCTTATTTCAAATTGTTGATGTACTTGTTGCATAAAATCTTCCTTTGTGAGGGGCTGAAAATAAGCTTTAAGTCTATGTCCATTCACAAGGAATAATAATTCTCGTCCATCAATAGTTTTAACTTCTACTGCCCCATTTTCAAAACATTTAATCACCTCATAAGGTCCCATCCAACGTGTGTGAAATTTTACTTTGAAATGTTTAAATTTAGAGTCATAAAGGAGTACCCAATCACCTGGTTGGAACTACTTATTTTTATCAACTTGTCATGCCATTTTTTGTGTTGTTGTTGCACTAACACATTATGTTGAACAAAATCTCTTTTGAATTCATCCAACTCATTTAGCTACAATAGATGTTGTTGTTGTGCTTCTGAGAGATCTAGTCCCACTTGGACTGCAGTTCCGAAGGTATTTATTTGGAATTCAATTGGAAGTAGGACTTTCTTCCCGTAGACCAGCTCATAAGGTGTATGACATGTACTATTCCTATAGGTGGTTCGATAAGCCCATAAAGCTTTAGGTAACCTGCTAGCCAAATCCTTCCTATGCAGATTTACTGTTTTGGTAAGGATGGATTCGATCACCTTGTTGGTAGACTCCACCTAGCCATTTGCTTGTGGGTGATACAGTGTTGATTTCCTATGCCAAATTTATATTGATCCATAAGACCTTGAACCATATTAGAAACAAATTTTGGTCCATTTTTAGTCACAATCTCTCTAGGAACACCAAATCTAGTAAAAATTTCAGTAAACAAAAATTCAACAACAAAATTTTCAGTAGTGAGAGAAACAACTTTAGCCTCTACCCATTTTGTCACAAAATTTGTACAAACCAAGATATTTTTTTTGTTTAAATATGTTGGATTTATTGTTCCTTCAAAAGAAATGGCTCATTTTTCAAAGGGTTCAATCATAACCTGAGGACAAAAAGGAATTTCATTGGCTTGGACAGGTTGGCCCATTCGCTGACAGCTATCACACCGTTTGACATATTGTTTGGCATCCTTAAATAAGGAAAGCCAAAAATAGCTAGCTCGTAAGATCTTATATGTAGTTCTCTTGTTAGCAAAATGGCCCCCACATGGTTCATCATGAGAAGATTTCAAAATATAAAACTCTTCTTCCTCTCTTACATATCTATGAATGATGAGATCTAGCCTAGTGTAAAACAGGTCTCCATGGATCCAGGAATATGAGGCATTTTTTTGGATCTTTAGAGTAAATCAGGGCGCGAAGTCCTCAATATACTAAGGCACAGAGATGTATGTAATAGCGGTGCATAATCCCTATTCTCTAGAAGAAAAATACCACTCATGGGTGGCTCAGGGATGAAATTCCTTAATAAAATCTCATTCCTGACAATTTTAGAGTGACTTTCTAAAAATAGAAAGTCATGTATAGCATCTCATGTATGATTTTCCAAAATAGTAAATCACCTCCAATCAATGGGTAATCAAGTATACTTGAAGGAAAATCACTTAACTTATCATTGATCAATCCTCATAGTTCAATCTCAACTTAATCATCAATATTATTAATATTATTATTATCTTTTATGAGACAATGATATTATTATTAAAAGGGAATTATATCTCCTCAATCACTTCACACCTCTCTCCTTGATGATTCTCATGGCTCTATGTAACTCTCTCTCTTTCTTTTAATAATACATTACACTCTATTTTATGAACTCATCAAAGAATGGCATATTCCTCTTACATTCATTAAATACATGTCATAAAATATTCCTCTTACACTCTTTAATGTATATGTTACACTCTCCTTAACTAAAGCATGCATACCTCTCCTTAATGGAATGAGTTACACTCCTCTAAATGGAATACAAGGCATTCATATTACTCCTCCTTTATGAAAAAAATTTGTTGCTCCTCATATATATGTGTCCCATGTATCCTCACTTGGGGTGGGGTGCATTGTGATACCAAGAGTTGGAGAGATTTAAAAAATGTTATGAGAGGGAGAGACTTGGAGAGTAGCAAATTTCTTTCGAAATTAATTTAAAATTGCTAAACTAAATTACTAAGTAGCTATACCTAGTGGAGCTGACCATGAGTGGTATTTGGAGGAAGTGAAACTTATCTTCCTCAACTTGCCTTGGATATCTCTCTACTGCTATATTTTGGTACTGTTTGTGAGCTCTTATAGCTCAGGGGTTCCAGGGGGAGAAGTTCTCCCTAGATATGGTTAGGTGGAAAACCGAACGGTTCACAATGGGCTGGTAAGGATATTGGAGCTGGAGCATACTCTCATCCTTTGGAGCCATATATATACATTGTCAGGTATATCTATCAATTTTCATGAAATTTCGGTTTCTTATTACGTTATAAAATGTTGTGGAAAATTTAAATTTATTGGAAATTTCAACTTTAAATTATTACAAAATTATGAATATTCAAAAAAATATTTCTAAGCTAACCAACAATGAGTTAATAGTTTCATGGAAGCTATGTATGAGAATGTACATGCAGGGGGATTAAAACAAATATTTGTTGCCAAAGTTTTTAAGTTCAGTAGATAATTATTTTTTTTCCATAGCAATTTTCCATGAGTTTGATGAAAATATCATATTAGCATAAATTTGAGTCGTCTTTCTCCATGTATAGTTGTAGATGAATTTTGCACACTAAGTGTTTGATAAAAGTGATAAATGAGATAGTAGGAATTTTTCTGTTGTTGTTTTAAAGAATCACATTTCCGAGACTTTTTTTTGCAATGCAGCTCAATGTCAGGGGGTATCCGTGCGAAAAGGCCATGTAAACCCCACTTTGATTCCAAAAACTAGTTTTTTAGACTCTGATTCTCTAAGCTGGTCGATTTTGCAGATTCATTGTTGCTTGTATGGATTGTTTGTAGTTTTGTTTTACTGATTTTTTTTATATCTTGGATTTACTTGGTTATCTATATTGATGATACTCACCCAATTAATGCACTTGAAAAAAAAAAATTAATTCTCAATGGTTGTAGATTGTATGCTTGGAAAGTGTTCGACAAAATGCCTCAATGATTATATATTGTATGCTTGCAAATTGTTTGTTTAAAGGCCTCAATGGTTGTAGCTTTTATGCACATAAATTCTTAGAGTAAATGTATCACTCACTATATATTTTATGTACCATAAATTTATGAATATGTTATTCAATGGATGTATCTTCTTATTCTTGCAAATACTTGAAAAAATCAAATGAAAGGAACTTGAATTAGTAGAAAAAAATCATGGTAAATGAAAGAAAGACGGAAAATTTGTGTGACTGAGTATTAGTGCATTAATATACAGAGGAAATAATTGGACTGATAGTGATGCATGTCTTTGTTACAAGTTTTCCATTCCTACACTAGACCAATGTTCCTGCACCGTAATAGCGTTCCTGCACTGGAAATATATTCTTGTACTAAAGTGGTGTTCCTATACCAGAAGTGTATTCAGTTCCTATAATGAATTTTTTCACTGTTTCCAACCACTTGCATAAAACATAAAGAGTGCTAATTGTAATCAATTGAAAGAAAACAAGAGCAAGGTAAATAACCATAAATGAACCATTCAAGACAAAAATAACTCTCACTATTCGTTCACTCAAAAGTAAAGACGTTGCAAGAATTAAAAGAGAGTTTTATCATAACAAAGTTTATTCATGTAAAAACTAAGCATCTAATCTAAGAGACAAAGCATTCCCTCTTTCTCAAATTACCATCACTGCATGAATACGATTTGTGTCTTTCTAAGGTAGATGTTTCAAATCAAGAGTCTCTACAACAAATATTAGTTGTTCCCACAAGAGATTTGGTGCAAGTATAGATCCTACTATCTAGACAGAGTGTCATTGATACACAGGGAATATGAATAAACCAAAAAATCCAATCCCTAAGTTAAACACATTTGTTGGAAGCATAAACTTGTTCTTGGAAATGAAACACACTTTGCTTAAAGGAAAGGAAATAACTTCCAGGAATAAAATGCTCTTGCTAAGATAAATCAAGCTTGCAGAACTAAAATGTATTTGTGAAGATTAAATAGAAACATGTGATTTCAGAAAGATAAAGAGATCCATGTCATGCATAAGAAGAAAGGAATGAAATGCTATAGAAACCTTGAATAGATGCACACAAAACCACATTGTCAAACCTCAGATCTGAGAAGCACACAGTTCATAAATAAAATATAAATATGGTGACTTAGGTGCATAAACAAAATAAACCTTTGCTCTAAATCTTCATACAAAATATTTAGCACACTCTTATAACAGAGGGAGAACGAGCTGGGTTGGTTGGGCCTTAGCCAACCAACTCGTTTCCCTTTAGGAAAGTTTGGAAATCAAACGCACAGGTAACTCATTCACATAAGATTTAAAACTAGAGATTGATAAACTGTCATAGCTCCTTATATTAAGTTCAATAGTTGAAAATATACATCATGATTTCCTAGATCTAGCCCAAAATTGGGGCAATACAAAATCATAGTGCAAAAATTATCTGTATTATCGCTACCTAAATCTTCCCTAGAAACCCTATTTAATATACAATGCTCAGCTCTTGGCTACAACAGAAAATAAACAAAAATGTAATTTTAGGCTCTTGGCTATTAGCGGAGGCTAAATCAGGGGTGCTGGTCAAAACCCCATCCTCCTTCTCCCGCATTCTCCTCAATGCTCTAAGCCTAATCAGAGTGAAAAAATGGTTCTTAGCAAGGAGTGTGCATCGGTCAATGAGCTCTTGTGGTGTTCATGGTAATTCTTTCAGTTGTCCCTTGAGTACAGGAATGACAGATAATACGAGAACGTTCCTACACCAACCATCGTTCATAACAATTAATACTTCTATTTTATCATGCTCTTCAAGAAAGAAAATACATTATTTACAAATACAAATAAACTAATTTAAGCTTTTTAAATAATAATTAAGCTCATATAACCCATAGTATCAAAGTCGTGAAGGGGTATAGGAATGGGTGTAAGGGTTAGGTTCCATTTGTGAAACAGAGGGCTTGGATAGTGTAATTAGGGTGAAATTAGGATCAGAAGTAGGACAATTGTGACGACCAACAAATATTTCACACCAAATATGATTTAGCAATCAAAGGCCCATTAATGAGAAAATAAACAAGAGATGTTTGGTTCAATAAATTTTGCCCCCGTGCTTATGAGGTAGAAGGGATGCATAATTAGAATCATTCAAAATAATTTAAACATCGCAAATCACCAAAATTTGATCCATGCATTTATCAAGGTCCATGACACCATCTCCATTAAAAGTAGGTAAAACACAAGTTGGAAATGTTGAAAGGTGGTGTTGTTCCCCTTAAAGGGCAACTGGACTTACTTTGAGTCCTCTCCTTTCATTTCTTCCTTTTGGCCGTTCTCTCCTTTATTCTCTTGTTTCTTCCATCTCGTTGTCACTAGGGGAGAGAAAGTGGCACTCCTTTATCAGAGGAAGTATGAGGCTCCTTTATAACTTTCTTACTCTAGCTTCTTGTTATTGGGACTTGAAAGGTCCCAGATTTCCTAGTTTAAATTTACTTTATTTGAGTCTCCTATCTGTATTTCATGGTGTGGATTCTTCATGTTGAGATAGAACATTCCAAGATATTTCCATCGTTGAGTGAGCTAATTCTATGCACAAAAGTTAATAATTCATTACCGAAAAATCATCAATCATTTTCAAGTTGATAATTTCGAAGATACTCAAAAAATGAGTGAATTATTTGTGCCAATTTTCCTAAGTGTAGGGAATTTTACCATAATTCCTCAATAATTTCCACTATTTTATTAATATTAGTTAAATATAAGACTTGATTTCCATTAGAAGGTCTAACACTTTTTGTATTTGATGGGGTGTGCTCGGTGTAGTTACCATTGCCTTGGTTGATTTAACAACAAAAGCGGTCATGTACAAAGGAGTTGGATTGAGAAGTTCTTCAAGTTCATTTATTCTCTTTTTCAGTCTCAAATACTTTGCTTCATGTTTTGTAATAGATTATGTCAGAGATTCACCAGTAGTTTAGTGTAACTTTAGGAGTCTAATAGTTCCTACTTTAGAGATATCCACTTTTTTTCTTGACTAATTAATGACCCTTTTATTTTGAACCTTTACTATTTCCACCCTTAGCTTCTTAATTCTCCTATCTTGTGTGCATATTGCATAGTCAATGAATCATCATTAAAGGTGACGATTTCCTTTGCAATTTCTTCAATCATTCTCTAAGTTTCATGTAGGTTTTAACCCTATATAGAGATTACCTACAAATAAATTGTTAAAAACGGAAATATATACATGGAGAGAACATAAAATATACATAGAGATTTTCTCTAGGAACCCAAACAGGGAAAACAAGATTGATTTTAAATTATAGTCCTTTCAATGTTACAATATATTATATACATGTTGAAATATTCATAAAACCCAATCCATTAATCCTATATTAGAACATAATAATAGTTCCCTTGTGTTGGGTATACGTTATATTCTTTCCACGACTATGGGGGGTGGACTCAAGGATGGGGGGCAGACCCAAAGATGGTGGGCGTACCTACCATGGTTTTGTGCATGGATTTTGCACATGGTTTTAGGCATGATGGTTTTCTTCCCATGGTATTTTGTATATTTGGTTAAGGGAACTACGATTATTCTCTAATATAGGGTTAGTGGATTGGGGTTTATGAATGCTTCGGCATGTATATATATGTATTGTAATATTGAAAGGAATATAATGAAAAATCAATCTAGTAGTCACGGTTTTGGGATCTAGGAGATAATATATGTGTAAATTTGTTTTATGTTCTCGATATTGTATAGTTTTTTGTTTTAATAATTCGTTTGTAGAATTTTTTGTACAGGGTTAAAACCTACACCTTGATCAGATCTACAAAATACAATGGGAAAAACCATGATGCCCAAAAAACCATTCATGAAAACCATGTGCAAAACCATGGGTAGGTCTGCACACCATCCTTGTGTCTTCCCACCATCCTTGTGTCGTCCCACCATCCTTGTGTCTGCCCCCCATCCTTGGGTCTGCAAAAATATTCATGGAAATAATATAACACATACCCAAAATTTCGGTTATGTAAGCTGCAACACAATTAGGTAGCATGGTTTCTATAACCTTCCATGTTATTTGGCTCTTGTGCAAGTTGAGCCTTCTTATAATTTTTACTTTTTTATTATTAAAAAATGTGTGATGTTTCTAGGATCATATTGGGAGGTGAATCCTCTCCATATACTGCACCTGAGAACCTATCATTACTTGTTCTTATAGTCACTTTTCCATCTCTCTTCATGTGACTTTAGGATGAACTCGGGCAAGCATGAGGTGTGGAAGTTGGAGGGTCATTTGTAGGATATTTGCCTCTTTCTCTATTTTGTCCTCCTGAAGTAATATTGGATTATTCAATAACTTCTTCAATATAGGTAGGTGTTTCTCTTTCTGTTTATGGGCAGATGTGACTTTCTCCAGTTTCCTCAATAATTCTTGTAAATAAATTTCCATATCTGACTATGGATAGGTGCCTTGAAAAAAAATCGTCTAGGTCAAATCCTTGAATTTTATCTACTTCAATTAGCTTGAAAATTTTTAATGATCCATAAAATTATGCCAGGTGATTTATGTTTCTCACAATGAATCCTTCCACAATTGAAATTAATAGATAAACTGCTTATTTTTCTTTCTTTAAAAAAGAATTAACCATGAATTACATAGTCTACATACTTCAACAACAAAGTGTCTTTCCAATGCAAACTTTTGAAGCAATAGGAGTTTCTTCTTAATTTTGTATATTCGAGCCAGGGTGTTTTCTTTCCTCCTTTCATGTATCCCCTATCCCCAAAGGAAATATTGTGCTTAGTTTCAAATTCTATTGGGTCTTCTCCTAGTCACTAGATGATTACATCCTAGCACTACCCTACCACCCTAAACTGTTTTCAGGCTACAACCTGAAGGAGACTTCACTCTCTTGCCTTGCACCACCCAACCACCTTGAAAATATAAGAATGAAGGTATAAACTATGGGTTCCTATGTCATGGATAATGACCCACTTACTAGGATATTTAGTGAAACTTATTTTTCTTTGTCAAAAAACCTAACAACGATCCAAACTCAATTGTTGATGTATAATCAACTCAAAAAATTCCTTTTTTTATATACAATATTTTGTAATTAAAATCACACCTCTACTGTGTTGAGCATAGAAGGCCATTTTTTTTTCTAATGACTTCCAAGTGATCAGCTTCATATTACCTTTTGAATTCTTTTCCCCGGAATTGGAAAAAGTCACGTTGTTTTCTGTAACGCTAGTTTGTCTTCACTGCCATTATATTTTTTTCACATTTTCCCTGTCAAATTTCTTCAAAATTTTCCTTCTACAATGACCCTTAAATCTGAGATAGCTAAACATAGTCATTAATCAATTTTTTTTTCAGGTCACTTCTTTGACTGTGGTATAGATCTTCTTTTTCAACCATTGATGATGTTCCAATGTAATATTTATGCCACAACACTAAAATTCATAACATACCCTCATATATGCCACAAAAATTAATTAACATAAAACTTCAGTACCCAATATCAGTTGCATTGGTTAGGGTATTGAAGTATAGGCTTGATTTTTACTCAATTAGGCCTTTACAAATTTAAAAAAACCACCAAATACTACATAATCTACTGAGAAATATTTAGATGTTCCCTAGAAGAAGGCCGTGGGAATACCCTTCTTGAAAAATACCAAACCTTTCACAAGAAAAAAAATAGGATAAAAGCACAGCCATAATCAAGGTTTTAAGTTTTTACCTTCAGAAAAACACCAGAAATCCTTGATAGCGCTTCATAACATGCTTAGAAATTTTCCCTAGTCCACATAGGTCTGAATTAGTAACCAAAATTTTGATCATGTCTTATTGAGAGGGTAGTGTCCTAGATTTATCCCTTAATTATGGAAACCATGCATATCACAGGGTCGATAATTCCTCCGTAATAGCCTCTAATTAGGGACAGATCCACCAATGTTTAAATTAGGCCCCAGGCATATGAAATTTCAAGGGTTTACAATGCCATAAATTAAGTGCATAGAATCACAAGTCTCGGTGATATCACTTTAGTAAAATCCTCATAAATATCAGTGAAAAACCAAAAATGATAGATGCATATGTTTAGGGAGGAGG
The DNA here is from genome assembly GCA_034641835.2 of Pinus albicaulis. Lineage (NCBI taxonomy): Eukaryota > Viridiplantae > Streptophyta > Pinopsida > Pinales > Pinaceae > Pinus > Pinus albicaulis. The sequence continues at coordinate 1,434,838,842 of CM076570.1, forward strand.
TTGAATCTTCTTCTTCAAATGATCTCTGCTTAAGGCACATAACAACTCTAAAATATGCCTCAAAAGGGAGGCCTAGAAACTTAGTATGCACACTATAATCCACTAAATAACCATGTGCAAAAACAAAACTCAAAAACCTTTTTAATCCTTGGCCCTCTTCAAATAATCAAGACTACATGCGCCATAAAGATATGTCACTTTAGATAAGACTTAAAATCATGTCACTAAAGTGAGACGAGTGCCCCTTTTTATAGTGATAAATGCGGGATAAATGGAGTCGACTTGATAAATATTGGAGAGAAGAACTAAAAAATCAAATTTTTATTTGACACATTTTGAGGGATTTTAAATTTTAAAATAATTGGAGCCAAAAACCCCATATTTTAATTTAGGCCAATTTTAATTGATTTTGAAAATTTAAACCCCTTCATAAAATATTTTATTTAACCTTTTAATGAAGGCCCTTTCTATCCTCATGACTTAATAATTATTATATCAAAGATAAGTTGCAACATCATCTTTATTTGATAATATTGACCACATTAAGGGGCCAACATTTTTTATCAAGCATATCTTCCAAACCATGATGACCCTCATGACATGCTACATACCATCGAATTTGTATGACGAGGATAATATAATAAGGATTATTTTGTTCCAAAACATTGTTATTTTTCATGTCATATTTGTCAACAAAAGTGGGGATTCTTCTAGAATTTCTTGGGTTGACATCAATGACAACCAATTTTCAACAATCTCCCCCTTTATCATTTATGGCAACACATGTACTCCCCCTCCAATCATTTCTCCCCCTGACTCCATGCCTTGATCTCCCTACCCTATTTTCTCTCCCCCTTTGACATCAACGGAAAAGGGTCTCCCCCTGACAAGCTTCCCTCTTCTCTTGTTCTTGCAACATGCCTTTGCTCCCCCTCTCAGCTTGGCTGGATGGAATTCATGTCAATGTGAACTTGGTAGAATCCTAAGATTCTACTAAAGATACTCAAAAGTCTCACACAGTAGACGTTTGGTGAATATGTCAACTATTTGTTTCTTTGTCCCAATATTCCACCTTTATGTTCCTTTCTGCAACTTGTTCTAAAAAAAAATGGTATTTAATATGAATGTGCTTTATTTTTTAATGCATGATAGGATTATTGGAGATACTTATGGCATTGGTGTTTTCACAAAACATCGAAATGCGCTCATCAAACTTCACCTGTGGATCTTGAAAATTTTGTTTCACCTAGAGGACCTAAGTACAACATGCCACTATAACTATGTATTTTGCTTCTGTTGTGGATAAGGAGACTGAATACTGCTTCTTTCTCAACCATGATACAATACAACCAACTAACTAGAAGGCTACTCCACTAGTGCTTTTGTGATCATAAACACTACCTGCCCTATTTGCATCTGTATAAGTTGTGATAGTTATATCATTTTCTTTTGGATACCATATTCCAAAGTATGTTGTTCCTTTGAGGTATCAAAATATCCTTTTCACTACAAGAAAATGAGATTATTTTGGTGCTTCTTGGAAACACGCTACCTGTCCAACTACTTGCATCACATCTAGTCTCAAGGTTTTCACATACAATAGGTTGTGAATCATTTATCTATACATTCCCTATTCTACATCCTTGGATACATCGTCCTTTCTTAAACTACAAATAGTCACTATCGAAGTGTTAATTGGTTTACAATACTCCATTTGAACTTATTCAACATTTCTTTAATGTACTTGGTTTGACAAATGAATATGCCATTTTCTACCTGAGATATTTGAAGTCCCAAGAAGAAACTCAACTCGCCAAGTAGGAACATTTCAAACTCACTTTGCATGTCACTAGAAAACCTCTTGATTTGTCATCATCACTCCCAAATTTGATATCCTCCACATACACTTAAATGAGAGTAAATTTATTTTTTTCAACCTTTATATATAAGTTTCTATAACCACATCCTCTTTTGAATCATTATTTCTACAAATACCTATCCAAGTAGGCATAACAAGCTATAGGAGCTTGCTTGAGACCATGTTGAGACTTCTTTAACCTACAAACATAATCCTTCCTTTCATCAAGAAGAAATCCTTCAGGTTGTTCTAAATAAACTTCTTCCTCCAATTCTCCATTTAGAAAGGCTAAATTCACACCCATATGATCCACTTTAATTCTTCTTGAACAACCGTAGGCCAAGTGTTGTAAAATGTAACTAATATCGGAATTCATAATGAAAGAAAAGATTATTAGTGAATTTATTTTTATTCTTTAGTCTAGAATGCTCTTTGGATTCAATAATAGTCAAATAATTTACAATAGATTCATGTCAAACTTTGGCATTTGTAAGAGAAAGAAAGGAATTTTATTTTTGTAAATTTGTTGGTCATTCTTCCAAGTCATCCCTCCCTCTGAAAATTTGTCACATGTGACTATTGGCACACTCCTATATATATATATATATATATAGGTTACTACTCAACCTCATGAAGAACAAGCAAGAAGTTTTCAATCTTTGCAATTAGTGAAGGAGTCGAGTTATAAAAAGGTCTGTGTTAAAAACAAATAGATTTTTCTCTTATAATATGTGATATGAAGTCTTGAACCTATAAAAATTTTGCAATAAAAATAAACTGAGTTTTCTCTTATAATATGTGATACGAATCCTTGAACCTATTTGAATAAGCTGAGAATTATAAAATAAATATGCCATATAAAGGAAATTGAATCTTTTGTAATACAAATTCATGAAGTTGTCTGAAGGAGCCAAGAATTATAAAAGAATTATGTGATATAAAGGAAACTGATTATTTTGTGATACAAAGTCCTGAAGCTATCTAAAGGAGTTGAGAATTATATTCTATCTAAATTTGAGGTCTGCATCAGTTTGTAGCGTATTAAGGACTAAAGTTTAAAGGAGAAAAAGTTTTATGATATAGTGCGAAAAGGTATGCTAGTCGAAGCTTTGTGTTAAAGAAGTTTGTAATTGAAAGTGAATAATCTACAATTGAAGGCAGAAGACTTGTGACAAGGACCCAAATATCTACAACAATGATTTTGAAGTTGACTTAACCAAAATTCAAAAGGAGGATGGTTGACATGGAGGATGTCTTGGGTTGAATATCTCATTTTGGAATTGATTCAATAAGAAGTGGATTTTCGGGTTTTCCCATATTGAGGGATTTGTTCCATGGCCTGAAAGCCTAAACCTCTGTCTCTTACTTCTTTGTGATATTGTAAAAACAAATTGTGTAATTTCTTGATGAAAAAAGGAAAAATAATAACTCAAGAAAAAAAATATTAATTATCACAAGTAATTACCAAGTAATAAAATATATTTACCCTTGATTTTATAACATGGTATCAAATATAAGGTGAATAAGAGACACTCTTACAAGACAAATACAAGAAAATAATCATTTTAGCAACTCAAGAATTTAGTTTTGCAGTCATAACTGAAGATTTTTTTTTTTGGCAGCTCATTTCCACTTTCGTCATGTCTAATCCAATGGAATTTATGTGCAAGGAAAGCAATAAGATAGAAGTAAAATCCAACTTATAGGCATGGAAAAAGAGAATTGACTTATTCATTTGATATAATGATGTCATGAAATTCGTTTAAGGAACAGTTCCTACTCTAGATGAGAATAATGACAAGGAAATGGAGAAATATGAAAAAGGAGAAATTAAGGCTCAAATAATTCTCTTTGAGTTTATCAAATATCCCCTTATAATTATTGTATTAGAACCATATACATATAAATAAGTCTACAATACCTTGGTAAATTTATATCATGTCAATACAACAGGGCACATAATAGCCCTAAGAACTCAACTATATCAATCAAAAATTTCAAAAGAAGACACTATAACTTCTTTTTTCATGAAGCGATAAAAAATTAAGGATCATATTCTATAAGCTCATGAGAAAATATATTATTCAGAATTAATTACAATGAAAATAAATGTCTTACCTAAATAATGGGATGGTTTTGCAAGTAGCATATTTGCAAGAAAAGAATCTCCATAATTTAAAGAGTTATGGTATCACTGTTCGATAGAAGAATCCAGAATAAAGGATAGAAGCAACTCTCAAACTGTAAATGAAGTCTCTCAAGCCTTTGCAGCTAAGTCAAAGAATAATTTTGATAATAAAAAGAACAAAAATAGAGACATGACCAAATTCCAATGCATTGGTTGTCATGGATATGGACATTACAAATCGGATTGTCCTACGAACCCAAAGAACAACAAAAGAAAATAAAGGTTTGAAGCAATAATAGTTGAGGATGAAGAATCCTCTAAGAAGCATAAGGAAGATGACAAAGACCTCTAATATTAATAATGATGATTTATGCAGCAATATTGTAACATGGAGTTTAGAGAATAGTCTAGCATATGTAATTAAATATTGAAGACATAGTTAGAAAGTTTTTTTCACTCTCATAATAATTAGCAAAAAGAGTAAGGAGTAAATAGTTTAGTTTACATAAACCTCTAGTGCATCTCAAAATAGTCAAAATTAGAATAAGATTTCATACCTCCCAGGGTTCAAGTTTGTAACAAAAAAGGGGTCAAGTTAATGTTCTAGTCTGATCTAGCCAAATTATCAAGAAATTTTCATGAGAATTGTTGGGCCAAGTTTTGTGGTTACTTCATTGTTTAGGCCAAAATGTTGCAGTCGATAATGAGAGGGTTGAAGATCCTAGTTAAGGTTGGTTTGTATGACTTAGTGTGGGTCGAAGCTCCTCTAGCAATAGTGAATTTTTTTCAATTGCCAAGAATATGTAATCAAAGAGACCAAGGTTATTTTTTGTGCCTGAGATAAGAGAAGGGGTCAAAAGTGTTGAGGACTATGTATAGGCCAAAAAGTCTCAGACTGCCAAGTACTCAGATCTGTGAGTCTTTGGGAACTGTGTGACTTTTATAGAGGGTAAGTTTGTGTTTTTTTGTTTTATTTAATTACTAAATGTAGAGGTTTGTCCTAAAGAATATTAGAAAGCAAGTTTTTCTAACCTAGAAATTGTTTCTTTTTGTCTGAAGAAATCACTATTGTATAAGTTTTCAAATATGCCCTATATGAAGTAATTATTTTCTTTTTTCTAAATAAGGCTATTTTCTATTAGTGTAACATAATATACATGGAGGCACAGGCCTCTGCAATTCTAGCTGATTCAAAGGCATAATTCTCAAAAAATAGCAAAAATGGGACTGCCCGTGAAGGGGAAACCAGTCCAATAAGATTTAGTTTCACTGCCTTGAGATAGGAAACCAGCGTTAAACAAAGAAAACTTATAATTGTTTTCATCCTGTGCCATGCATTGATACCAGAAATTAATAAAACCTTGTGACCAAGGACTTTGAGACCAAAAACTATGAATCAGAAAAAACCTGAGAGCCTATGTGTCATGAGGAGTGGGAGGAGTCTCTTCAACAATTAGACACCTATATTCGTCGGTGTTGTTGTCCTGCATGTCCTGGGTGGCATCAGTTGCATGCTTGGGCTCCTTGGTCTCGCGAGCTCTGCTCGGAGCTTGATTTCCATGCTTCCCAACATCTCTGCCACTTACAGAACCGATGCTGCTGTTGGAGCACGTACTATGGCTGCCAGAACCAGGGTCACCCTTAACGTCCGTAGAGGAGGCGTCACAGTGGGCGAGTTTCTGCATTTTGTTCGGGCGGGAGCCAGCAACCTCGGTGGATTCCTCCTTGAAGGAAACCGTAATAGTGGCTATGACTCGGGGGCGGTCCATGGAGCAGTGGAAGTGGAATTGAGCTGAGTTAGTGGAATGTGGAGAGGCTAAGGAGTCCAGATGGGGTAGTGGCGGAGGAGTGGTAGCAGCAAAGGAGGGCAGAGCAGAAGGACGGGATTGACCAGCAAAGCATCCACGCCCACTGCGGGTGGAAGGATAACAGCCCTGAGAGTGCTCCAGGGAGGAAGGCAAGGTGTCGAAATGGGACAAGGGAGACGAACGAGCGGCACGCACTCTACTTCTACCTTGCCTGCATTGCATGCGTTGCCAGAGACGGGGCATGGTGGTGCAGTGAGGGTGGTGGGGACTCTGAATCAAAGAAGAATCAGGGTGGTGGTGCCACAGGGTTGAAGGCACAGAGGCAAGGGTGGAGCAATTCGCAGGGGAGAAATTCAACTGATAGTGGAGACTCTGCGAGAAGTGGTGGCCAGGGAGAACATCTATACAGAGGAGAAGGTTACAATGTCTCCTTTTTGGCGTGCGGGAGCTCGGCTCCGTGACTCCAGGGGGACAGTAGCATCCCAGTGGTTGAGGCAATGGATGCAAGCAACCAGACAAGCGAAAGGAATAACCAGACGGAGGAGGAAGAAAGTTCTGGACCTTCATTTTGAAGGGATGGTGGCGACCTCGACCTCTGCACTGAATTGAATGAGAAGTGTGAGAACATCTGGAGCAATTTAATGCTCGTTGTTGGGGCCTGTGGATGGCCATGTGGCCATGCCAGGCACCAACCCAAAATCCCGCCTCCATGGTAGCAGCCTTAAACACTCGCATCCGAGACTATATGAAGTAATTATTATGTGATAATCCATATTCTAATGGGTTTTCCAAATATGCCCCAATACAGTGAATAAGGAGCAGTCTTATCATTGTTAAGAGTGTAATCTATTGTTCCCTAAGTTCTGTGTAAATAAGAACTTAGGGCACAATAGATGATTCAAGAAATTGTAATGGAAGTTGATGTGTACAATGATTGACATGACTAATCATTGTTAAAAGGGGATGTATTATGAAGGCCTTATGTATAGTGACACTGATGTGATGAGACACTGAAAGAAGGCAGATTTTCTAGCTTATGAACAAAGACTATGGAAAATCCTTTTCTATGATAGAAATTTGTTTGGAAAATTCCCTAAGAGTTGAGGAATAAGAAAAAGAAACTAAAGGGAAAAATCATTGATTGATGTAAGTTGATTGGTAATAAATAAGTAAAATATTTATATTGTGAAGAACACAACTTGATGAAGTTATTGAAGACCTCAAGTAAAATATAATTATTTTTTAGGAGGAAAAGTTGGAATTAAATTATAAGCAGTCTTAAATGGTAAGAGGACTGGTAAGAGGAGAGCTACAATTACCAATAGATGAGATAAGAGAAGTACGATTTTTTTTAGGCTGGGGCTTTTTGAAGAAATTATCCCTAGTTGAGAGGGAGTTAGCATGGATTTCTCCTCTCAAGTTGAGAGGGAGTAATTTTGGACATTTTTTATCCCTGTGTCATGTACTAGGTCAAGACTAACAACCATAAGTATAGTGCATGTATCACAGATAGGGATAATGAATATTTGAATTAGCTCGGCTCTCCTTGTGTCAAGTATTGTGATGGATCAGGATTGATGTCCTAAGTCAAGTACATGGACATGGATAAGGAGAATGATAGATTGGATAAGCATCTTGGGCAAAAAAATTTCATTCATCTAATGTGATGGATTAGGATGGAGATCCTAAGTCACGTGGACTTGGATAAGAATGCTCCAATGGACAGACGTTTCCATAAGGGAAATGGTCCGGTGGTAGATATACTCTGAGTATCCTAGGTGGAGTATGTACCATGGTGAGTCAGTGTAGTGTCTTATGAAATGCCTCCTAGAAATGTGTTATGATTATAATGTTGAAAAGTGTATCTAGGTCGGTCTTCATATTGACTATGTAATTATGTATTCTATGTAAAGAAGAAGACAAAGATAATAATAAAATGTATTCTATACTTGCTTCGTGGGTTTCATGAGCAAGATTTTATTAGAGGTTAAATAGACTTCTTCTTGATGTCTATATAGGGTTTGTCTTCTTGATATAAATGTAATAAGTGTCATATATGAAGGATCTAGAAATTCTCCAAGACCAAGTCCAGAAACCATGGAAGAATGGCTATTATTTAGCCCTCAAACAACATTGATAGACAAGCCTAAATAATGTGTCAAATTAGCCTTCAAAAAAATGTAGAATTCAGCCTCCTAAACAGTCATGTCAGCTCCCAAATAGTCACACTGGTTCACCTAGTAAGGTTGGCTTATATATAGGGGCAAACAATTATAAATACCCCTGTAGCCTTTGCAAAAAAAGGACAGAAAATGTGGATCTCTCTTTGGAAAATTGCGGAAGTCTAAAGCTGATTCCGAAATATTCTGTGGGAGGTAAATTACGGAAGTCTGAAGTTGATTTTGGACTATTCTGTGGGAGAAAATTGCAGAAGTCTGAAGCTGATTGCAGACTATTCTGTGGGAGAAAATTTTGGATGGTCTGAAGCTGATTGCGGACTGTTCTGTGGAAGAAAATTGCGGATAGTCTGAAGCTAATTTCATAATTTTATGTGGAAGAAATTTGAAGTGCATAGCATAAATAAATCTATCATAGTTGCGAAGTTAAGACAGTGTTAAAGTACAAAGTGCAGATATGTTCTTGGGTTCTGTTTTTGAATTTTTTAATGCAGATTAATGAGAAGAGATTGTGGTCTAAAGTGGAGTCAAGTATGTGATGTAAATATATGCACTTAAGGTGGAATAGATTCTGTCATCTATACGTTTGTCACCTATGAGTGGAATTCTCGTATCTCCAATAACTGCGTATACAAGAAGAAGTGTTTGAAGATCAAATTTAAGGAGACCAAGTTCTCTTGTGGTGGAGTACGTCAGTGCAAGTTGGTGCAGAAAAGAAATATCAGTATTGGAGGAAGATTTATAAAGCAGTGACAAGGTCTTGGAGGCATTCATAGATCAGGGTCTAAGTCTTGGTCATGGTACTTGTCATTTGAATATCTGTAAGAAGAATTTCGTGTGGGTTTTCCTCTCCAAGAAGGAGAGGTTTTGCCCTGGCTCGAAGAGCCTAACTTTGTCTCTTTTGTATTTTGATAATTGACTTGATGAAAGACTAATAAGCTAAGCAAGAGAAGACATAATTAAATCAAGTAAGCTCACAAGTAATTATCAAGAAGAGAATTTGTATTAAGCACTAGCCCTCCAAATTCTCAACATGGTATAAGAGCTAAGGTGCTAAACTCAAGGGCTACTAGACAAAGGAGACACTCCAGGAAGCAAAGATCAAAATTTTGGGTTTGAAAATCAAATCGGTTTGAAAAGGAAGACTCACTAACTACTTCAAGATCTCCTACCTCATTTAAATGATCATTTCAATCAAGAAAGTAATCTTCTATTATCAAAGATTCACATTCAAGACATTTTTAGAAGGAGGACTTCAATTTCTGAAGATGTACTCCATCATCAAGGAAGTTGCTGAACGAAAAATTCACTCTATCAAGTAAGTATCTATGACTTTATCTAAATCTATCAAAATTTCTTATTTTCAAAAGAAAGCAACAGACTGGTTAGGGTTTCAAAACTTTCTTGCATGGAATACAAGGACAATGAAGTCATACATGAAGGGAGATATAAGAGCCCAAAATATTCTTACAGAATCCATAAAAGACTTTCATTTCCAATGTATCAAATATAGAATCATCAAAAGGAATATATGAGAAATTGGTGGAGCTATTCTCTGAGAGTACTGTAGGAGAATTAATCTCTCTGAGATCATCTGTAGGAAGAGGGAGAATCATCTGCCAGATGAATGGGGAAACTCCACTTTAAAATTAAACAGGAAGAAGGAAGCCACACCATTCCATGATTTAGGGTCTCTATGTAAAATAGAGGAAACAAGATTGAAAAGCTGAAGGTATTACAAGATCAAGTGAAGGGAATCAAGCCTTTGCAGTCACGTCGAGAACGAAAGGAAGATTCAGTAAGATTGATCCTTAGAATAGTATGAAAAAAGCACGATGCTTTGGATGAGATGAACGTGGGTATTATAATAGAAATTTTTCTTAATTTGAAAAAGGACAAGAGAAATAGGAAAGAAGCCCATGTTTCTGAAAAAGAACCTAATGCAAATAAATCTAAGAAATAAGAAGCTAGGGATATCCACTATGATTGATATCATCTTCTCCTTTAAGTGATTTCTATTGATTTTATGATGGGAGGCAATGTAGCATCCTGATTGAAGCATGGTAGGAGCTCCTGGTGAATCAACTCAGGGAAAACCTCTCTGAAAAAAATTACTAATGGAAAGCAGTCATCAAGAGAAAGAGCCATCATGGAAACATATTTCTGGGGTGTGATGACATATTGATGAAGCATGCCAAGGGAATGAAGCTCTTCACTCTTGATAAATTGCTACATGATGACTCAAGGTAGAAAGGTATGAGGTATGTATATATTCATATGCAGAAATTGGATGTTGTGAAGTCATGTCATGTGGTTGCAGGTAATGGACTTCTGTACTTAGAAGTATGATCTATGGAGGAGTATCTCTCAATGCACAGACAGATGAAATCAACATAATATGTCCTCATGGAATATGAGGTGGTTGTATATGAACAAGAAACTAGAAAATTTGTACATTCCTGGGAATCAAGAATGTGCAGAGAGGAAGAGATCATGAAATGCAACCATGTCAAGAGGCAGTTATCATCTGGAGGCCAAGAATATGTGACTAGGAGATCTCCTGGAAAGATATGTAGACTCTGACGGAAGTCTAGTAAAGAAGAAGACCCTTGGAAAAACATATCATTAGGAGATGTGTCATTCTGTATGAAGGATGTCGATGCTTACAGGAAGATGTCATGGTGAAATACCATCACTGAGGTAACTTTTTTTTTTAAGTTCATATGTAAATGTTTATCTGGATGAATTTGTGCAGGGCTGCTAAACATGAGAAAGGATGTATAATCTTGGGAGATGATTCGAAGGAAAGCAACATGGCACAATAATGAACCAGATAAGGAAGTCTGATGAATCACTTTCTGACAGCTGACATGACTCAGGATGAAAGTGATGGATGATCTGTGCCCTATGAAGCTAAAATTTGAAGATTCCTCAATATAGAAATGCATGACATCGAGGACAGGAATTCTTCATGAGCAATTGGGTGTCTCACTATTGTTGTTGGAGGTCCCTGGATAAGTGGGAGCATGATGATAAGTTTCTTACTTGGAAGAAACTTGTTAATTCCTAATAATGAGCTTAGGTACATTCCTTGTATAGGAATGAGTACATTCCCTTGTGGAATAGGTCCTCCCTGGTTGAGAGGGAGAGATAGACACATCATTCTAGTCTTCAATTAGGAAGACAAAATGGAGGATTGGGTAATCATCTGGCATTCAATACTCTTTGAGAATGTATTAGGGAATTAAAGATAAGAGTATTCAGGACCGATATTCTTTGAGGGCTAGCTACCCAAGAGAAGAATAGTCCAAGAAGGTCATACTTTGGGAACACCCAGGTGGAGTATGTCCCTTGGAGATACAATGACGATGGTGTCTATAAGTCATGTGTCTCGCTAGCATTTTAACCCATTGTCTCGTTGAGAGATGGGGTTGTTATTCAAGGCCTTGCACTAGGAAAATGTTGGTTGATATGATGCTATACAAATGTGATTACCAATATGATTCTTCTTATGAGATTATTTAGTTTGAAAGTGACCATGTACCTGTATGAATACCTCCCTAGTTAAGAGGGAGTGTTGAAAAGTGTAACTAGGTCGGTCTTCATATTGACTATGTAATTATGTATTCTATGTAAAGAAGAAGACAAATATAATAATAAAATGTATTTTGTACTTACTTCATGGGTTTCATGAGCAATATTTTATTAGAGGTTAATAGACTTCTTCTTGATGTCTATCTAGGGTTTGTCTTCTTGTTATAAATGTAAGAAGTGTCATATATGAAGGATCTAGAAATGCTCCAAGACTAAGTCCAGAAACTATGGAAGAATGGCTATTATTTAGCCCTCAAACAACGCTGATAGACAAGCCTAAATAATGTGTCAAATTAGCCTTCAAACAACTGGAGAATTCGGCCTCCTAAACAGTCATGTCAGCTCCCAAATAGTCACACCGGTTCACCTAGTAAGGCCGACTTATATATAGGGGCAAACAAATATAAATACCCCTGTAGCCTTCGCAAAAAAAGGACAGAAAATGTGGATCTCTCTAAGGTAAATTGCGAAAGTCTGAAGCTGATTGCAGACTATTCTGTGGGAGGTAAATTGTGGAAGTCTAAAGCTGATTGTAGACTGTTCTGTGGGAGAAAATTGCGGAAGTCTGAAGCTGATTACAGACTATTCAGTGGGAGAAAATTGTGGATGGTCTAAATCTGATTGTGGATTGTTCTCTGGAAGAAAATTTCAAATAGTCTGAAACTAATTGCATACTATTTTGTGGAATAAATCTAAAGTGAAACATAGCATAAAGAAATCTATCATAGTTGCGAAGTCAAGAAAGTGTTAAAGTACAAAGTGCAGATATGTTCTTGGGTTCTATTTTTGAAGATGTTAATGTGGATTAATGAGAAGAGATTGTGGTATAAAGTGGAGTCAAGTATGTGATGTAAATATATGCACTTAAGTTGGAATAGAGTCTGTCACCTATGAGTGGAATGCTCGTATCTCCAATAACTACGTATACAAGAAGAAGTGTTTGAAGGTAAAATTTAGAGAGACTGAGTTCTCTAGTGGTGGAGAAAGTCGGTGCAAATTCATGCAGAAAAGAAAGATCGGTATTGGAGGAAGATTTAGAAAGTAGTGACAAGGTCTTGGATGCATTCATAGGTCAGGGTCTAAGTCTTGGTCATGATACTTGTCATTTGAAGATCTATAAGAAGAATTTCTTGTGGGTTTTCCTCTCCAAGAGGGAGAGGTTTATTTTTTGTAAATTTGTTGGTCATTCCCCCAAGTCGGGCCTCCCTCTGAAAATTTGGCCTATGTGGCTATTGAAACCCTCCTAAGCATATATATAAATGTCACTACTCAGCCTCATGAAGAATAAGAAAAAAAAAATTGATCTCTATAATTAGTGAAGGATCCAATTCATAAATAAGTCTGCAATAAAAATAAACCGATTTTTCTCTCATAATTTTTGATACGATGTCCTGAACCTATTTGAAGGAGCCGAGAATTATAAAAGAAGTTTTTCATATAAAGGAAACCAAATATACTGTAATACAAAGTCCTGAAGTTGTCTGAATGATTTGATATCATCCAGGTGGATATTGGTGGCCACTCGCCTATTCCACCTAGACCCCAAGTCGGTTTCATCAGTTTCCTTGTTTATAGCAGCATTTACTATTTGTAGCAGTTTTTTGAGCCTTGAAATTCTAGAGCATTTTTGACCCCATAAACGGAATTTTTTGAGGTCCACAATAGGCCCATTGTTTTTTTAAATCTTATAGTACTCATATAGATCTTTCCAAAAAGGTTTTGTATGCGCCAAACAAAGATAATATGACCAAGTTACGACCCTGGGAAGTTAGTTGCCCAACTAACCCCAACAGGGCTCACAAACTCTTGGTGTTCCATCTCTTGGGGTTAGGATTTTGGTTGCTTAGGATTTTCCCTTGTTTTTCAATAATAAAAATACCCTTGAGCCTCATTATAACATAGTTTATAGGCATGTAGCCGCCACATCTCTTCTCAGAGATAAGTTACCATCGCCCGAGCTAGTTTATTTCCATTCTGTATGTAAGCATAGTTCAATTCTTTGATATTAATGAAATGAAGTTTTATTTATGTTTCACTTTTGTGTTTATTTTTATATATGTATTCTATTGTGTTCTTTCATAAGTTCAGATCACGATAATTATGAAATAAGTCTATCATATAAAGAAAATTTCATCTTATGTGATACAAAGTCTTGAAGCTATCTAAAGGTGTTAAGAATTAGAGTCTATCTAAAGTAGAGGTCTGCAATAGTTTGTAGTGCATTAAGGACTAAATTTTAAAGGAGAAAAAGTTATGTGATATAGTGCCAAAATTTATGCTAGCCGGATATTTTGTTAAAGAATTTTGTAATTGAAAGTGAATAGTCTACAATTGAAGCCACAAGACTTGTGACAAGGACCAAAATATCTACAACAAATATTCTGAAGTTGAGTTAACCAAGATTCAAATGGAGGAGGGCTGACTTTGAGGATGTCTTGGGTTAGATGTCTCATTTTTTAATTGATTTAATAAGAAGTTGATTGTTTGGTTTTCCCCTATTGAGGGTTTAAGTTCCCTGGCCTGAAATACTAAATCTTTATGTATCTTACTTCTTTGTGGTCTTCGAAGAACAAATTGTGTAATTTCTTGATGAAAAAGGAATAATAATAACTCAAAAAATGAATATTAATTATCACAAGTAATTACCAAGTAAGAAAATATATTTACCCTTGATTTTCTAACACCAAGAACATCCTAATGGCCTCCATCCTGAAGACAAGTGAAAATGTCTCTTTGAAGTCTATTCCTTCAACCTGCACATATCCTTGACAAACCAATATTGTTTTTTTCCAAGTTACATCTCCATATTCATTTATATTTTTGTTGAAAACTAATTTTGTACTAATGAAATTTTTTTCCTTCAGCCTTAGTACCAATTCCCATTTTTCAATTTGAACTTGTTCTTCTTCCATGGCCTTGATCCAATGTTCATCATGGCTAGCTTCTTTGAAGTTTCTAGGCTCAAAAGTGGATAATAAAGTGGGATCAATTTGTTATGGCCTATTTTTTATGGTTCATATTCCTACATTGATGGACCTAATGATTTTATCTTAAGGATAATTCTTCACATATCTTCTCAGAGATAAGTTACCATCTCCCGAGCTAGTTTATTTCCATTCTGTTTGTAAGCATAGTTCAATTCTTTGATATTAATGAAATGAATTTTTATTTATGTTTCACTTTTGTGTTTATGTTTATATATGTATTCTATTGTGTTCTTTCATAAGTTCAGATCACAATAATTATGAAATAAGTCTATCATATAAAGAAAATTTCATCTTATGTGATACAAAGTCTTGAAGCTATCTAAAGGAGTTAAGAATTAGAGTCTATCTAAATTAGAGGTATGCAATAGTTTGTAGTGTATTAAGGACTAAATTTTAAAGGAGAAAAAGTTATGTAATATAGTGCCAAAATTTATGCTAGTCGGATATTTTTGTTAAAGAATTTTGTAATTGAAAGTGAATAGTCTACAATTGAAGCCACAAGACTTGTGACAAGGACCAAAATATCTACAACAAATATTTTGAAGTTGAGTTAACCAGGATTCAAATGGAGGAGGGCTAACTTTGAGGATGTCTTGGGTTAGATGTCTCATTTTTTAATTGATTTGATAAGAATTTGATTGTTTGGTTTTCCCCTATTGAGGGTTTAAGTTCCCTGGCTTGAAATACTAAATATTTATGTATCTTACTTCTTTGTGGTCTTCGAAGAACAAATTGTGTAATTTATTGATGAAAAAGGAATAATAATAACTCAAAAAATGAATATTAATTATCACAAGTAATTACCAAGTAAGAAAATATATTTACCCTTGATTTTCTAACACCAAGAACATCCTAATGGCTTCCATCCTGAAGACAAGTGAAAATGTCTCTTTGAAGTATATTCCTTCAACCTGCACATATCCTTGACAAACCAATATTGATTTTTTCCAAGTTACCTGTCCATATTCATTTAGATTGTTGTTGAAAACTGATTTTGTACTAATGACATTTTTTTCCTTCGGCCTTAGTACCAATTCCCATTTTTCAATTTGAACTTGTTCTTCTTCCATGGCCTTGATCCAATGTTCATCATGGCTAGCTTCTTCGAAGTTTCTAGGCTCAAAAGTGGATAATAAAGTGGGATAAATTTGTTATGGCCTATGTTTTATGGTTCATAGTCCTACATTGATGGACCTAATGATTTTATCTTAAGGATAATTCTTTTGATGCCATAATTTGTGAGCCTTGGAAAACATTTTTAATTATATCCTTCCTCATTCTGGTTAACCTTTTTTTCTTTATTTGATTTTTCTTCCTCTTGGGCTTCCTTTTTCCCACGAAATCCATCAAATGTCACATCGATGCTTTAAATTATTTGGTTGAGTCTCATATTATAGCATTTGTATGCTTTACTTTTGTGTGATTACCCAACAAATATGCCTTTATCTACTCAAGAATCAAATTTTCCAATTTTCTTGTCCTCCCTTTTAATGTAGCATTTTCTCCCAAAGACTCTGAAATTATTGAAATTTGTTGGTCTCCCCTTCCATAGTTAGTACCAAGTCTTGTCACAATTACTTCGAAGCATCCCTCTGGTCAGAATATGCACTGATGTCTCCATTGTCTGGACCCAAAACATGTCACTTAATTTTGAATCATTCAGCACAGTTATGGCCATTTCTTCTATTGTTATATTATTCCTTTCGATGACCCCATTTTGTTGTGGTGTGTTGGAAACTGAAAACAATCTCTTTATTTTGTGTTCCTCATATAAGCGTTGTAATTATTTATATGTGAATTCCCCTCCATTATCTGATCTCAAACATTTTATTTTCAACGTGGTTTCATTCTCAAGAATTTCCTTGTAGATTCTAAATAATTTAAAGGCTTCATACCTTTTCTTCAAAAAAATGACTATTTCCATCATGGTATAATCGTCAATAATTAGCATGAATTATTGTTCATCATCCAATCCTTTGGTTCTCATCATTCCACATAAATCAATATGTATCAACTATAATGGTTTTGTCATGGAGTGGTCCTTAATTCAGTTCTTGTTTGTTTTCTATGCCTACAGTGTATACATGAGGTGTTGGTTTGTTTTGAAATCTGTGACATTTATCTCGCAACTTCTTTTTTACTAATTCTTACAAGTTTATCAAAGTTTATGTGTCCCATCCTTCTATACCAGTATCAACTTCCATCCTCTTTTTCCAAGAAACAATATTTTTTTTAATCTCATCTAACGTGTATATATCAATTGGATTCGTAGTTGTAGTTGCCACCATCTTGCCATATTTCTCTTTCCTTATTTCACATTTTTTTGAGATAGATAGAAGCGTGTGTCCTTGATCACACATTTGACTTATGCTTAGTAGACTGTGATTCATTTTTTTCTATGAGTAGCACATATTTTGTTGTTGTGTCCTTTCCTCCTAGCTTAATTGTTCCTTTTCCTATAACATTTTCATAACCATCATTCCCAAATGAGATTGTTCCATCACTTCTATTGTAACCCTAGGGAAAGCCTCTAGCTAAAAGGAAGTCATTTCCTAGGACATCTATGCAGAATAAATAAATAGTCTGTGTTTATCATCTTGTGCATGGTTTCCTAGAGATATTATTTAGAAGTGTAATGTGTGGGTAGCTCTTGGAGAAAATACCAACCCTCCCAAGATGGCCACGTTATCTGTGAAAATGACTTACTGAAGTTGCATTTTTGTGAAATAAAGAAAAACTGGAAGATTCAATGTATAAGGTTGCAAAACATAATATTTTACACCAAATCTTAGTTGAAATGATGAAAAAGTAAAGAAATGGAATGATGAAAATGTGGAGCACAGTTTAAAGGTTACTTTTAATAAAGGTGTAGAGGTACTATGAATTATTTAAATTAGAAGTAAATTTTTTTAATAAAAATTAACCAACAACTTCTTTACACATTTTCCAAGGAATAATAACACATAATGACTTACAATGGGAGAAAGGAAACATATCATACTCAACATATAGTTGGAATCATCCATAAATGTCTATTACTTCTCTAATAAAATCTTGTACATTACATAGCAAAAATTGTCTCTCTGAAGCCAAAATTTGGTCCCTTCATCTCCTTTTAAAGAAATTGTTACATTGAAAACAGCTACAACACTGCTAACTGTCAAAACTACTTCCTGCCTATTCATTCCTCGTGAAAATTAAAAGACTAAACTATTTCAAATTCTTGGAATTACAAAAATGAGATATTTTCCAAAATTGAAAATAAATAAACATAATTATTCAATGACTTTAGATTCTTATTCAGGCTCGCTTTAGGTTCCACAATTCAAACTTTTGTCGGGGAAATTAAATTATGAATTTTTTCCATAGTGCAAGGTCAAGAACTGGACACTACACCATTTTGTTTTAATCCATCCTTAAATTGGCTACCTTATTGTATGTTGGCTTCTCAGTAAACAAATTTTTGATTAACCATACAAATTAAAATCCCTATGCAAGTAATTTATATTTTTTTTTCCCTTTAAAATTGTTATTCTTTCATGAGAAGCATTGATCTTACTCTCAGCCTTCACTAGAAATGTTTTATATTTTTCCCAAGGGAGGATATTTCCCTCCTGATCCCAACATGAAGGTAATGACGCTCGAACTATTTTGTCAAAATTAGAATTAAAATTTGTCAATGATTCCCTAACCTCCAATAGCCTTCTCTATGCATTCTTCTTGTATATTTTTTTCTTAACCATTTTGTTTATTTCTGACACCATAGATGTTATGTCTACAATGTCCACTGCCCTCAATTCCAGGGAATATTTTTCATTCAAATAATCAATCATCTTTTTGGCCAGTTGTGCACTTTCCTGTGACTGAGCTTTATTGGTGTAAATAATGGATTTTGTAGCCTTAATCATTGTCTTCTCCTCAGTTATGACCACCATATGATCCTAGACTTCTTTGACCTATTGAATAATTTCATTCCAAATTATCTCTCTTGCCTGAATAATAGACATATTTCATTTTAGATTTTCCTTCAACTCCTTAACTTCATCACATTTTGACTAGTAATTCTTGTGATGTTGGGTTGCATTATCGTTGGCCATGGTTAATTGTCTTTCCTTGTGCTTTAGTTGCTCCTTTTTATCATCTACTCTATTGTATTTTCTTCAGCTCATCTTCTGAAATATTAAGTTTTTCCATAACTCTGGTGATTTTTTCAGTGGGATATTTTGAGTCTGGATGAACCACAATTGTATAGACATATTTGTCTATTTTCTGTTGTAAAACTTCATTGATCTCCTTGAGAGCTTCCACCTCTTTATTTATCTCCACAAGTTCATGACTTAGAATCTCCTTTTATTTTTCAATTTGAGCCAACTCTGGGGGTTGAATATGTTTCGTGGTAGGAAACTTCATTTTTCTTCTCAAAGATTGAATCTCGGACTCTGCACTCTGAATTAAAACTTTAACAACTTTATTATACTTTGGGTTCACCCCAAGATTAATAATCAACTTCTTAAATTCCTCATTTTTAGTATGAAGAGCTCAAGAATTAGTTCTCTCTACAACTTCAGTTGATAAATTACCTTTCCTAATAATTCCTCTGTTTTACTTGTTTCCAATGCTGATTTGTTGAGATCAATGTATATTAATTCTCATGTCTGCCTATGTAATTTTATCTTCTCTAGAAATAGAATATATTTTGTATTCACAAAAAAAAATGATTGTCCTGAAATTAGCTCCAAAAGAAATTGATTGTGAAACAGGATGAGTAAAATAAAATCTCAATTGGTTCCTTTCCATATCCATCGCTGAAATAAGTTTGGATTGATAACTAGAGATGGATTGATACTCCAATTGGGTGATAGAATTTACCTTTATATTCTTATTTATTTCTTCAATATGCTCATAATTATCCTTCAAAACACTCAAATAATTATGTTCTTTCTCACCAAGGATTCGAGATGATGGTGAACATTTCAATCCTCCTAGTTGCAATTGAAAACCAACTTCACTCGAAGATATTTCCCTGAGTTGCTCCAATTTTGTTTCGCCTCCTTTTTTTCTTTCCTTATTGCTTCCCTGAGAACTTTCTCCCTCGATATCAATGAAATCAACAACACTTATTATTAATCTTTTTTTAGTGGGGACATGAGTTTCCACTTCCATGATTTCTTATATCTCAACCAAACCACCATTTTCTAACTTTTCTAGTTCAGGCCTTGGTTCGTGGATATAATTGGCACAATATATATCTAATATCCTCTTTGAGATGATCTGATGTGGATCATAGTTCCATTTTTCTCCCTGTTTAAAATTCATTACTTGCAACATTCTCTCAGCCTCTTATGTTGTTTGTTTATTGTTTACAGTAAATGGGCCAACAATCCTTGGTAATTTTAATATAAAATCCTTTTCTAGTTGGGAAAAAGTGTATTTGATCGACATTCAGGATTTGTCTGATAAATTTCAATGCAAATATACTCATAGGAAAACAATAAGGCAACTCATAAGGTGGAATTTTCACTCCATACAATCTGATTTCTTCATAATATTCAAATAAAAACCAATCTCCAACTTTCAAGTCTTTACACATTCATAGATTGATCCTTTCATAAAACTTTGGGAGGGATATAATTATTGATAATTCTATACATAATGGACATGAAAGAGGCAATATAATATGAAAATACCTCATTTTTTGTTTTCTTCTAATTAGTCCATTTCACTATTGTTTTCTTTTGTTTACTAACATCCATAACATTCAAACCCAGATCCATAAATTGATCAACATGAACATACAGGAAGAGGTATACTAACAACGAAGGAAACTTTAAAGCACCCAGTAATACTAAAATTGAGGAGTTGTGAATTAATTGCATGCTCCCAAAAGGTTGGAATATCCATTACCACATCATGATGCATCATTAAATAAAACAGACCCAGAGCTTGGTAGCGTATTTTTGAGGTTTCATCTCTTCCCCAAATTCTCACAATTATTTGTAAAACAAAACTGGCACTCTCAGAAATTTAAAAAAACAAAAAAAAACAAAAAAGTATATGGGAAATTGGGTTGACTCTGAAGGCAGAACTGCATTTGGAGGCAAAATATAACTGTACAATTTGTTTTTTTCCTCTGTTGACATATTTTTATAGGCTGACAGGAGTGTTTCATTAGAGAAGGCAGTATATTTGTCTAATTTAAGAAATTCCAAGGCTTGGCTAATTAATAATGAGGAAACTTGCAGAATATTTTCCCCTAGAGAGTTCATTACATAACACCTTTCTGGGTACAGGGACGAAGTAAAACAACTAATAAATTTTGGGGACAAGTATGTTTAAGGGATAATTATAGATACCAAACCCGACTTGACAATTCTAGATGATATTTTTTACTCTACTTGTTTACCAAGGAAATTCTGATGAATTTCCATTAAATTGAGTGGACAGACAGGGTCGAATATATCATGTTCCATGTCCATGAGAGAAATATGGGTTGAGGAACTAGTCAAAGCATCATTTTTAGTCATTTTTTATTTTCTTTTAAAATTCACAGTGGTTAAGGCTATTTAAATACCTGGTAATTTTATGGGCGATTGGTGACATATTTAAAATTGTTGAAAGAAAAACCACTCAACGTGAAAACAACAGATAAAATGAGTGAATATGAAAAAATATGGTTTTTATAGGTAGTAAAGAGGGAAAAACAAAGTTATTACAATTAGGACAAAGGGGTATGGATGGGTGATGTAACATACAGTGTGGTAGTTGATATGGAAAAGGGTGGGTGAGGTGGCATGAGGAAGGGTGACGTGGAATGGATAATAAGGATGCTCACTCACCTGATCCTACTCACTTGCCATAGAATCGTTGTATGGGTGGAAACCATTTACCGCTCCCAGGGGCACCCTAAGCGGTAAGTTGTTTCACAAAGAAGTGTTGTCGGGGTCGATCACATCCGAATATCACCCCGACGGTAGATTTCCCCAAGTCTTCCCTCAGGGGCACTCCTCCACATAATGGTCTAGCCTTTTTTGATATCGAGCTCTCTATATGTAAATCCTAGATTTGCGCGATGACATCATGCCACCAAAGATGGATACTTTTTAACTTTTCTCTGATATGCTTTTTAACTTTTTACCATTTTTATTTTTTAGAATAAAATAAAACTAACTACAACATTGGCTCCACTTGGGGATAGTGTTTTGCGACAAAAAACTAAGAACCGCAAATTAGTTCCTTCACCTCAAGCATGGAGTCATATAGTAGTTCTGACAATGCAATGAATAAGGACATTGAATACCTACAGTGAGCACACCGATATTTACAATGAGAATAAATGATGCTCAATGTTGGAAGTAATGTTTCAGATAATTCCTATTGAAAGATAGCTGCAGCAATTCACCATCAATATTTTCCAGTGTGAATATGTTGTTACCTCTGACTTCTGCTATTTTGAAAGGCCCAAACCATAAAGGGTCAAACTTGCCATGTTTACCCTTGTCCTCTTTTTTGACATCCCATCTCAGAACAAGTCTCCAGGCTAAAAAAGTATATATTTGGCCTTCCTATCGAAAACAAATTTCATCTTTTCTTGATAATTAATCAAATTTTTAGTCACTTGTTCCCTTCCTTCATTCATTTCTACCAGTTGATTTATTCTCCTATTCAATGCATTATATTCTTCCTCGGCATCTTTAATTAATGCAGCTACTAGCTTAGCTAATTGAATGGGAAATAAGGGTATTCATTCCACATACCAGTTCAAAAGGTGACTTCCCAATGGACCTTTTGTTTGTCACTTTTTTTTCCCACAAAAAAAACTTAATTTGATAATCTCAATTCCTTTCATTTTCTACAATAGTCTTCTTCAAAATTCTTACTTGATTTTTATTAGAAGACTTTTCCAACCCATTTCATTGTGGATAATAGGTGGTAGAGTGACTGAGGATTACATTATATTTCTGGAAAAAATTAATTAGCTTTGCATATTTAAATACCTGAGAATTTTATATCACCAACTTTTTGGGACAACCAAATCTAGCAAATATATTTTCTTCCATAAATTTGATAACAACTAAGTCTATTGCATTCTAGGTTGGAATGTCTTCCACCCACTTTGTAAAATAATTAGTGGCTATTAGGATTCACTTGTGTTGTCCACTAGAAGGTGGGTTTATTTCCCCTATGAAATCCAACCCCCGCTGCCTGAAAGGCTCTTCTACAAAAATTGGAATTAATGGTAATGGTGCTAATTTTTTCTTTTCAACAAAAAACTGACATTATTTGCAACATTTGACTAACTTACACACATCAAAAAACAAAGTAGGCCAGTAAAAACTAGCCTTCAATATTTTGTGTGTTTTTACTCTCCAACTGTAATGGCCCCCACAGGAATCACCATGATATTCATTTATGATTTCAATCATTTCCTCCTCTGTTAAACACAACAACAAAACACCAACAGGATCCTTCCAATATAACTGACCATTTACAATAACATAATTTTGGGCTTTCATTCTTAGGGCCTTATATTTTGCTCTATCAAGATATGATGGACACCTAAGAATTAACAAATAATGGAAAATATTTTTATACCAATCAGAACAGAGATATTTGTAGGCAATTCTATTATCTTGTTCATTGGATTCGCCTTCTTCAACAACTGAATTTGGTTTAGAAAATTTAGCCAATAAATTTATCCCCATTTGGCTGGTAATTAGCTTTCGTCAATATCTTGGACAATTCATGTCCTTTTATTAGTTTTTTTGACTTAATATCCATTTCATACTCCTATATCTTAGTTATCTATTTATCGCTTATCCCTTCACTATCGCCTTGCATCAATACATATTTGAGTGCTACATTAGGTACATATGTTGTGATATTTGATTGTAAGATATATGTCATGAATTCTTTTAAATCCTTAACAAGGTAATATTCTTGTTTCTCTAAAATGGTATATTTTAGTTCTGCATCACTTGGTAATTGATTGAAGAATGCCACAGATTGCTCCTTATTGTCTTCATTCTTTTGCAAAATTACTACTACAATTGTAGTGCGAGAAGAAAAAGAGACAAATTGAAAAGTATTTTGGTAATTGGGACTTACCAAAAAAAGGGCTTCTCAAAAATCCTTCTTGATCCTTGAAAAATATTCTCTAGTTGTTGGATACCACCTGAATTTTGTGTCTTTCTTTAACATATCAGTAATTTCCTTTATAATCTTTGCATAGTTCAGAATAAATCTCCTGATAAAATTTATTATGCCAAGGAAAATCTATATTTCCTTCTTATTTCTGGGTAAAGGTATATTATTGATTGCTTCCATACGCTTTGGATAAATTTTAACTCCTTTTGATACAATATGCCCCAATAACTTTCCTTCTCTAAGAGAAAAATGTGACTTTTTAGGATTGAGAGATAGCCCATATTTCCTGCACTTCTCAAAATTTGACTACAAGTGTTCCAAATGTTCACCATCAAATTTAGAAAAAACTATAATATCATCCAAATATATAACTATAAACTTATCTTTTTCTCCAACATTTATCCAACCAAAAGGAATCTTAGCATAAATAAAATTCCCCATGGTGTTGTAAAAGTTGTATTCTTTTGATCATTTGGATGGATAGTTATTTGATTATACCCGGAAAACCCATCAATCATTGATAATCTTAAAGAGCCTGCAACTTTCTTCAAAAGGTGACCCATTTTGGTAAGAGGCTAGTTATCCTTTAATGATGCCTTGTTCATATTTTGGAAGTCCACACACAGTCTAATATCCACATTCTTCTTCTCCACAGGCACCAAATATGTTAATGGTACAATAACTTTAGCCTGAAGTAGCTTCGTCACTTCTTTTTCAATTGAAGGAAGCAGCGGAGGGTCAATCTGTCTAAGCTTTTGCTTGTATGGCTTGGCCCCTCACTTTAGTGGAATATTATGTTGTATAATATCTTTTTTATATGTATTTTTATATTCAAGACCAAGCAAAGATAGCAGAATATTTCTTAAACAGATCAACATACCTATTTTTGTAGTCTTTTGAAATACCCTTCGCTATTTTTATAAATGTAGGTCGTTGTTCGGTGCCAATATTATAGTCCTCAACGTCATCTTCCCAATTTTGATTGGTAACATTCACAGGAACAAAATTTTCATCATACAGTCTCTCCAAAGGAGCCAAACCCTATGGAATCACATTTCCCTTAAGTTGTACAATATTATGGTCTACAATTGAATCCTTCCAAGGTAAATCATCGTCAATTTCTTCTTCTTCTTCTTCAGCATTATCACCTTCTTCTTATTGATGAATATGTGTAGAAGAAAACTCTCCCGGTACCTCCAAAAATATTTTAATCTAATCATCATCTTCAAATACTTGTCAGTACTTTAGAATCAAGTATATAAGGCCTACATCTAATTTCCACTTCATATATCAATTTGGGATTCTGTGGAGGTTTGAAACTGTTGGTGGCTACTACAATTGAGTCAGTCAATTTGTTATTTTCCCTAGGTAAAAATTGAATATTAAATGTTGAGAAGAAATTTTACACTAAGTCCCACACTTAATTATGGTAATATTTTAGATTTGGGTGTTTTATTTGGCACTTACTCATTATTTATTTCACCTCCAACTTTGAATCTCCATAAACAGACAAACAGACAATTTTAATATTCCTAGTAGCCTGCAAACCAAGAATCAGAACTTCACATTCTATGATATTTTTTATGGGATAAAATTCCAATTTGTAGGAAAGAGGGATCATTTCACCTTTTGGGGAAAGCAATAAAACCCCTACACCATTTCCCTCCTTGGAATATGCAGCGTCAAGCTATAACTTCCAAACACAATTCTGTATTGCTTTTTTTTTTTTAATTGCTGGAGGAACTTGCACCTGAGTGTCTTAAGCAATTTCATCATTCACTTCCAACATAAAACATGAAAATCCTTTTCTTGGCTATATACTGGGGAATTACTTAAAATTCCCTCTTTTGTGATTTTCTTAACAAATTTGGATTCCCGGTATAGCCTCATTTCCTCTCCACCAAATATTGGGATTATAGCATAAGTGAAATCTAACTTTAGAACTCCTCCCGACTTCATGCCCCAAGATCTAGAAAGTAGCATTCCAAATCTTGTTGGGATGTTTTCAACCACTACATCCATCAAAATGCTCTTTATGGGGATTTTTTCTAGAGATACCACCAAATCCTCAATCAAGCCTACACACTTTACTATTTTTTAGTCAAAGGAATACGGTTTAGTAATTTGTAAATTCACTTGCTTCATAACTTAAAGAGGTATAAAATTATGAGAGGCTACGGATTCATGCATGCAGTTGTGTAACATGATATCATGAATCAAAATAGTAATGTAAAAATGAGGTGTGGTTGAGTCTTGTTCCTCCACATGAGGACCAAACATCACCATTGGCATTTCTTCTTGCACTATTGATAGTATATGACATAACAGTAACCTAAGATAAATTAATGAAATTTGTAACATGCTTTCAATAATCAGGTTGTTTTTCTATCTCAGCCAATGGGATTGGAATCTTCACTTTCTCCAACTCCTTTTCAAAATTTAAAGAGTGCACATTTTTCTCTGCCTTTCCTTTCTCTTCCTCCATTTTATCTTTTTTAACCTTTTGGTGAACTGGAGTAGGCTAATTTGTTTGCTTCTCCTAATTTACCTTCACCTACTAGATTTTTGAGGACTCCCCTTGCTAGACTGAAATATTTTTAATTGACTACTTTCCCTTATCATCAGCTTTCTTAACAGGATTTGAGATTGATCCTCATTCTATTCTTGAGTTTTGGATCTCTTTCTTGATCTCAGATCATATTTCCTATGCAATTCATCTTGCATCATGTCTGAAAACCTTCGACAATAATTGTCGATTTCCTCCTCATCTAGAGTAACCCAAGGATCTAGATAAAGATTATCCTCACATATATCTTCACCTTCGTCCTCCTTTGATAAGGTGGAATACTGATTTTCTTGAAACTTTAAAGTTTACTCTAGTGCTTCCTCTAGTTCATCTTCAAGGTATAAAAGAGGTTACACCTAATCTTGTTGATCCTTCCTCTTCCTCTGCATAATTTGAGAAGGAGGTATTATAAGCAGAGGATTAAAGTTTCTATTTGGTGCTTGTTAAATTTTCTTAGGATGATTTTTATCCTCCAACTCAATTTTCACCAACTTGCTTGACAAATTTCTGATGACCTTGGTCATCTCGTCCAACTTCTCCTATGAATATTTTATTTTTCTTGAAGACCCAACTTCTTCTTTTCTTTTTTTCTTGTCAATATGATCAATTTTTTATTTCAATTTTCCAAAAGAAAATAAATTTTCCTCAATCTTCAAGGCATTTGTTTGAATCTGGTCTAGAGTGGGGGGTTTCCTTTCCCTCAAAGTGAAACCAAATTCTGATTCAAAATATCCTACAAAAACCACCTTAGCACATG
This sequence comes from Pinus albicaulis, assembly GCA_034641835.2. NCBI lineage: Eukaryota > Viridiplantae > Streptophyta > Pinopsida > Pinales > Pinaceae > Pinus > Pinus albicaulis. The sequence continues at coordinate 1,434,865,861 of CM076570.1, forward strand.
TAGGATCAGGCTTAATTTCTGCTAGAAGACTATTATAGAGCTTGTTAAACCTTTTAATGAACTCAATGATTTCTTCATTAGGATTTAATTTAATGGCAATAAATCTTGTGAGGAAATTGCCATGATTTTTTTTTCTCTCCCCATCCCTAGATAAAAACATTCTCCAACTCATCTCAAGTATTAATTGAAATTGATAGGATAGTTTTTAACCATTTTCTAGCCTCTCCATCTAGAGATTGTACAAACAACCTCATCGCCACATCCAAATATCCAACATTTAAGTTCTTTGCAAAGGCACAAAAATTAGCCACGTGTTTCTCTGTTGTAAGTTCATCCTCTCCTGAAAATATTGGCAATAACTTCAAATAATATCAAGGCATTGTGTTCATTGGTTGAGGTAAATTTAAAGGAGCATATATATTTAGAAAAAAAATTGGAATCACCATATTTTGATTTGGAGGAGGGGGGAGATTCCATGTTTCATATGCAGTGGGGCCTGGAGGAATTACCTAAATTGAAACAGGTTGAGAAATTGCAGTAATAGTCTGATATGGAGCTGAATAACAACAATTTTTATCTCTTCTACTTCTAACACAATAGGGAAATAAAAATAAACATATTCAAAATATCTTTCTTCAAGAGTAGGCTCTGAAAAAGGAAAATTATGAGGAGGAAATTTCCCCTCTGAAAAATCCAAGTTTCTCGAAATTTATTCTCGGTGTCTTTCTTTGATATTCTAGGAAAAAGAACTAGAAATAGGGGAAGGCAAAGTAGGACTTGGGGTTTTAGGAGATTTTTTTTCTCTCCAAACCCTTTTGGAAACAATATTTTTAGGATCATATAGGGCTAGGGTTTTTTTTTGGGAAGTATCAGACCTTGTATGAGGTCTAGGAGCCTGGATTGTTGTTAATAATTCCCCACTTGGTGAGGAAATTCAGCCAACACACTGTCTTTTCTCACCAGACAAAGAAATGGTCTTAAAGAAAAAACCAAGGAAAAATAACTTCGTTATCCATTCCACAGCAACGACGTCAAAATATGTTGTAACCCTAGGGAAAACCTATGGCTAGAAGGAGGTCATTTCCTAGGACATCTATGCAGAATAAATAAATAGTATTTTTTTATCATCATGTACATGGTTGCCCAGAGATATTCTTCAGTAGTGTAATGTCTAGGTAGTTTTTGGAGAAAATAACAACCCTCCCAAAATCGCCATGCTATCTATGAAAATGACTTACTAAAGTTGTAGTATGGTGAAAGAAAGAAAAAGTGGAAGATTCAATGTATAGGGCTACATGCATAGAATATTTTACACAAAATCTTAGTTGAAATCATGAAAGAGTAAAGAAATGGAATGATAAAAATGTGGAGCATTGTTTAAGTTTAATTTTAATAAATATGTATAGGTACTAGAAGTTATTTAAAGAAGAAGTAAATATGTTTAATTAAAAATAAATAGCAACTTATTTACACAATTTACAAGGAATAATAACACATAATGACTTACAGTGAGAGAAAGAAAACATATCATATTCAACAGATAGGTGGAATCATTTAGAAATTTGCATTACCTCTCCAAGAAAATATTAAACATTACACAAAGAAAACTATCTCTCTGAGGCCAAAATTATGAACCCCAAAATTGGTCCCTTCATCTCCTTTTAAAGAAATTGTTACATTGAAAACAGTTACAAAACTACTAACTGTCAAAACTACTTCTTCCATATTCGATCCTCATGAAAATTAAAAGACTAAACTATTTCTAATTCTTGGAATTACAAAAATGAGATATTTTCCAAAATTAAAAATAAGTAAACATAATTATTCAATGACTTGAGACTCTTTTGCAAGCTCGCTTGATGAAGCTCCAGGTTCCACAACTCGAACCTTTTCTGGGGAAATTAAATTATAACATTTTTCCATATTTCTAATTCAGGAATTGGACATTAAACCATTTTTTTGTAGGCCATACTTAAATTGGTTACCTTGTTGTATGTTGGAATCTTGATAAATATATTTTTGATTAACTATAACAACTAATAATCCCTTTTCAAGTAATTTACAATTGTTGTTCCTTTTAAATTTTTTGTTCTTTCGTGAGAAGCATTGATCTTACTCTTAGCCTCCCCTAGCAATGCTTCATATTGTCCCCAAGGGAGGATATTTCCCCGTTGATCCCAACATGAAGGTAATCCTACTCAAACTCTTTTGTCAAAATTAGAATTAAAATCTTACACTGATTCCTTGACCTCCAATAGCCTGCTATCTGCATTCTTCCTATATATATTTTTATGCACCATTTTTTTATTTATGACACCATATATGTTTTGTCTACAATTTTCATTGACCTTAATTCCATGGAAGTTTTGGCATTCAAATAATCAATCATATTTTTGGCCAATTGTGCACTTTACTATGATTGATCTTTATTGGTGTAAATAATGTATTCAGTAGCCTTAATAATTTTCTTCTCCTCAACCATGACCACCATATGATCCTAGACTTCTTTGACCTGTTGAATAATGTCATTCCATATAATATATCTTGCATGAATAAGAGACATATTTCCTTTTAGATTTTTCTTCAAGTCTTTAACTTCATCACATGTTGACTGGTAATTATTTTGATGTTGGGTTGTATTCTCTCTAGACATGTTTAATTGTCTCTCCTTATGCTTCAGCTACTCCTTTGTATCATCTAGACCCTTTTGTATTTTATTCATCTCATCTTTTGAAATCTTCAGTTATGTCATAACTCTGGTGAGTCTTTTAGTGGGGTCTTATGATTCTGGATGCACCACAATTGTATAGACATATTTGTCTATTTTATGTTTTAAATCTACATTGAGCTCCTTGAGAATTTCCACCTCTTTATTTTTCTCCACAAGCTCAAGAGTTAGAATCTCCTTTTATTTTTAAAATTTAGCCAACTTTGGGGATTGAATATGTTATGTGGAAGGAAACTTCAATTTTCTTCTCAAATATTGAATCTCAGACTCTGCACTCTAAATTAATTCTTGATCAGTTTTCTTATCCTCTAGGATCACCATGAGATTAATAACCAACTTCTTAAATTCCTCATTTTGGGTATGAATATGTCAAGAATTAGCTCTCTCTAACTTCAGTTGATCAATTACATTTCCAATAGTGCCTTTGTTTTACTTGCTTCCAATGATGATTTTTTGAGATAACTCTATATTTATTCTCTTGTCTACCTGTGCAATTTTGTCTTTTCTAGAAATGGAATATATTTTGTATTCACAAAAAGAAATGATTGTCCTGAAATTAACTCCAAAAAAATTTGATTGTGAAGCAAGATGAGTAAAATAAAATATCAATTGGTTCCTTTCCAAATCCATCGTTGAAAGAAGTCTGGTTTGATAATCATAGATTGATTGAGCTTCTAATTGGGTGATAGCATTGGCCTTTATCTTCTTGTTTCTTTATTATTTCAATGACATCAGCATCACTTATTTTTAATCCCTTTTCAGTGGAGCGAGAAGTTTCTACTTCCATGCTTTCTTGTATCTCAACCAAGCCACCATTTGCTAACTTTTCTAGTTCAAGCCTTAGTTCGTGGATATAAGGGGCACAAGATATCTCTAATATCTTCTTTGAGATGATCTAATGTGGATCATAGTGCCATTTTTCTCCCTATTGAAAATTCATCACTTGTAGCATTCTCTCAGGCTCCTCTGTAGCTTGTCTATTGTTTATAATAAATGGGCCAACAATCCTTGGTAATTTGAATAGAATTCCTTTTCTAGCTAGGACAAAGTGTATTTGATCCACATGCAGGCTTTGTCTAATAAATTCCAATGCAAATATCCTTATAGGCATAAAAGAAGGAAGCCTATAAGGCGGAATTTTTGCTCCATACAATCTGATTTCTACATAATATTCAAATAAAAACCAGTCTCCAACTTTTACGTCTTTACTCATTTCTAACAAAGATTGATCCTTTGAAAAAAAATTGGGAGGGACAAAATTGTTGATTATTCTATACACAATGGACATGAAAGAGGCAGTATACTATGAAAATCCCTCATTTTTTTGTTTTCTTCTGAAAAAATCAGTCTAATTCACTATTGTTTCATTGTGTTTATTGACATCCATAACATTCAGACCCAGGTCCATAAACTTATCAACATGAACATACAGGAAGAGATATACTAACAATGAAGGAAACCTAAAACACTCAGCAATATTGAAATTGAGGTGTTGTGATTTAATTTCAAGCTCCCAAAAGGTTGGAATATCTGGTACCACATTCGGTTGCCTCATTAAATGAAACAACCATAGAGCTTGACAGTCTATTATTGAGGTTTTATGTCTTCCAAAAATTCTCACAATTATTTGTAAAATATGTTTGGCACTCTCAGGAAAAAAAAGATATGGGAAATTGGTGATCCAGGTGGATATTAGTGGCCACCCACCTATCCCACCTAGATCTCCATTCTTTTTCATCATTTTCCTTGTTTATAGCAGCATTTACTATTTTTAGCAATTTTTCAGGTCCTAAAATTCTGGAGCATTTTTTACCCCCTAAACGGTGTTTTTTGAGATTCACAGGAGGCCCATAGCCATAAAAAAGGGCATATGAAAAATCCTATAGTACTCAAAGATATGTTTCCAACAAGGTAGTGTACACGCCATATGGATATAATATGACCAAGTTACGACCCCTGGAAGTTGGTTGCCCAACTAACCCCAACGGACCCACAAACTCTTGGCTTTCCATCTCCTGTGTTATGGTTTTGGTTGTTTATGGTTTTCCCTTGTTTTTTAGTAATAAAAAGGCCCTTGAGCCTCATTATAACACAGGTCATAGGCATGTTACCACCACATCTCTTCTTAGAGATAAGCTACCATCGCCTAAGCTAGTTTATTTTCATTTTGTATGTAAGCATTTTTCGAATATTCGATATTAATTAAATGAATTTTTATTTATGTTGAATCTCTGTGTTTATGTTTATATCTGTGTTCTATTTTTTTCATACATAAGTTTGGATCAATTGGGTTGACTTTGAAGTAAAAACTACATTTGGAGGAAAAATATAACTGTACAATTTGTTTTTGTCCTCTTCTAACAGATTTTGAGAGACTAATGGGAGGGTTTCATCAGAGAAGGTAGTATATTTTTCTGATTTAGGAAATTCTATGGTTTTATTAATTAACAATGAGGAAACTTGCAAAATATTTTCCCCTGGAGAGTTCATTACATAACACCTCTGTGGGTATAGGGACGAAGTCAAGGAACTAATAAATTATGGGAACGTGTATGTTTGAGGGATAATTGCAGAGACCAAACCCGACATGACCATTCTACACAATATTTCTGACTCTACTTGGTTGGAAAGAAAATTCTGATGAATTTCCACTAAATTTAGTGGAGAGACAAGGTCGAATATCTCATATTCCATGTCCATGAGAGGAATATGGGTCGAGGAGCCAGTCAAAGAAGTCATTTTAGTCATTTTGATTTTCTTTCAAAATTCATAGAGTGGTTAAGTTTGTTTAAATACATGGTAATTTTTCAGGCAATTGGTGACTGATTTAAAATTGTTGAAAGAAGTAGCCCTCAGCGTGAAAACGACAAATAAAATGACTGAATGGGTAAAAAAAATGGGGTTTTAATATGCAGGAGAGAGGGAAAAACAGAGTTATGACAAACAGGACAAAGGAGTACAGATGGGTGATGTGGAAGACAATGTGGTAGGTGACGTAGAAAAGGGTGGGTGATATGGTGTGAGGAAGGGTGATGTGGAATGGCTAACAAGGATGCTCGCTCACCTGATCCCACTCGCTTGTCACAAAGTCGTGGTATGGGCATAAACCATTTACCACTCCCAAGGCCACACTAAGTGGTAAGTTGTTTGACAAAGGAGTGTCGTTGGGGTCAATCACAGCCTTTGAACACCCCGATGGTGGATTTCCCAAGTCTACCCTTTGAGGCACTCCTCCACATAACAGTTTGACCTTTTATGATTTCGGGCTTGTGATATGTAAAGCCCAAATCTACACGACAACCTCGCACCACCAAAGATGTGTACTTTTTAACTTTCTTCGATCTTCTTTGGTGGGGTTGGACCTAAGAAAATATTATATATATATTTTTCAATCCAAACTTTGGGCTTGCACCAATTCTTACAAAAAAAATTATGCACAAACAATCCCCTATACTACATTTACTTCCTTTTTTCTCTTGTTTTCTTTTTTCTTTTCGTTTCATATATAATTTTTACCATTTTTCTTTTTAGAATAAAATAAAAATGACTACAATATATTCCTTTCTCCATAGATATAAGTTTGTTTTTTTCCTTGGTCATGTGTTGAGCAACCACTGTCAACATACCATGCGCTCTTCTTGTTTTGAGATTTTAGAGCAAGCTTTCATTTTTCTTCTTCCAAACCTTCGGAGGATCATTTTGATTATGTTGTGATTCCCTTGAAGGAGTTTTTAACCTGCAATATTTAGCCATATGTCCAAAATTGTAGCATTTATGGCATTCTACTTCATTACTCAAGTATCCAAACCTGTTATAATTTTTCTTATAATATTATTCATAATTTCTGGAGTAATCATTCTTGGAGTAACTTCCAAAGTTTTTTTATTTCTAGCATAGTATTTGGAATTTACAGCTTTAAGTCCAAAATTATTGGAAGAATAACAAACACCAAGAAATATGGTTTGATACCTGAGAGGGAGATATCTTCGTGATGTTATTCTCCAATGGCCTTCTTGACATTTCTTCAATGTGGGTTGGTGATTATGCGTCTCTTGGACCTTTTATTTTTCTAGGAAGATTTATTCCTTCTTGATGGAACCCTTTATAATTTATGCATAATTTTTATGTTTGTCGTCCTTTTATATTTTTGAGGAACTTGATATTTTCACAAATTTTTGTTCATAGCCTAATATTGTCTTATCACTACATGGCTCATCCAATACTTTAGAGTTGTTTGCAAGGTTCTACTAGACATTCCTTTTATGTGATTCCTTTCTTTTCTTTTGTAAATCGGCATCTATATTAAAGAGAAAATATTTTACATAGTGATACAAAATGGTTATGCTGGTTGAAGTTAAAAAAGGGACCCCTCTCAACCAGACATAATGAGTGACAAAAACATTGCACATTCAACAGAACATAAATCCTTAATATATTTTTCTTTGTCGCTAAGGACTTATAAAGTCATTGATGCTCCCAAAAAACCTTGGTCAACTTACTAGGTAGGATGCCATCACAAACCTGCCAATCAATGGAAATGGTCGCAAACACAAAATAGAAAATCTAGGATAACATGCGAAGGTCGATATTACCCAGGAGGTTAATCATGTTCACCAGTGATCTCTTTTTCCTTGTTGGCAACACCTCATTCCTTGTCTTCATGGGAGTCCTGAACGAGACCCCTGATCTTTCGAGTAGTCGGTTTGGTAGCACCTCCAGCTTTTAGACTAGCATTCTCCTCTTTGACAAAAGCAGTTCGGGGTTTGAAATGGTGAATCACCGCTGTCTTATTGGTTTTGTTCGGCAACTAGATGGACACATTTTCCACATACTTCAGATAAATCTTGAACAGTTGAAGAAAGCTCTCGAGTCTCCTCGATTGTTCATTAATCACCACAGCCAGAGAATTCAGAGTACCTTCCATCGATCTAGGCGAGCCGAATTTCTGGCTGAATCATTTTTGCACACCTGGATGACCTCACGAATGGAGGCCTCCTACTGGTTCATCGAATTTCCCAGCAAGTTCTTCATATGCCAGGCCATGACCTAGGTACGAAGGAATTGCGTTGCTCTAGTGGAAGGGGTGCCTAGGTCAACTAGCCAGTCGACTTCCTCTTTAATGGTCGTCTCGTCCACACTGTTTCTCATGTTGCATACTTCAGCTTGCAGGGTTTCCACTATCTTCTTGCCTTTTTACCTGTTAGTCATCCATAATTTTCACTATCTAAATATGACTAAGAAGTGGTCCTAGATTTCTAGAAACAAAATTCATAAATCTTGTGAGTTCTAGAAATCTCACTTCCTTCATTATCCTGAGATAAAAATTTCACTATTTTATCATCCTATTTAATCATGACTAGCCCACCACTCCTGGAAGACCCATCTTGGGCTCAAGCCATTTGTTTTAACCCTAATTTGTCACCCATTTTTTACCATGTCTTGCCTTTTGGCCCAAATCCTCTGTTTTGCTTACCTATAGGATTCCCTTCTACTACCGAAACCTACCAATCAAATAGCCTTACTGTCTCTTCCATAATATTCTCAGACACTGATTGCCTCTATAGGCCCTTTGGATAGTCAAGTATGCTAGTTCTTAGATCTTCAAAAAAAAAACACTAAAATTATCATAGGTCCTATCTTGGACTTGGTGATTCCTATGTCTAAATCTCTGTCCAAAGTCCAAGTCCAAAAAGTCCCCATTAGGTCACCTAAGGTTTCACTAAGTCATAGAATGGATTTGGTGCCCAACAAGTTATGCCTTCCTGCATGAAGAGATTGTATTCAAAGGGGAATAAAATCAAGCATTTTTACCCAAAGTCATTCAAGAAAAGCCTCCTTGGCTTAAAGCACAAAAACTGCAAGGGACAGCTACCCTTGTTCACATTTTTTTTTCAATGCATAGCCAAGGTGGCCACCAACAATAAGAAGAGGCAAGGTAATAATATGTAATCATCACCAGGAGGCAGACACAAACAAGACAAAAGAAACAGCCCTATAGGTAAAAGAGTATCAAAGGTTGTTTTGGTTGATTAACAAAACAGTGGTGACAAGCAAAAAATCATCTCAGATATTTCAAGGATAGAAGCCTCCTCCTTAGGGTTATTGCCAAAATAGCATTTCTTCACCTGCAATAAGAGAGGAAAGACAAAGAGTATCAGTTTAAAGGGGATCATTTTACCAAAAGGTAAAAAAACAGAGTTTTTGAAATAAAAGGTTGGGCATAAGTCATTATCAAAACGGCCTAAAAAGCAAGTGTAACCCTGGTGTGCATCTCAGTAGTAGACCCCCAACAAAGGCCTCCATGTCAAAAATATTGTTCTGCAAAATATGACAAAGGCATAAGTAAACATTTTTTCCAAAAAAAATGTCAAAAGTGTGTTCACAACAAATATTAGTCAAAAGCACACTAAAAGATAGGGGACATTAACTTTTCAAAAGTGGGTTTGATATTTTTAAAAATTACTTTTCAAATAAAATATAAAAGGTCACTTGAACCTTTTTCCACACATCATTTTCCATTTCCAAAGAGAAGAAGTTGTTGGGAGAATTTTTTTCGGTTTTCAAGCCAAACTGTGAAAAAATTTCGGGTGCTATGCATCGAAGTCGGCGCTACGCACAAGCCCAGCAAAGATCGGAAGCTCCTGGGACACCACCTAGACTGCCCGGCGCTGCGCACAAGCACTACACTCCAACCAGATTTCTCAAATTTTCTCAAAGAGATCCAAAAATCCGAAATTCGTCTTCAAAACTTCTACAAGCGGAGTCTAAGGTTGGTGGAAATTCTTTTTTTCCTCCCAAGATTTACTTTTTTCAAAAACAAGGAAGCCATCCATAATCAAAATTAGACCAAACCCTAGACTATATAAAGATCAATTATTTAGTCTTTGAGTTAGGGTTTGCAAGTGAAGTTGGTTTTGAGTACAAAAAGAAGATTGGGTGACTATATGCTAACCTCTAAACCCCAAGTGCAAGCTCTAAAAAAATCATTTTCACCTTAGTTTTCGTTTTCGCAAAGAGTTGACCTAAATCCACTAAAAGCACTTAGTTTTCCTAGAAACCCTCGAGAAAAGTCCAAAGGTCCTACTGCTGTTTTTTGGACCAGTCATCATGTCAGAGGGAGATAGTCATACCAGTGGTGATGAGATTCATACTCCCACCAAGCCAAAACATCATGGAGGAAAAGAAAAAATATTTTAGCCCCTAGACACCACTCCACTCACTTCATCTCCTATGATCCTTTCATGCTTCCAGGATGTAGGGTGCTACAGATTTTGTGAGAAGGTCAAGCAAGTCAGCAGCCATTCAAACTTAACTAGATTGTTCGTCTGTAGCTTACAAAACCATCAAGTCAATCTGGCAGGAGTACAATTTGAGCTCTCATCTGAGATCATTTCCAAAGCAACAAGTATACCATACATTGGTGAGGTGTGGTTCAAACAAAAGAGGCTGGAGTTGAGTTATTATGGGCCCTTTTTGAAACCCAGTTATCAACAAAATTGTAAGGTTTTTTTCCCTTTTTCCCATTTGCTAGAGAGGTATGCTGCATTGATGAGGCAGATTATCAATTATTTCACATGTGAGGGGAGATACTCCCGGATCTACTCATATCATATAAGGTTGTTGATGCATTTTACCAGGGATCAAGATGATGAACCTACCTTACTACCTTTTCCAAAGCATTGATAAAATGGCCTCAGTTGTCAAAAAAAAAAGCTATGACCACCAAATACCAAGCCTCTTTCATCACTCCTTGATCAAAATGATTGTCCTATACCAGCTAGAGCAGCAAGGAATATCTTGGGAAACCTTCATCTCACATGATGTGTTTATAGACCCCCGGGCCTTCATCCAGCAGAACTTTCCTTCCACTTCACAACCATCTACCTCCACACATCCATCATCTCCCCATGTGCCTTCTCCACAAAGAATTTCACCTCTTACCTCTTCCCCTAAAATGCCAAGCGAAGGGGCTGACAGTAGCCCTAGTGAAGAACAAATAGAAGGCAACAGTGAGGAGGAAACTGAGATAGATAATGATGGACAAGGAGGGAGCAATGGAGAAGAAAGTGATGAAAATGAAGAAAACAATGAAGAGGAGGGGAGCAGCCACAAAGATGAGAGCAATGGGAAAGATGAAGAGGAAAACAGAGATGAATGTAGTGGGAAAAATGATGAAGAGGAACAGCAAAGTGATGAAGAAGAGCAGCTAGATGATGAGGAGGGGTAGGATGATGAGGAGGACAGCCATCAAAGTACACCAAGTAGTCAAGGAAAGATTCATGACAGTCATGACAGCAGTCATGACTGTCTTGACAAAAATCAGTCCAAGCATGACAAAGAAAATTAGAGTGAGGAAAGTGCAGAAGATATCAAGCAAACTAAAGGTCAAAATGATGATAGCACTACCTTTAAAACTTCCATTATTACCCCTCTCACGTGCACATATCACAGAGGGAGAAGAAATGTGTTTGCTGCCTCTAAAAGGCAAAGGGCCATCTCTTCTCAAACATCCAAAACATTGGACAAAGGCAAAGAAAATGTGGAAAAAGTTGAGCAGAAGGTACAGGTAAGAAGGAGCAAAAAGATCAAAAATACTTCTCAAGGCCTCCTTTTTGTTGATCTAGACAGTGATAATGAGGACCAAGGGATGAGTACTAAATTTCTCCTCTTACAAAAGGATGCCCAGCTTCAAGAATGGGAAGAGGACTTTGAAAGGGCACAAAGGGTCATATCGTATTATAAACAGGAGCATAAACATTTCAAAGAGGTGAAGAGGGGCCTTGCCTTGCAGAAGAAAATGGTCAAACACTATGCAAGGAATAGCAAGCTTGCTAATGCCAAACTCAAGCAAGCCCTCATGGAGCTAGAAGAGCTAAAAAATACCAAAGTGCATGATAGCCTCAGAATCTTGGCTGATGCTTCTCAGCAGGTATCTAAAACCCCTTGAGGGGTCTACATGCCAATTTTGAGGCAAATCCGGAAACTTTTTGTTTTTTCCAAATTTTGACCCCTAGGAGCGCAGCACCCTAGGTGTTACGCACAAAATTGGGGCATCCTCAGCTGCTGGATTTTACATTTTTGGATTTTTAATATCACCAATATTCTACCCACAAAATTTCAGGTCAATTGGAGCTTTTTTTCCCCCTCAAAAGGTCAAAAAACACCTCAAAATTGACCTTTCTGCCTCCTTTTTAGGCTTGGCACTGCGCAGAGCAGTCATGGGATATTTCATTTTTGAGCAGCTAAATGGCATCCATTCAGCACAAATCAAGTATTTTTGGAAATTAGACTCATCAATCTTTCCAAGAGCCATCATGGGGCCAAATATAATGCCGGGAAGGATCCAAAACTCAGTTGCAACAGACCCTATTTTTTGTTGAAATGGCGCTATGCACAGAGACAACTTTTTGCCAAAAAGTCAACAAAAGACACTGATTAATGACAAATTGGTTTTTTAATGTTTTTTTTGGGAAAATCACTCCTGATTTTATTTGGGAGTTATGTTTTGAATTTTTTCATTTATTATCTTATCTCTTATGTGTCTTGGGCCTTGCATGGTCATTAAGCACATTTATGACATTTATGGCTAAATTAGGGTTTCTGGAAGCCTCTTAGGGTTTCCACCTCCTCATTTGCTCCATAAATAGAGCATGAGTCTCTTATGTATTAGTTGGATTTTGATGACTTGTGCTGAAGCAAATACATAGTCTCTTGGAGTTTTTGATAACAATTTGATGTCTTGGAGCTCATGCATGCCCTGGTTTGCTTGTTGACGGAGAGAGACTGTTTGCAGGATCCATAAGCTTGGTTGATGGTGAAGTTTTTCTTATGTTCATGTTTTCTAGTTTTATATTATGTTTTCCATCTTGCTATTTTGTAGTAGGACAAAAAAATTATATTAAGAAATGTTTTCTGATGGCACCTTACTTCTGTTTGTCCTTCACTGCCTCAATCTTTTCTTCTGTTGAGATATGTTAGGGAATCCATCTCTTGCTCTCTAAGAAGTTCTTAGCTTGTCCATTTCTTGAATGGTTTAGATCATTTAGTGTCAAGTATGATTTATGGCTAGCCCTACATATTGTGGCCACTGAAATACTTTGTCCTTGGAATCACCTCTTTAAAGCATCTTTGCCTAGGTTTGTCAAAGAAGTCTGTTTGTATCATGCTCTTTGCCTCTACTAGCTAAATTTGTTTCAAGGAACCTTCACAACTGTAACTTTAGATATTCGGAGTTTTCTCTCCTTCTATGGTTATAGCTACTTGTGCATGTTAAATGTTTTTTTTCTGCTCTTAATAATGAAATCTATGAAATTTAAATAAGTTTCTTGCCTTTCTATGTTTCATCTAAATGTTTGTCTTGGTTGATTATCTGCTTTCAGTCTAAAATCAAATGGATTAGGTTTTGCTTATGCATTTGATTCTCTTTCTATTCTCATAAATATTCTAACTCTCTCAGTTTACAAGTAGATAAAGGATTCCGTTTTTTGCCCTTTATTAGCTTATTTGTTCCCAAGCTTAATGTTCACCTCATGACCCTTCACAACCTTAAAAGATCCACCAACCAAGTTAAAATTTCCCTGCAAATGCTCTTGAAACCATTGATGAACTTATCATGACCTTGTTAGACTCCATTGCCCAATGACTTAACAATCTTCCATGTTTTCTATCTAAATCCATCTGAGCATCATACCCAACCAAAAACAATAAAAATACCCTGCACTTAACATCTAGCCTAAAATCAACCCTAATCAGCAAACAAGTTCACATCTTTGCACCTACTAGAGAGATCCCTCTCTAAATCCAAGAAGGCTAGGTCCTTGGATTCCAAAGCTTGGTTTGATGTTACCCTATCCATTTGTATCTCAATCAATCTAGAAAATTACGGGGAGCTAACAGTATGAAACCAACTTGAGATAGCCTTTTTCTGCCTCCTGAACCTCTGTTTCTTCTCGAGAGCGATGGAGGGAATTCCTAGCCATACTACTCAGCCAATAGCTCTTGTCAAACTTACTGCAATGGCAAAGAGAAAATGGGAATGGAGAACAATTACTGAATCCTTATAATGGGTGTCTGTGCCTTCATACTCGTGACCCTTACATTTATTTATATCGTTGAGACACTTAGTCCAGAGGCTTACATGAGTGGCCACCCACCTGCTACGATCATCCCTGCTACCTAACCATCTAATCATAATATGGTGGTGATCTTCCATCCTCTAGTGGTTATCCTTACTAAGAGTGCCTTGATTTCTCATGATTCTATTCTAACAATTATCAGGAGTACAGGGAATGAGGTACCTAACCATGTCCCTGCTATTAGTGTTTTGGTTACTCATCTGCCTCTTCACATGCCTCACACGGGAAAGAGGACTCTAGTACCTATGCTTAGGTGTAAATAGCATAGGGTAACACATCCACCTTATTTCTCTGTCCCATGAGAGTTGGCCTCTCCATTTTCCAACCCATTCAAATCCCTGATGGACACCTACTCACACTCATTTCAAATGCTTTTGCTTGTCACATCCTGCCAGTGGGCATCGAGATCATCCTCCGGATGTTCCACCGCATGGTTAGCCAACGTGTCCTCCAGGGAATTAGCAGAGTGACGGACTACTTGAAATACAATCCCTTTCAAAAGAGCCATGTGGTTAAGGATATGCAACGTGGCTTATGAAAGATGCAAGTGTTTGGTTACCTTACTTGGCTTAGCCCCATTCTGCAAGCATTTTGTTGCACTAATCACCAACATTGAATCGCCTTTGACTATGGAATTCCCATTGCTCAGATGAACCAAAATCCTCAGGCCTTGCTCCAACGCTGTGAATTCCGCTTCATTATTTGTTGCTTCTCCCAGCGAGCTGCCATAGATGTGCACAATTTCACCTTTTTCATCCCTGATAACCCCTCCATAACCAGCCAAGCCTGGATTTCCCCTCGAGGCACCATCGAAGTTTAAATTTCAGTAGCCAGGGAGGGGGAGCTTCCAATTCTGATGGGTGGAAGGAGACATAGGACGTAGGTTAGATGGACCTGGAACACTCTCTGCACCGAGGCCGAAAATCTCCAGGATACGTTGCTCCCTTGCCGAAGGCCTATCGGTCTGACTCACTTTTACCTTGGTAAGTGTCATTTCTCTCATGTTTTTCAGGATCTCAATTTTAATCTAATCCATTTGCCGCACTTTATCTTGGAAGATTCTTTTTTTTCTTTCTTTTCACAATGTCCAGACAAGGAAAACAGGGCCAAGACGCCATAAGAGGTTTACTGTTTTTTGCTTAGCATACTTAAACCTCCATCTAGAGACTGTGTCTTGGATGGATTCTCTGCTGTGATCGGTTTGGAAAAATATCTCCGCCATCCAATCCCACAGACTCGCTGCCAACTTACAAGAATTCAGGAGATGGTTCATGGTCTCCTCCTCCACTTCACAAAGGCAGCAGCGCGAAGGGCCTATGAATCCTTTTCTTAACAGATTTTCCCAAGTAAGGATTCTCCTATGTATCATAAGCCATAGGAAAGTTTTTATTTTTAGGCCAATAGATGGAGTCCCATACATTGTCATGCCATTGGACCTTTTCCTCTATTTCCTTGTTTTCCAAATAATGTTTGGCCTCTCTTAGGTTTAATTTCCTTCCCTCCATTCTTCCCCAACGTATTTGATCTTCCTCCAGAGAAATTCGCAACTTTCTTTTCTCCAATAGAGGCCACAGAGAGGTCATTTGGTTGAGGACCCATTCATCCTGAGAAGGAGGGTCTGCAATCCAGTGGCGCCACTGAGGGTCCAAATGATTTGTGATCCAATATTGATTAACATTTATTCTACCCAGCCTTTGAAAACTCTGCTGCACTAACTGGTGCTCGAGGTTCCCCAATTTAGGCATTTGGTACCACACATCCTCCCAGAAGAGCATGGTGCAGCCATTCCTTATTTCCCAGAATTAATGATCCTGAATAATATGTCTATTTCCCCAAGCTAAGATCCAAATAGGGGAGCCAGTGATATCCCCTATCAATCTGACGAGTTCAGGGGGTCTCCAGTCCTCCACGTATTTAGCTTTCCATAGAACAGCCCAAGGGGTTGTAGTTTCCTTAAGCCATCTCCACCAAAGCTTGGCCCCACAGGCCTTGTTCACTAATTCAGGGTCTTGAAGGCCGAGGCCTCCCAGGATCTTTGGCTTACAGACCTTCTCCCATCCCACTAGGGCCCATTTCCTATTGTTAGTTTTTTCGTCCCATAGAAATTTTCATTGGATATCTCTAATTCTCTAAATAATTCCCTCTAGTGCTTGAAGAATGGAAAGAATGTAGTGTGGAATGGCTTGAAGAACTTCCTTTGTCATGACCAAGTGACCAGCAAAGTTAAGAGCATGATTCGTCCAGTAGTTTCCTATGTCTTCCAGAGAAGATAGAAGTTTTTCCGAGTGAGCCTTCTGCCAAGGTTTATCCATTAAAGGAACGCCCAAGTATTTGGATGGGAGGCTTCTCCTTTGAAAGCCTAGAATGGCCATAAGGTTTCTTTGAATGGTAATGTGAGTATTGAAGAAAAATATCATCGATTTATCATAATTTAAATCCATGCCTAATGTTCGACCAAAGAGATCTAGAATGGCTTTGAAACCCTGGGCTTATTTGACAGTAGGGACCCCATGGAGCATCATATCGTCCACGAATTGTTGGTGAGTAGTATTCGGGCTCGCTTGATGGGGCTGGAGACTTTTTATATCAGCTCTTGCTTTGGTCGCTTTGATAACATGACTTAAGCCTTCCATAAGGATGACAAAGAGAAAAGGTGATATCGGATCACCTTGCCTGATGCCCCTTGAAGGCTTGAAGGGGTTGGCATGGGCCCCATTAACCAAGATCGAGACACTGGGGGATTTAACCAAGGCCATCACCCAATTAATCCATCTTTTCCCAAAACCAAAATCTTCAAGCACTGCCTCCATATACTTCCAGCTAACTTTGTCATACGCTTTCGACAGATCCAACTGGATTATCATTCTCGCTTTATTTTGGGACTGCAACGAATGTATCATCTCATGCGCTAGAAGGATATTATTTAGGATATGCCTACCTTCCACAAAGCCTGACTACTCTTCTGAGATGATCAGAGGAAGGACGGTCTTCATTCTTTTCGCCATAACCTTAGAGACAATTTTATATAAGACATTGCACAGGGCTATAGGCTGAAATATAGCCGGAGTGCAAGCTTCAGCTTCCTTAGGAATCAGGGAAATAAACTTAGAATTCAGGGATTTAAGGATTGAGGAAGACATACAGGAATCCTCGACAACCTCCCAAATATCATTTTGAACCGTATCTCAACAATATTTGAAAAAATCAATGGTGAAGCCATCCAGGCCAAGCGATTTTCCATTTGGCATTTCTTGAACAGCTTCTTCCACTTCATCCTTGGAGATGGGGCGATCCAAATTCCTGTAGTGCTCCTCTGTTAGGATCTTTGGAATGAAGGAGACCACTTCCCTGATGGCCTCATCCCTGTTAATGGCAGGCTCCTCTGCTATATGAGTGAAGTGATTAAGCAAGAGGTTGGAAATATCCCCATTAGAACTCAAAAGAGGTCCCTTGGTCATCCTTTAATCGAATGATCCTATTATTCCTTCTATGGTCAATAGTTGATTTATGGAAAAAATTTGTGTTCTTTTCTCCTTCCTTTAGCTATTGAACCCTAGACTTCTGTCTCCAAAGGACTTCCTCTTGCTAACACCTCTCATCCCATTTTCTCATAAGGTCTTGCTCTTCGAGTTTGGTTGCTTGAGTAATACCCTCACTCATAATTATCTTTTGCAGTATTTCCAATTTTCCTTCCAAGGCTAGCTTCTCTTTGAAAATGTTCCTGAAGAGCTCCTGATTCCAGTTCTTGATCTTAGCTTTGATGTGTCGCAACCTTGCTTGAAGTCGAAACATTTTAGTACCTCTAATCATAATGGACTCCTGCCACCATTTCTTAATCTTAGATTGAAAATATGGGTGGTCCAACCAAAATTTTTCAAACCTAAAAGGGTGATTTTTGGGAGTACCCAAGATTGCAGCATCCAAAGTGATAGGCCAATGATCTGAGCCACCGCTAGGAAGAATATCAATCTCCACACCAACTCTTGCCATGATAATTTCTTCCAAAATAAGAAAGTGGTCTAGCCAAGAGGCAATATTCCTATCACCTCCGCATTTATTATTCCAGGTGTACAACCCGCTCTCTGGGTGGATATCAATGAGATTAGCTGCACTGATGAAGTTCTTGAAGGCCTCTACATCTCGGTTTAACTTCCTCAGTCGAATTTTTTTCTCTTATAAGGAAATGATCATGTTTAATTCGCTTGCATAGATCCCTCTAACTGCATTATGCCTACTTTTCAAATGGGAAAGGTTCTCCAGCATTCTTAACTTATCCTCCAATCTTTGAGGGCCATAAACATTGGTATAGAGGTACGTACCTTGTTCGCCTATAATTTTCTTTTCTATAGAAACAAAAAATCTTGTTGCTTCTACACTTACTAATTGGAGTGACTGTGGGTTCCATAATGTAGCCAACCCTCCTTCATTACTGTGGCCTTCCACATCTAAAAACTCCATCCTCCTACCAATCTTCCTACACACTTTCTTCATCTTTTGACTTGAACATTTTGTTTCTTGTAGATAGATCATATCTGGATTCTCCCTTTTGAATTTATTTTTAAGAATTCTCTGTTTTCTAATTCTATTTAGCCCCCTAGCATTCCAGGATAAGATCTTCATTAAAAAATAAAAAAATTAGGAAGAGGAGGTGAAAGCCTCTGGGGCTTTCATCTTACCTGAGTTCAACAGCATTTGGCCTAACTCTTGGAGAGCCTCATTGTTTTATTTATGACCTTGTTTGCACTTTGGTTTAGCCTTTGGTTTTTTCTATTGTGAGCCATGCACTTTTATTCCCAAACCTTTAGTCTCCCCGTGTGTCCCCTTTTCTGACCCTTGCTCACTGCCTCCTCTTGTGCCAGGAATAAGAAATTTATCCTGTCAATTTGTTCTTCTAGAATGTGTTCCACTCCAAGTTCTTTCCACTGTTCCACCATGTTGATCAAGTCCATGCCTTCCCTATCAATAATTTCTCTTAGTTCTAGGTCCTCTGTACATGCTTCACTCATTTTCATTTCCGCATCCCCTTCTAAATCAAAACCTTGTTCGGCTCCTTCAGTGGTCTCTTCCATGTTTTTCATTTGAGAGCTCAGGGTCTCCTGTGAAGTAGTTCCCACTAGATCATATTGTGTCTCCAGAGGGTTTGATTCTTCTTATGTTTTATCCTTCCCCCCAGGGCTGCGAAGGAATTACTGTTTCCTTTATTGGTTTGCATAGGTTTGGGTTGGTTTCGTCTGTTTGATCTATGTCTCCCTGTGGGACAGATAGAACCATCTTTATCTTTAGGCATATCTTCTTTACTTTGCTCTGCCTGCTTGTTCAAAGGACATTCCCAGAAAATTTTTCCATGTTCATGGCACTTGTGACATCTAAAGGGGATATGTTCATAATCTATAGCTTGAAAGAAAACTTCATCACGGAATTCTAGCCATAATCCTTCAGGCAGTGCTCCCGACACATCCATTTCAACACAAATTTTAGCATAGGAGGTATACCTCTTTTGCAGGGTCGCTTCTGAAGCTTGGAAAAACTTCCCTAGTTTTTTTCCAATATGTTCTAGCGTTGAATACCTCCAGTAGTCAATGGGTAGTGAGAAGAGTCGGATCCATACCAACACATGGGTGAAGGTCTCCTTTTCTCGAGAAAAGTTAGGTTTCCACAGCCTCATATACAACCCTGCTGAGGCATAGAAATATGGGCCTCCATCGAAAATAAGGTCTCTATCTTCCAGGTTTGTGAAAAACACTGTGAAGAACCCCTTAGAGCCTAGGTGAAGCTAGAGATCACCTCAAGGTTTCCACTTCTGCTTGATCCACAAGCACAGGGCTTTCTCTGTAAGAAAAAAAACCCTAAATTTATAGATTAGAGCATACACAGTCATATGATCATGGTATTCCTGCATTTTCGGATCTATGATTATGACCCAAGGAATTTTCGTTTTTTTCGGTTTGCAGCATCCTTTCTCCACCGATTTTTGGGCTCTGGTTCCAGATCCTAATGGATCTGAGCCCTCCAGGGTTTGAGCCTAATTTTCAGTGGTCGTCATCTGCTCCAAACTCGGCTTGGGGGACTCCCCCTTAGGATAGGGTCTGACATTTCCTCTGTCTTCCGTTATTTTAATTCCTACTATGGACCTTTGACCTGGTGCCTCCTTGGAGACCGCACCATCCTTCTGTTGCTTACCTGCAGCTTTTGACCCTGAAATCTGTATGCCTTCACGGTGGCCCTTACCTCTGTCCAAAATCATTTGTTTGTAGGAAGGGGCCCGATTGGCCCCTCCTCTTCTCATGTAACTGGCTAGAACTAACCCTCGATGGAAGAGCTCTGCAAAATGAGCACTTCAGGCTGCCAGAGCTTACTGCACCATGCAGAAAAATCCAAAACCTACCTAGGAACATTATAGTCCTCCCCTCCAAAATGTTGCTTGTCCTCAAGTAACTGACAGGGTAAGAGTTGTAGTTATTCTCCTTCTCCATTGATGGCACCATCAAGGATCAAGCTTCCATCATGGATTTAGTGCTCACCAAGCCAATACATCGAAAATTTCTCCTCCAATGCTAACATGATAGGGGCATAGTCTATCCCTCCAGGAGTGTAAAACTCAACAGAAATAAACATGGGTGAAGCAATGTCACATCTAAAACATGTATCATGAAGTACAGGATAAAGTTCCATCCCATGTGGTACATATACACTGCCTACTTTTTGTCCATACAAACCCATAAACAATACCAATATGTCATCTATGTATGGAAGCAAAATCACATATAGGCAAATTGAAATTTGCACTTGAGGAGGTGGGTCACAATCCCACATAAGGTACCAACGCAGGGCACTCCTTGTTTTGAGTAGATCTGAGTGTGATAGGTGGTACCCCCACCACATCTTTGCTGCATGGGTCACTTTGACATGGCTGAAAGTGAAGCCCTCATTAGGTGCCTTTGGGAAGCACCCATCATAATAGATAATCTCCCTTTGCACCTCAAGGGAGTGGCCAACTTTGGAATTTTTATTGGCCTCATCAATGCCATGAGATCTACATGTAATATCACTCCTTGTAGGAGCCATGGCCTGCATACATATGGTAAGAGAATGTGTCAAATCAGAAAAATAAACATACTCCATAAGATCAGATTCTTTACCATTCAATTCTCCCACACACATAGAGTTAGGCATGGGCTTTTCTCCTCTTTTAAGAGAGAAAAGAGATGGATGAAATGTCTCCTACATAGGATCCCTTGGCTGCCCCATCTCCTCATAACTATTTCACTCTTGTAAGTGCCGATATAGTTCCTCCCAATCATAGTGCTGATGTAGTTCTTCCTCCATACCCTCCCAATCAAAACTCTTCAAGATTAGGGAGTAGATTTTTGCTAACTGCATATAGCTGGATAGGAACTCTTTGTGTGCTTTTTGTAGTATCTCTTGCTTAAGCTTGGAGGCTTGAGACAATAATACTTTACCAAGATGATATATGACCCCTTCATGGACCAAATAGCCTTCTCCTTGCTTCATGCCATCTAATATCATCCCGGTGTGCAGATCTTTGGAGTACTCCACAAGGAGTTGAGACCTCCAATATGGATCTACACTTCTTAATATAGACAACGTTGTTGATGCATCTATGGTGGTGCTTGCCTTGTTTTTTCTTGTTTCTTTGGCATTATGCATGCCAAAATTGTTTGTGGGAAGGCTGATCCTCCCCCTTGATTCCTCCCACAGCGTTGTGACTCTCTCTTCCATTGTTTCAGCACTTGGTGAGGCTTCCCCCACAGAATCTAATGGCACCCCAAGTGGCTTTCCATGATGTATGAATGTTCCTTGCAGCATTCTCATAAACATGAGAGAAGGAAATGTGAGGTCCCTACCCCCACTATGCAATTCCATCTTTGTTGTGTGGGTGGAAACATCAAGTGAAGGGTAGGTGTGCATGCCTTGAATGATTTGTTGTTTCCCACTCTTCAAATCCACCCATTCCATCTGCAAGGCCTTCCAATCAGTGGTGAATTTTCCCAAATTAATCAACCACTGGACACCCAAGATGATGTTGGTGTCTGGTATGTCCACTATAAATAAATGGTCCTCCAAGGTTTAGGTTCCCATAGTCATAGAAAGTGATGGAACATACTGCATGCACTACATAGTCCTATCTCCCGAAACCAAAACAGAGAACCCATAAAAAGTATCAGTAGGGATCCCTCTCCTCTACACAAGGTGAGCATCATTAAAGTTGTGGGTTTCCCCACTGTCAATCAGAATAGACACTCTTTGGTTCATAACTGAACCTTGCACTCTAAGGGTCAAATACTTGGGCACTCATCTCAAAGAAGAAAGAGTCCCACTGGTTGGAGCAAAGGCTCCTTCTTCTTCTTTGGATGATGATGGATCCTCCTCATCATCATCACCAGCACTATGACCTCTCCTAGGTCCATCATTTCCCTCTTCCTCCTCACAATCAGAGAAGACTTCAATATAGTGTGATCTTCCAACAGCACATCTATGTCCCGATACCCATGGCTCTTGACAAGTGAAACATGATTTCTTTTTCCTCAACTCCCTCCAGATATTAATGTCAAGAGGTTTCTTCAGTGATCTCTCCTTGGGTGGAGCATTTTTCCCCTCCTTCCCCTTAGAAGAGTGAGTGGCTTTGCTTGGGAAGGTTTCCTTTGCCCTTGGAAAGGCGTCTTGGAGATCTCTAGTTCTCTCAATGGCATCATGCAGAGTGATGGGCTTGGTAGACTTAACCAACCCATGCAAAGGTTCTTCCAGGCCATCAATGAACATGTATACTCTCCTTGCTACTGATAGATCAGGGACCATTACAGACAACCTCAGGAATTCAGAGATATAAGCCTTTGCATCTCCTGTCTGTTTAAGCTTTGCCAAGTTTATAAAAGGGGCCTTCGGATCTTTCAAATCAAATATATGCACTAGTCTCCTATTGAACTCAGCATATGTGGACACATTTTTGTGCCCCAATGTAGATAGTCCATGAAACCACCAGTTGTGGGCTTCTCCCTCAAAATGCAATGCAGCAATCTTGATGGCTTCTGCTTCGAGCACTTTATTCAACTAGAAATAGATGTCCAACTTCTTCACCCATGCTTTGGCAGAACAAGAGGGTGATCCATCGAACTTAGGCAAGAAGAACTTGCCCATAGTGTGGTGTCTCCCTTGAAGGAAACCTCCATCTCTGTACTGCTGCCATGGCCTCCTCCGGTCCTTGAGATGGTATAAGTCTTGAAAGCTCAAGTTATCCTTGAACCTCTAACTTTGTGAGTCATATTCTACAAAGTAACCTTCCAAAGAAGTTGGTTCTTATAGCCCTTCATTCTCTACAGCCAAGAAGGTAGGCATTGTAGTGCGTTGTGAGGCCTGTGGAGCTTGTGGAAAACTCACAGGTTGACCAGTCCCAAATTGAGACATATCAGAACTTTCTCCTTGATGGAATCTCCCAAGGGACTCCCTCATTCTATCTATCCTCCTCTCCTTTATTTCCTTGGACAAATCTTGCATAGCGTCCAAGAGAGTTTTTGCAAACTCCTCTGCTTCCTTATCTTTATCATTCAAAGATTCAGGGGCTTTCCCCTTGTCTTGACCCTTGTCAAGGTCAACAGTAGTATAGTCATAATTTCTATGAATTCTATTCTGATATCTCCTCTCCCTCTCAGAAAGAGGATCTTCATCTTCGTAATGCAGCATGACTGGTGCTCCAATGCTAGCACAGGTTGTGTCAAGAGTGGAGCTCCGATACCACTGTAATGATCCTTTTTTAGGGTTCTCAAGATTCTATTTCAGAGATGGACTACAGAGGAATTTACTAGATATTTCACCCTTCAAATAAAGGGTGAGATACAGAGGCTACCTGGCCAACTGTAGACTCTGTCTATAGAACTTGGAATAACCCCTTTTCAGGACTTTCAACAAGGTGTTCAAGGAAAACATTGTATAAGGAAAACTGAGAATAAATAATGCAGATTAGGGTTGGTTTCCCCTCATTTATGTTGTATATGACTTATATATGGAATATCATCAGAAAAACATCAGGTTAGGCACATTAAACAGATCTCCCAAAAAGCAGACTAGCTAAAAAGCACCCAAAGGGGAAGGCTGCAGACAAATGCAAGCACTGCTTCAGGAATTGCATAGTTTTAGCTAATGTTCAATGGAGATCAGAAAGAGAACTGATATCTCAGTATTACAGTAGCAAAAAATCATTATAATACAGCCCTTTCATTATACAGTAGAAAGCATGAGCCAATACAGCAGTAAATCTTCATAAAAGAGAGCAGGAGCATATATATAATTGCAAAAATGCTTCAACAGCGTCATTTTTCAGAAGGTTCAACATATGTGAGTTAAAAATTAGATCTAGAGCAGATCTATGAAAAAACATCATATCTATATCATATTTGGAAACTCTATAGTTTTCTCTACAAGATCCACTTGGAATTTTCACAAAAGCATGCATGAGTAAGAGTAGAGCTGAGAAACAAGTTGTAGCTCAGGAAAATGCTGCAGTAAATTTCTAAATATGACATTACATTACAATGGATCAGATCTGAACAGAACATAGATCAGCAAGCCAATCCATGGATCACCAAGTGGAAGGCAAGCCCAGCACAAGAGATCTTTGATCTAAACAATGAGCAAGATAACCTGCAAACCCTCATACATAAATAACGCAGTTTTCTCAGTGGGACAGCACTGTAGCTCAAGAGACATAGAAAACTACTGAATAATAGCAGATCTAAAAATACAAGAAATGGTACTCTCTTCCAGGAGGTCAAAGGACCCACTCCATGGAGAGAGACTCTCAAAATACACTAGATTTCTGCAAATCTAGATCACCACTTGCTGCAGCTTGCAGATACAGCAAAACCGTCACTGGATCAGCACTGCCAATGTAAGTATGAGCTTGGCCTTAAGCCTGATAGTGGTTCAATTCAGCAATATTTCCTCCTTGAATCATCAAAGGAAGAGGTGAAACTCCTGCATAGGAATTCCAGATACAATCCTCCACTCAACAGCAGAGAATGGTATTTTTCTAAGCAGACATATACTTCAGAAATATGATCTATCAACAACCTTCTTGTGCTGCTCTCCTTTTCCTTTTATAAGATGAGAAAGATCTTGCAAACCCTAAACCACTTTGATGAGTTAACCCTTTTCACATTAGAGGCTCCCTTCTAGAACTGCGTTGTCCCTCTTGGAGATGCAATGAACCTAGACAGCGTTATGGATTTGGTCAAGGTTGACCCAGTCTTTAGCTCAAACCTCTTTCACACCTGTAAGTGATTATTTACATAGCCCTGATTTGTCTTTGTTCACATGGGCATTGATTTATTTCAGACTTTTGAGGAGTTTTACATGTCCTCCTTTATTCATTTATTCATAAAACATAAATTAAAACAAAATTGATAGTTCCTCTTAGCCAAGGCTAAGTAGGAACATTACAATTTATGATAATATTTTCAGATTCTTTGATCTTATTATTGAGTCTTTTTCCATGTTATTTAAATTCTCTTAGATCAGCTTCCAGTGTTTTGACATTTCCTCTTTCAACCTTGGGGTCCTTTAAGTCATTGATAATTTATATTTCAATATCAACCTAACCTTCTTCTTCATCATCATATTCTTCCTCTTCACGAGTTTCCTTCCTATTGTCCTTTTCCATGAAAAACACTTCATGTGTCATTTTTGTCGTCACTATCGCTCTCTTCTTCAGGTGAGGAGTTGTCTTCTTTTGAATAGAATCTTTTCTTAAAACCTTTCTATTTACCTTGCTTTTTGTATCTTCTTTTATTTTTCTTTTCTTTTCTATGAGCTTCTTCCTCATAATCATTGTCTTAGTTCCTTGCATGGGGACACTTAGAGGCTAAATGACCAATATCACCACAAATGAAACACATTAAGGCGATCTTACCTTTATATTTTATAGTTATTTTTTAAACTCTCACAAAGTTAGCTATCTCTTCATCTAAAAAAATTTCGGGCTTGGCTTTAATTGTTGTTTGTTTTTCCCATCATCTTGGATGTCGTGAAGGTTGCTTCTTCATCGGATGGACTTTCCTATTCTATTCTCATTTTTTAAGTTGTAATTATTCCATGCAACTCGTCCATATTGACTTTTTCTAAATCTCATATTTCTTCTAACACATAAACCTTGGCATTGAACCTCATTAGAAGTGATCTCAGTATTTTTCGAACAATCACTTTGTTTTCAATTGATTCTCCCAAACCTTGTATGGGATTTACCACTTCAACAACCTGGAGAAAATAGGCTACAATATTTTCATATTCATTCACTTTCAGCTGCTCAAATTTTCCTATGAAGTTCTGAAGCTTGGTTCCCATGACCTTCTAGTCCCCTTCATATATTTTTTGGATCTTGTCCCAAACTTCTTTCATTTATTTTAAATGCATTTCTTTAACATATACTGATTTTTTTTAACCATTCAAAATAAATCTCATGGATTTAGCATTACTGTCATAGATATTTTTACCTTCATCATCTGTTGGAGGTGTTGAGGGTTTTGTGTATCTAGTCTTTAAAGATTTCCATACATCATTTCCTTGCGCTTGCACATGCGATTTCATTATTCCACTCCAAAGCACATATTTTTATCCATTAAATACTGGAAATCCTATCTTTGTGCACTCCATGATCTTCCTTCCAGTCGTTAAATTTCTTGTGAATGAACCTACTTTTATACCAATTGTTGGAAATATTGAGAGGGGTTGAATCAGTATTTCACTTACAATTAGTTAATTATAAAAATTTAGAGCATGAAAGTAGAAAAATAAGCATCAATGCATTCAAATAGCAATACAAAACATATTTTAGGTGGAAACCCTCCCAGGAGAAAAACCACTGAATGATTTTCTAATATAATTTATGAGTACATAATTTTCAGCCACAACTGAGGAGGAAGCCCCAACTCCCTAGTACTCTATAAAAGTGTTCAATTTATCAGGAAGCTCCAACTCTTGAAAGGATGTTTCTACACCCTAATTTACCAACTCCAACTAGAAGGACACTCCAATGCCCTGATTTTATTAGCTACAACTGATAGGATGCTCCAACACCCTACAAGCTTCAACTTTTCCTAGCACCACCCTGCCACCCTGAAGTGTTTTCAAGCTATAACCTAAAGGGGACTTCACTCTCCTTCCTTCCACCACCCAACCACCCTAAAAATATAAGAATTAAGGTATAAATTATGGGATCATGTACCATGGATAATGACCCACTTACAGGAATATTCAATTAAACTTCTTTGCTATTCTCAGACAACCTAACAACAATCTAAACTCAACTGCTAATGTATAATCAACTTACAAAATTTCCTTTTGTATATACAATATTCTTTAATTAAAATCAAACCTCTAGTGTGTTGATAAAAGAATGAAATTGTTATACCAATGGCTGCCAAGTGATATGCTTCATATTACCTTTTGAATGCTCCACCCTGGAATTGAAAAAATTCATGATGCTTTCTGCAAAACTAGTTTGTATTCATTGTCATTGTATTTTTTCACATTGTCCCTACCACATTTCCTAAAAACACTCTTCTGCAATGACCCTTAAATCTGAGATAGTTAAACATTGGGATCAGTGAAGATTGTTTTTTCAAGTCACTTCTTTGATTGGGTTGTAGATCTTCTTTTACAACTAGTGATTATGTTCCAGTGTAAGATTGATGCCATAACACTAAACTTCAAAACATACTCTCATATATGCCACAATAAATTGATTAATAGAAAAATTAAATACCCAAGATCAATGCATTAGTTAGGGTATGCAAGTATGGGCTTTATTTTTACCAAATTAGGCCTTTACGAATTTAAACCAGCCACCAAATACTACACAATCTAGTGAGAAATATTCATATGTTCCCTAGAACAAGGTCGCAGGCATACCCTCCTTGAAAAATTTCAAACCTTGCATAAGAAAAAACATAGGATCAAAGCACAATCATAATCATGGTTTTGATCTTTTACCTTTAGAAAAACACCAGAAATACTTGATAGCACTTCCATAACATGCTTAGAAATTTTCCCTAGTCCACACAAATCTAAATTAGTTACCACACTTTTGATCACGTCTTGTTGAGAGGGAAGTGTCCTAGATTTAGCCATTAATTATAAAAACCACACATATCACAAGGTCAATAACTCTCCATAATATCCTCTATTAGAGATGCATCAACCAGTGTTTTAAATCAAGCCTCATACCTCTGAAATGTCAAGGGTTTGCAATGTCATAAATCAAGTGCACATAATTACAAGTCTCGGTGATATCACTTCAATGAAACCCTTAGAAATCTCAGTGAAGACCCAACAATGATAGAAAAATATGTTTAAGGAGGATGTTGAATATTATTCTACAAATGATCTTTGGTTTATGAAAATAAAAAGTATGAAATATGCCTCAAAAGGGAGGCCAAAAACTCAGAATATGCACTATACTCCAACGAAAAACCATGTGCAAAAACCAAACCTATAAATATTTTTAATTCTTGACCTTATTCAAATATTCAAGCGGCTACATAGGCCATAGAGATATGTCACTTCATATCAGCAGTCAAATCATTCCATTGGAGACGAGTGTCCCTTTTTGCAGTGATGAAGGAGGGATAAATGGAGATGACTTTATCAAAATTGGAGGGACGAACTAAAAATTCAAATTTTAATTTTACACATTTGGAGGGATTTCAATTTTTAAAATAATTGGAGCCAAAAACCCAACATTTTAATTTAGGCGAATTTTAATTGATTTTGAAATTTAAACCCCTCCACAAAATATTGTATTTAACCTTTTAATGAAGTCCCTTTTTATCTTCATGACCGAACCATTATTCTATCAAAGATAATTTGCCATGTCATATCCAATTGGAAATATTGACCACAAAAAGGATGAAACATTTTTTATCAAGCATATCTCCCAGACCGTGAGGACCCTCGTGACATGCCACATACCGTCGAAATTGGAATGACGAGGAGAATCCCAAAAATCATGATTTTCCATGTCATCTTTGTCAACAAAAGTAGGGCTTCTTCCGGCACTTCTTGGCTTGACATCAATGACAACCAATTTTTAACAATTATTTCTAACTAATCCATCTGGATGGAGAAATATTTGCCTTTCCTATAAATGGGAAATCTTTAAATGGATACTTCAAAGGAAATATATGATACATATGGGGGAACCCTTGTACTATAGTAATTTTATTATAGATTTCTTTATGTGATTTAATTTCATTGTGTGTTTCATTTTCCCTTTATTTTCTAGATTAGAGGTAATTTTCCTTTATGTGTGATTTATTGGTCTCAAAAGGAAGGAATAAAGAACTTTTTATTTATCCCTCCTAAGTATTTGATGTTTGTTTCATGAGATTGATGCAAATCATAGGCTGATGGAGATTCTAGTGTTCTCAAGTCCTCCCAAGAAGAGGATGTGTCCCACAGCTAGAGCCAGATGTTCCCCCTCTTTTAGTAAGGGCACCCAAAAAAAATTTACAAATACCATGTCATTTGTAAGCACAATTGTGTCAAAATTGTGGCCTTGTAGGCCATGGGAGATGAAATGTAGAACTGTAACCTAGGTAGATAGTCATGACTAGTCCTCTTAATCAATATTCATTGTGCTTAGTTTTATGTCTTTTCTAACACCACCTTGTGGGTGGTACTTCCCTGCCTCGATGGACATTATTATGTCTTATGTTGGTATTTGGGCATTATGGAGGTAGATCTATTAAAACAAATGACTTAAAGGAGTTTTTGTGTTACCCTTGTAAAGGTGATCGCACTATGTAAGGGTGGAAACAACCATATTATTATTATACTAGTGCACATACATGTATTCCCCACATGGACCATTTCTCTTATTTATGTACACATCTTTTTCCATGGCCATCATTCTTCATAACAGTCTCATAAGTCACAATTATTTTTCACTACATGACACAATGTTTCATGTTCTCGAAGTCAAGGAGGAAGTTCCATTGAAATTTCCAATGAAATCTAATTCACCTCCAAGTCAAAGCACTCAAAATTCCTTTTTCAAGAATGTTTCCATGCTAAAGAGGGGGAAAATTCTCTAAGGGAATCCATGAGGGTTAAATGAGGCAACCTGGCACCTATTTTAAGCAAATTAAAGGTCGTATCAAGTAAAGGTCTCTCCAATGTACCAAGATCAAAGCATAAGCAAGTAATGCAAGCCTTAAATCATTAAAACAAGAAAACCTTGGACCAAAAGCAAGGATTCGCCTACCTTTTCTTAGCCATTGGGAGGTCAAAGTTCAAGTCAAGAGAACATTGATAATATCAAGAAGGAAATTGAGCCTTCTTTTCCTTCATAATTTTACTCCATGTCAATTTAAGCAATTTTTGAGGGGAACTGTTGTGAAACTAGCTCCAAAAAGAGAAGTAAAGAGATATCAACGCCTTAGAAATAAGCCACTTCGAGGGGGAAACCTCCATTACATTACATGAATGAAAAATTCTTGGATGATTCAAATTAAAAAACCTCATTTCTATATATATGAGTCCATGGGGCCACAATGTAATCCTAGCCGACCTAACAATAATAATTTAAGGGCACAATAATAACAATATGGGAGTTACAAGGGTACAATAATAACAATAAGGGGGCTACACTAACAACAATAAGGGACTATACTAGTAATATAGGGACCTAGCATGCCCCTCTCCTTCAAAAAGTTTTTTCCTCAACGCTTGAGTAGCTCTGGGTGCTTCTGTATAAAATTCTCATCCTCCCATGTAGAATCTTCAGTGGGTAAGTTCTTCCACTTGATGAGATACTCTGAAATTGATCGATTCTGTAGTTTTCGAGTTCTTGTTTCCGTGATCGCTTCAGGTTCCAATATGATTTTTCCTTCCTCATCAAGTTCTGGAAATATTGTTTGAACTGGAAATTTTTCACCTATAACCTTCTTAAGCATGAAACATGGAAAATTGGATGCACTCGTGAAGAAGCAGGAAGCTCCAATTTTTATGCCATAGTACCAATATTTTGCAACACCTTGTAAGGACCATAGTACTTTGGCGATAATTTATTGTCCTTCTTAGCTTGCTTGAGGGAAATTTGTTTGTATGGTTGTAGCCGTAAAAATACCCAGTCTCCTACATAAAAAATTCTCTCGCTGTGATGTTGATCTACCTGTTGTTTCATTCGATTTTGTGCCAAATTCAGGTTGTCCTTTAAGAGTTGGAGAATTTCTTGTTGATGCTCAATGTGATCTTCCACTACTTGAACCTTCGAATTTTCTCTTAAAGATGATGTGATGGATGGTGGATGATATCCATAAAGTGCCATAAATGGGGTCATTTTTGCTGCAGTATGGAAGGAAGTGTTATACCACCATTCAGCAAGAGGTAACCACTTGACCCATTGTGTTTGTTTATCTGATACAAAACAACGAAGATATCCTTCCAAACATTTATTTACTATCTCAGTTTGACCATCAGATTGAGGATGATAAGATGAGCTATGAGCTAATTGAGTACCCAAACAAGAAAATAACTCCGTCCAAAAATTTCCAGTAAAATGGGATCTCTGTCGCTCACAATAACCCTTGGGCTTCCATGTAGCTTTTGAATTCTGTCCATAAATGTAGTAGCAACTGTACTTGCTTTAAATGGATGAGATAATGCACAAAAGTGTGCATACTTGGTAAGTCTATCAACTACCACCATGATGACACTCTTTCCTTCGGACTTAGGTAAACCTATGATAAAAATCCATTGAAATATCCTCCCAACGTTGACTTGGAATGCATAAAGGTTGTAGAAGACTCAGGGTCTTAATTCTCTCAACCTTATTCTGATGGAAAACCAAACATTCCGCCACAAACTTTTGAATATCAGATTTAAGGCCATCCCAAAAAAATTATTTCTTCACCCTGTGGTAAGTTTTTAAAAATCCTGAGTGTCCTCCTAAAGGAGAAGTGTGCAATTCCAGAAGAATTTTTTGTTTTAGTTGGGAAATCTTACAAAGATATAAGCGATCTTTGTACCATAAGGAATCATTTTTCCAACTAAATGTATCAGATGTACTAGGATCTTGCTGCAACTTTTGAATGAGTGTCCACACGTCTTCGTCCTTCTTCCATTCATCTCTTGCTTCGATTATCCAATCTGGTTGGATAATAGAAATGGCACAAAGCAATGCTTCCACCTCTTCATTCTTTCTTGAGAGTGCATCTGCAACAACATTTAGCTTCCCTTTTTTGTAGATTATTTCAAAGTCATAACCCAACATCTTTGTGACTCATTTTTGTTGCTCTTCTGAAGATAGTCTTTGTTCCAAAAAGTGTTTAAGACTATCATGATCAGTTTTTACCTTGAAGTGTCTTCCCATTAGGTAAGTTCGCCATTTCTTTAGTGCATGCAGTATTGCTAACATTACCTTCTCATAAATAGGTTTCTGTAAATACTTTCCTTTGATTGGACGACTTTCAAAAGCAATGGGTCTTCCTTCCTGCATTAAAACTGCACCAATTCCATTTCCTGAGGCATCACATTCCACAATAAAGGTTTTTGTGAAGTCTGGCGTAGCTAGGACCGGTGCTAGGCACATTGCTCTTTAAGATGTTCAAAGGCCTTAGTTGCTTCAGGAGTCCATGAAAATGCATCTTTCTTCAATAATGTTGTTAGAGGTGCTGCTATTCTCCCATAATTCTTAACAAACTTTCAATAATACCCTGTTAACCCGATAAATCCTCGCAACTGCTTTATGGTTGTGGGGACTTTCCATTCCTTAATGGATTTAATTTTGTTAGGGTCTAACTTAATGCCCTCGTGAGATACAATACGACCCAGATATTCCACCTCTTGTACTCCAAAGAAACATTTGGATGTTTTTTCATATAATTGTTTATCCTGCAATAGTTTGAGCACCCTGACAACATGTTGAACATGATCCTTCCAAGACCTGATATAGATTAGTATATCATCAAAAAATACTAGCACAAATTTTCTAAGGAAGGGTTTGAAAATGGAATTCATCAACCCTTGAAATGTAGAAGGTGCATTGGTAAGGCCAAAAGGCATGACCAAAAATTCATAATGACCCTCATGAGTTCGAAATGTTTTTTTTGGAATATCTTCAGTCTTCATTCTAATTTGATGATATCTTAAACGAAGATCCAACTTGGTAAAATAAATTGCTCCATGTAATTCATCCAATAATTCATCAATCACAGGAATGGGAAGTGTATCTTTAATAGTGAGGTTATTGAGCTCCCTATAATCCGGACACATGTGCCATGATCCATCCTTCTTGTGCACCAACACTACTGGAGGAGAGAAATAACTTTGACTAGGTTGAATTATACCAACCTCTAACATTTCTGCAATCATACTTTCAATTTCACTCTTTTGGACATAAGGATATCTGTAAGGCCGGATGTTTGGAGGAACACTTCCTGGAATCAAATGAATAGAATGATTATGATCACGAATAGGTGGGAGTCCTTTGGGAGTATCAAACACCTTGGAATGATTGTGCAAGACTCTTTGGAGATCTAGAGAAATAGATGATTTTGATGTTGGAAATTCTAGTGAGCATAATTGTGCAATTACGCCTCATTGTTCTTTCTTCAGAAGCTTTGTCATGACATTAGAACTTATTATCTTTCCTGGATTCCCTGTGATACCCTGTAATTCGACTTCCTTTCCTTCTAAAAAAAATTTCAAGAAAAGTTCTTGAAAATTAAAAGCTACCATCCCCAAAGATTGTAACCATTGTACTCCTAGTACAACATCAGCACCTCCCATAGGAATGGAAAGCATTGGACTATTCAATACATATTCCCCAATGGTTAGCTTGATATTATGGCATTTTCCAGAGAATTTTATAGTTCCTCCATTTGCAACCATCACTTGACATTCTGGTGTTGGGTATAGGAAACAATGCAATTCCTTGGCTACCTCACAATGAATAAAATTATGGGTACTCCTGAATCAATCAACACTATTACCTTTTTCTTCTTGATATGTCCATCTATCTTGAGAGTTTGAGGAGTGTTAATTCCTGCCAATGCATTACACGATATGGTCGGACTCATTTCTTCCCCTTCTTGGGTTTCTTCCTGGTGTATATCCTCTTCTTGTTCATTTTCTTCTTCCTCTTCACAATCTATGTAAAATATTTTTTTCTCAACACACTTATGACCTTTAGTGTATTTGCTATCACAACTGTAGCAAAGCCCTTTTGCTCTTTTTTCTTCCAATTTTTGTGGTGTCAACCTTGTAGGTTGTTGAAATATAGGAGTAGCAACACTTCCCTCTTTATAGAAGTGAGTGGTAGGCTTCCTTGTCGCCATAATTTTACATTCAATTTTT
Organism: Pinus albicaulis; assembly: GCA_034641835.2. NCBI lineage: Eukaryota > Viridiplantae > Streptophyta > Pinopsida > Pinales > Pinaceae > Pinus > Pinus albicaulis. Next base: position 1,434,900,091 of record CM076570.1, read on the forward strand.
CTTGCCAACCTGAATGCCTTCTCCAATGAATCAAGTTCCAAAACACGAACTTCATGTTGGATGTTATCCTTTAAAGTACCTATGAAGAGATCAATCCTGTGTTCCTCTGGAATATCAGTTACCCTTATATTCAATTTTTGGAAGTCCTCAATTTGCTCCCCCATTAAACCCTTTTGTTTGAGATTTATCAATTGGCTAAAGAAGGTGTTGCTCTTTGTATCCTCATAATGTGCTATCATTTCCTCCGTGAAAATTGACCAAGTGACAATTTTTTTACGGGAGCAAAGCCATCGATACCATACAAATGTATTTTGTTCTAAATGTAAAGTTGCAATGCGTACCTTTTGTGTGTTTTGCACGTTATGGAGATCAAAATATTGCTCCATCCGTAGTATCCATGTTAGAGGATCCTTTCCATCAAACTTCCTCATATCCATTTTTGGAATATGGTGGTTCTTCCCACCAACATTAGATTTTATGAAATCATGATTAACATTTATTTTGTTCTCATCATGAGTTTCCTCTACTATCTTTTCACCATTAGTAAACATTTCTTGTATCAAATTTTTCAAACCTTCCATGTCTTGTTTTAGATCATTCTTCATGTTTTCCATTTTAGATTCCATGCCAACTTCCATGCCATCTATCTTATATTCCATGCCATCTATATTATATTCCATGCCATTCTTCAAACCACCCATCTTAGGTTCTATGCCTTTATTCAAACCATCCATCTTAGTTTCCATGCCTTTCTTCAAAACTTCCATGTCATTTTTTGTTGCTCTTTGCGAGAGCGAAATTTGTTGCACTTGCTCTTGTAATTTTGATATGTCATGTTGCCATTCTTCATCTTCATGAGTCATAGTAGAGATTTCTAAAGGCTTAATGGGTTTTGAATTCTTTCTAGGGGCCATTTTAGAATCCAATACTGATATCTATTCTACAATATGCCCTTGGAATCAATTCAACTTGATTCTTCAAACAAGACTTATGCAATTCGGAAAAAAATAAAAAATAAAAAATAACACACCTTTTACTTCCTTTTGAGGAGCTCGATATTGAAATTGAATTATCTCTATAATTGCGGATCCTCAATATCTGAAATTCAGCCCTGTAGTGACCCTCTGAAGATTCTTTCAAATGCCACAGGTCTTGTCTGATTTGGATTCTTCAAGACAAAGTTATGTCCAATCTCTCACAATGACTCAATTTTGGACTGGTTCAGTAGAGCGAACTTGTACGACTTTCCACGTGTCATTGTTTCCTCCTTTGGCTCTGAAATTGATAGACCGAAAAATAAGGTCAATGCACTTGCGGTCACTTTTTACAGCATTCCAATCCAATGCTCAGAGAGAGTGCTATGAATATTTTCCCATGATCACCTCTTTGAGATGAAATTCAGAAGCCTCAAAAAGTCCTAACTTCCACAGATCCTATCTCCGAAAATATTGCGAACCAATATCTGAAATTTTTTGACAATGTTCCTCTGGATTGTGGCTTCGCACTCTAAAAATTTTAGCTTCTGAACCTTCGTAGAAAAAAAAATTATTACGAAAATACCACGATGACCTGTTTAGGTTAAATTCAGGAGCCTGCAAAATGACCTAACTTGCACAAATCATATCTCCGAAAATGTTGCGAACCAAGCTCTGAAATTTTGTGACGATGTTCCTCAGGATTTTTCCTTCGCACTCTAAAAATTTCAGATTCTGAACCTTCGTAGAAAAAAAAATTATAGCGAAATTCCACGCTGACCTGTTTGGCACAGTGAAACCCTATAATCTCAAAGCTCTGATACCAAATGTTGTGAAACCAGCTCCAAAAAGAGAAGAAAAAAGATATCAACGCCTTAAAAATAAGCCACTTCGAGGGGGCAACCTCCAATAAATTACATGAATGAACAATTCTTGGATGATTCAAATTACAAAACCTCCTTTCTATATATAGGAGTCCATGGGGCCAAAATGTAATCCTAGCCGACCTAACAATAATAATTTAAGGGCACAATAATAACAATATGGGGGTTACAAGGGTACAATAATAACAATAATGGGGTTACACTAACAACAATAAGGGACTATACTAGCAATATAGGGACCTAACAGGAACATTGGGCTATTGGTTCAAATCAACCCCCTTTTCAAGTAAATTGAGTCTCTCTCCTCAATGGGATGTCACCTCTTTAGGAGTGTCTTAGGGGATGTAAATTCAATTTTTGTAATGACTTAGTCTCTCTTTAGGAGTGTCTTAAGGGATGTAAATTCAATTTTTGTAATGACTTAGTCTCCAAGTCAAATGTGGATGACAAGTCAAGTCCTTTTTTAGCTTTGTTAAAAAATTTATAATGAGAAAAATGGGGAGATATGTTTAGAAACTCTTCTATAAATGTACAACCCAATCCCCTCCCAAATTGTCGTGAATTGATGAGATCATTTTTTTTTCCATAATTTAATATTTTCATGAAGCTTTATTATCAAATTTGAAGACTAATTTTCTTTGTTATTCTACATATTTCTCAAAGAAAAAATTGTATTTATTCAAGACTACTACAAGGCTATCAAGATCGATCGATTTGAAGGGAAATTTTGTCACTGGAAAGGAGATGTCTAAAGTAAATCTCTTAGTTCTCCTTTCCTAGTGTGAGGTAAGAATTAATTCTCCTTGATGTTAGCCCATACATTAGAGGATCCTAGAAAGTGTTTTGATTTTATTTCATTTCATAGTTGATCTTATGGTTGAAAGCTTTCCCATTGGAGGTATTTGAGTCTCGTAGGGCTTGGTTTAATAGCTTGTCTTAATTAGACAAGGATGTAATTAATTTCCAGGGTTCTATCTCTTTTCCCTTATACACAAGCATGAATAACTAACTTAAGAGGGGCATTCATCTTGACCCAAATTTCCCTAGCGGAAATAAGACACTTAATCTCTAATCCAACAATCAACAATTTTTTAAAAATTCAAGTTATTGTCTTGTATTATTTTATATTATTTGAAAATTCTATAATAATAAATAAATAAATAAAAATTTTAACTGTCAAAAATAAAATTAAACTAAATAAAAAACAATGTTAAAAATATTTCATTTATTGTCTAGAATAAAATTCACATATTTCGTTTTTTATTTAGATAATTTTCTTGTGATTTGTGCCATATTGATAACCTAAAGGCCCAAAGAAAAATGGCCTTCTTGTTTTATACTTTCTAAGTTTATCTAGCATTATTTCTAGGGCTTTGAAGGTGTCTTCACAATTCTAAATTTTGGTTACACCAATAGCTTCTCAAGGAATGGTAAGGATCTTTGTTGGGGTTTTGTGAGAAAGGTTTTCTCAAGGATTGGTAAGGATATTTGTTGGGGTTTTGTGAGAAAGGTTGTTTCAAACCCTTTAAAGCCCTAGTTTCACTTCTAAATTATTTTAGCTACATACTATCAATGTTTGGAAGTGTCTTAAGTTTTTTTACGTGTTGCAAATTTAAGGGTTGAATATTTACTAGGGAATATTCCAATTTTTACCCTAGGGGGATTACAACCCCTTTTTCACACAAGTTTGGATCATAATATTTTAGTTTACCATTTACTTGGATTTTTATCATAGTTGGGTTGTGTTTTTATTCATATTTTAGTACCCAAGTTCAAGAACCCATGGATCCATCACCCTACTGTGTTTCCACACTTTTAGGTTCCTTCAAAAACACTCCAAATCTTGTATTTTTTGTTTTCTGGTTATTTTGCAGATTTGGAAGTGTAGGATAACATCACACTTGTCTAAATCAGGTTACAAATCAAGTGGAGACCAAGGACCAATCATCTCACTCGATGTATGTACCCTTCCCTCACTCCTGAGCATCAAAGTAACCATCTATTGTGTCTTTTCAGTGTTCTTTGCAAGTTGGTTTGTATTTTTTATCTATTTTTTATAATTTTCAATTTGTTTTTAAGTATTTTTAATGTTTTGTATTTTTTTTAATACTTAGAATTTGTTTAAAACATTTATATTTTAATATTTTTTTATTTAATTTGTTTTAATTATTTTTAATTTTTTAATACAATTTAAGTATATTGAGAGGTTTATGTTTATTATTTATTGTTTTATTTTTTTAATTGTTATAATTTTTCATATAAAATTTTATTTATATATAGATTTTTCACAAATAAAATATGCTTTTCTCTTATTTTAGGTTTTTTTTCATTTTTTTCTTACAATTAATATTACTTTTTAATGATTTTATTTCTGACAGTGTTTTATTCTAAGTATTGGACTAAAATACATTACAATTTTAAACCCAAGATAAAATCAAATATGACACTTAAAGCACCATGTTTCGATTTAGATATTGATTTCATGGGTTTAATTCAAAATATACTAATTATCAAACTCATAGTTTTAAAAAAAGTGTAATATGAACCTCAAAAAAAAGGGGTGGCTAGCATCACTTTTTGTTTCAAGGGTTGATTTTAATGTTTTTGTTCAAACAATATTGGTTGTTGAGACCATGACTTCAACCACATTGTAATTTTAACCCTAAAAAAGGGAGTGATGTTGTGAGCACCACTTTTGTTTTGGGGTTATTTTTTATTTTGAGGGTTGATTTTAATATTTTAGTTTGAAACTCTAAAAATAATGAGTGCTACTAGTAGTGCCATTTTTTGAAATGGGGTTAAAAATAGTCAATAAATCCAACCTCTAAAAAAATGATAACTCATTAATATTCTCGTTAAGTTGGTACCTTTTTTCTCCAAGATCATAGGCAAGTATTAAAAATCATAAGTGTGCTCCAATCACACAAACCAAAGAAAAAAGAGTTAACCACATGCCTCTTAAGAAAAATGGTTAAAAAAGGTTAATTAGGTCTTGAAATAACAGAAGTTTCCAATGGCATTCTTGTCATAAAATTCACATATACAAAATAAACATAACATGTTTCCCTCATAAAACCCATGTAGTGGGAACTACTAGTATGGTCAATTTATCAATGAAATCAATGGGGGTTGTAGCATTGTAAACTTGACAATGAAAGTTGATAAGATGTCCTTCAACAAGTGATCCACGTATATTTGTTAATCCAACCACAATAGTCTTAGAAGTTGTTGTGAAACCAGCTCCAAAAAGAGAAGAAAAGAGATATCAACGCCTTATAAATAAGCCACTTCGAGGGGGCAACCTCCAATACATTACATGAATGAACAATTCCTGGATGATACAAATGACAAAACCTCCTCTCTATATATAGGAGTCCATGGGGCCACAATGTAATCCTAGTGGGACCACAATGTAATCCTAGCCGACCTAACAATAATAATGTAAGGGCACAACAATAACAATTTGGGGGTTACAGGGGTACAACAATAATAATAAGGGGGTTACACTAACAACAATAAGGAACTATACTAGTAATATAAGGACCTAACATGCTCCTCTCCTTCAAAAAAGTGTTGTCCTCAATGCTTGAGTAGCTCCGAGTGCTTTTGTATAAAATTTTCATCCTCCCATGTAGAATCTTCAATGGGTAAGTTCTTCCATTCGATGAGATACTCTGAAATTGATCGATTTCGTAGCTGTCGAGTTCTTGTTTCCGTGACTGCTTCAGGTTCCAATATGGTTTTTCCTTCCTCATCAAGTTCTGGCAATATTGTTTGAACTAGAAGTTTGTCCCCTATAACCTTTTTTAAGCATGAAACATGGAAAACTGGATGCACTCTCGAAGAAGTAGGAAGCTCCAATTTGTATGCCATAGTACCAATATTTTGCAACACTTTGTAAGGACCACAGTACTTTGGCAATAATTTATTATCCTTCTTAGCTTGCTTGAGGGACATGTTTGTATGGTTGTAGCGGTAAAAATACCCAGTCTCCCACATCAAAACTTCTCTCACTGCAATGTTGATCTGCCTGTTGTTTCATTTGATTTTGTGCCAAATTTAAGTTATCCTTTAAGAGTTGGAGAACTTCTTGTTGATGCTCGATGTGATCCTCCACTGCTTGAACCCTAGAATTTTCCCTTAAAGAAGATGTGATGGACGGTGGATGATATCCATAAAGTGCCATAAATGGGGTCATTTTTGCTGCAGTATGGAAGGAAGTGTTATACCACCATTCAGCGAGAGGTAACCACTTGACCCATTTTGATTGCTTATCAGATACAAAACAACGAAGATAACCTTCCAAACATGTATTCACTATCTCTGTTTGACCATCGGATTGAGGATGATAAGATGAGCTATGAGCTAGTTGAGTACCCAAACAAGAAAATAATTCTGTCCAAAAATTTCCTGTAAAAATGGGATCTCTGTCACTTACAATAATCTTCGGGTTTCCATGTATCTTTTGAATTGTTTCCATAAATGCAGTAGCAATTGTACTTACTTTAAATGGATGAGATAATGCACAAAAGTGTGCATACTTTGTAAGTCTATCAACTACCACCATGATGACACTCCTTCCTTCGGACGTAGGTAAACCTGTGATAAAATCCTTTGAAATCTCCTCCCAACGTTGACTTGGAATGGATAAAGGTTGTAGAAGACCCGAGGTCTTAATTTTCTCAACTTTTTTTGCTTTAAAACCAAACATTCCGACACAAACTTTTGAATATCAGATTTAAGGCCATCCCAAAAAAATTCTTTCTTCACCCTGTGGTAATTTTTTAAAAATCCTGAATTTCCTCCAAAAGGATAAGTGTGCAATTCCAAAAGAATATTTTACTTTAGTTGGGAATTATTGCAAATATGTAAGTGATCTTTGTACCATAAGAAATCATTTTTCCAACTAAATGTATCATATGTACTAAGATCTTGCTGCAACTTTTGAATGAGTGTCCAAACTTCTTCGTCCTTCTTCCATTCATCCCTTGCTTCAGTTATCCAATCTGTTTGGATAATAGAAATGGCACAAATCAGTGCTTCCACCTCTTCATCCTTTCTTGAGAGTGCATCTGCAACAACATTTAGCTTCCCTTTTTTGTAGATGATTTCAAAGGCATAATCCAACATCTTTGTGACCCACATTTGCTGCTCTTCCAAACATAGTCTTTGTTCCAAAAAGTGTTTAATACTATCATGATCAGTTTTTACCTTGAAGTGTCTTCCCATTAGGTAAGGTCTCCATTTCTTTAGTGCTTGTAGTATTGCTAACATTTCCTTCTCATAAATAGCCTTTTGTAAATACTTTCCTTTGATTGGACGACTTTCAAAACCAATGGGTCTTCCTTCTTGCATTAAAACAGCACCAATTCCATTTCCTGAGGCAACACATTGCACAATAAAGGTTTTTGTGAAGTCTAGCGTAGCTAAGACTAGTGCTAAGCACATTGCCTCTTTAAGATGTTCAAACGCCTTAGTTGCTTCAGGAGTCCATGAAAATGCATCTTTCTTCAATAATGTTGTTAGAGGTGCTGCTATTCTCCCATAATAGAGTTTAAACTTGCACACACCGTTAAAGGCGAGAAATCCGCGCAATCACTTTATGGACTTTCTCATTCCTTAATGGATTTAATTTGTTTAGGGTCTACCTTAACACCATCATGAGATACAATATGACCCAGATATTCCACCTCTTGTACTCCAAAGAAACATTTAGATGTTTTTGCATATAATTTTTTTTTCCTCCAATAGTTTGAGCACTTTGTCAACATGTTGAACATGATCCTTCCAAGACTTGTTGTAGATTAGTATATCATCAAAAAATATTAACACAAATTTTCTAAGGAAGGGTTTGAAAATGGAATTCATCAACCCTTGAAATGTAGAAGGTGCATTGGTAAGGCCAAAAGACATGACCGAAAACTCATAATGATCCTTAAGAGTTTGAATTTTTTTTTTCGAAATATATTGAGTCTTCATTCTAATTTGATGATATCCTGAACAAAGATCAAACTTGGCAAAATACATTTATCCATATAATTCATCAATCACGTGAATGGGAAATTTATCTTTAATAGTGAGATTATTGAGCTCCCTATAATCTAGACACATGCGCCATGATCCATCCTTCTTGTGCACCAATAATATTAGAGCGGAGAAAGAACTTTGACTCGATTTAATTATACCAACATCTAACATTTTTGCAATCATACATTCAATTTCGCTCTTTTGGACATAAGGATATCTTAAGGCCGATGTTTGGAGGAACACTTCCCGGAATCAAATGAATAGCATGATCATGATCACGAATAGGTGGGAGTCCTTTGGGAGTTTCAAACACCTTGGAATGATTGTCCAAGACTTGTTGGAGATCTGCAGAAATAGATGATTTTGATGTTGGAACTCCTAGTGAGCATAATTGTGCAATTACGCCTCGCTGTTCTTTCTTTAGAAGCTTTGTCATGACATTAGAGCTTATTATCCTTCCTGGCTTCCCCGCAATACCCCGTAATTCGACTTCCTTTCCTTCTGAAAAACATTTCAAGAAAAGTTCTTGAAAATTAAAAGCTACCGTCCCCAAAGATTGTAACCATTGTACTCCTAGTACAACATCAGCACCTCCCATAGGAATGGAAAGCATTGGACTAGTCAATACATATTCCCCCATGGTTAGCTTGATATTATGGCATTTTCCAGAGCAATTTATAGTTCCTCCATTTGCAACTATCACTTGACATTCTGGTGCTGGGTATAGGAAACAATTCAATTCCTTGGCTACCTTACAATGAATAAAATTATGGGTACTACCTGAATCAATCAACACTATTACCTTTTTCTTCTTGATATGTCCTTCTATCTTGAGAGTTTGAGGAGTGGTAATTCCTGCCAATGCATTACATGATATGGTCGGACTCACTTCTTCTTCTTCTAGGGTTGCTTCCTGGTGTATATCCTCTTCTTTTGAAGTTTCTTGTTCATTTTCTTCCTCCTCTTCATAATCTATGTAAAATATTTTCTTCTCAGCACACTTATGACCTTCAGTGTATTTTCTATCACAACTGTAGAAAAGCCCTTTTTCTCTTTTTTCTTCCAATTGTTGTGGTGTCAACTGTTTGGTCAATTTAGTGTGTCCTAAATTGCTGCATTTAATTTGTCAATCCGGGATTCGTAAGCTGATGAAGTGTGGCGCACTATATGTGCAAGATAACCTATTTCTTAACTTTTTGTCGTTTTTGGTTTTCTAAGATGAAATGGAAATTCTATAATGAAAACAAGTATGGTTATGTTTGTTCAAGGAAATGACATCCTCTATAATGATTTACCAACTTGAAATTTAAAAAGGAATTTGAAAAGTAAAATGACAAAACTTGAAAGGAAATGAAAATATGCTGCTGAAATGAAAAGGTGATGTTAGTCTAATAAATCAAAACAGTGAACTAGTGAGCATGAAACCAAACTATTCTTGCTGCTGTCTAAACAGAAAAGAAACTATGTTGAAAGAAATCCAAAAGTGCAACAAAGTAAATCTAAATCAGATTACATCAACTTGTCTTCTGATCCCTCACCATTAGTCCAGCTATGATTTTCGGAAGTAACCATAAACAACTTTGAGTAACTGATATCTAACTTGCAGAAAGTAAACTATTATCAAACCATACATTCATAATTCAATCCCTCACCATCAGTCCAACTGTGGCTTTCGGAGGTAACTGAAGATGTCATGCACAATTTAATATATCTAAATTTTCAGAAAGGAAACTAATACTAAACTACACATTTCATAATACAATCCCTCACCATCAGTCCAGCTGTGGCTTTCGGAGGCAACTGTAGATGTTATGAGCAGTTCAATATATCTAAATTTGCATAAAGGAAACTAATACTAAACTACACATTTCATAATACAATCCCTCACCATCAGTCCAGCTGTGGCTTTCGGAGGCAACTGAAGATGCTATGAGCAGTTTAATATATCTAAATTTAACTACTGAAGCAAATGAACAAAACTAAATTAAACAAAGCAGTACTGAAATTTAAACAGAAACTAAGAAAAACACAGTAGCAGCAGTACAATGTTAATTCCATGTCATTAGTCAAAAAGCTATGAAAATGCCTGGGCTGCCTATCTATAACCTGAAACAAGAGCACTGATCAGTGATTAACAACATAAAACATGAAAGACAGAAGTGAAATGGAAAGCATGAAAGTTTATAAACAGAAATGAAGCATATGTATCATGAAAAATGCATTGTATAAACATGTGAATGGATTATGGCACAATGAGCTTTAAAGAAATGAAATAAGAACTATACACTAATGCACAAAACCTTAGCTGAGCAGGGGCCCTCTACACCAGCCTTGGCAACGATCTTCAAGTAGGAAAATAATACCAAACTACACATTTCATAATACAATCCCTCACCATCAGTCCAACTGTGGCTTTCGGAGGCAATTGAAGATGTTATGAGCAGTTTAATATATCTAAATTTGCAGAAAAGAAAATAATACTAAACTACACATTTCATAATACAATCCCTCACCATCAGTCCAGCTGTGGCTTTCGGAGGCAACTGAAGATGTTATGAGCAGTTTAATATATCTAAATTTAACTACTGAAGCAAATAAGAAAAACTGAATTAAACAAAGCAGTACTGAAATTAAACAGAAACCAAGAAAAACACATTAGCAGCAGAACAATGTTAATTCCATGTCATTAGTCAAAAAGCTATGAAAATGCCCGGGCTGCCTATCTATAACCTGAAACAAGAACACTGATCAGTGATTAACAACATAAAACATGAAAGACGGAAGTGAAATAGAAAGCATGAAAGTTTATAAACAGAAATGAAGCATATGTATCATGAAAAATGCAGTGTATAAACATGTGAATGGATTATGGCACAATGAGCTTTAAAGAAATGAAATAAGAACTATACACTAATGAACAAAACCTTAGCTGAGCAGGGGCCCTCTACACCAGCCTTGGCAACGATCTTCAAGTACGAATTAAGTTGGAAAACATAGTCTTCTTATATTAAAAATGCAGTCATAACAGTATGGTAGTATTACGGCTCAAAGGCAGCGTAATTACATTACAGAGCAGACTTAATAAAATTAACAGAGACTAATCGGGACTAACTCTATATGCGTATGCAAACACGTTATATATAACAAAAGAAATATAATTGTCTCCTAAAGTTTATGCTGGTGTAGAACACGTAGACCATTACGTCCACGGATCTAGGATCATGGCCGTGTTGGAAAATAAATCTATGAGAAGTGGATGCTTGAATTCGACTATGGAGCCATGTACAGATGTCGACTTGTCCTCCGCAACTCAGAAACGGCCATATGAACCTTTACGTGACACGGAACAGAGTCCTGTCACCGTAAGACTCTACGGTTGACTTCCATGTGGACGCCTTTGACCGCGGCTTCTTTAGATGAGTTTGCTCGAGCCAATAGGACACGAACCATGTCCACATCATTCCTGACTTGCCCATGTGGCTCGTTTTTCCTGTAGACACCTGTAACATAGAGTTTCACAAAATAGCTGCGGAAAGTTGCAGCAGCTGCGGAAAGTGGCAGGATTCCGCAGCTTAGATGAACAAAATCTAAATCAAATAGCAAACACAAAAATATAATTAAAAACCATGTTAGATGCTCGTTTGCAATTGATATACAATGATATTTGACAACTTGGGAGGTTCAGGTGAGTGAAAAAGGTATAGAAAAGTGTATGGAAAAGATGCAAAATTGAGACTCAACATAACCCCACTGTGAAGGTGTTGCATGTCCTCATGCAACCAAAATTTTGATATTCCTTCCTTAGTTCATGTGCCTTGACACTTCAGCCAGCACATCCAAACCTCTCCTTTTCTTCCTTGGTGCTGCCAACATTCTGGGTTTCTTCATTAAGCACCTAAATTTGATATTAACCAGTGCTATGCTCAATTTCTGGCATTTCCTTTTCAATTTCTTGTTCTTCTTCTGCCATATTCCGAGATGTAGCATGGTATTATCATGGATGATTTTGTCCAGTTTTCCTTGTTCTTTCAATGTTTCATTTTCATTTTTGATGTGCCTATTTAAAAGCTCTAGCTCAAAAATTTTCTGTTTTAGTGATTGGACTAAATCATCCTGTACTATATGAGGCTGAATGGACGAAGTACTAGGACCTGTTGCTACCTTTTCCAAAGATTCTATATAGTCATATACTTCCCGTTGCTTGGGGTCTATTTCAGGTATCATTTTTATTGGGCTGTCCCCAAAATGCCGTGAAGGAGAGTTATCTTCAAAATCTGGCTGAGAAGGGCTCACATCAATATCTTGCTGAGAATGGGATGGAGTATGTTCAATGTCTGATTGGGAATGAAATGAACCAGGTTCACTAACTGACTGAGATGGACTATGGTCAGCTGGGGACTGTTCAGATGTTTCTTCTCCCAAGTCAATGAAATGAGGACCCTTGATTTGTGTTTTCCTCAATT